>CAJNOP010000415.1:7845-183293 GCA_905250075.1 Rotaria sp. Silwood1
TTTTTTTAATGTTGTTTTCTAGAATATAAGAAAGTTTTGAGCTATCGTTATCATATTAAAAAAAAAGGAGTAAACTAAACGCTTTGTAGAGCATGCTTTGCTCTAAAAACTGATATATAAAACAATTTTTTATCATTTGAATTGAGACAGTTTTAATCAAAATACAAAAATCTGGTGGTGGGATGAAAAACTGTGTACAGGCGCCTCTTGTTGGCCTATTCAATTATGTGCTCACAGTTCATTTGCCTTTAGTTAGAAAATAATTCTGAACATATATTTAGAAAGAGCGTGAAATTCTGATTCTAACGGACTGATTTTCATCCTCTCTAATCAAGGCTCAGGGGTAGAAAACTAAGCAAACATTTTGTACCAAGACTTTCGCGCCATAGGTTATAAAAAAGTCAAGTAAAGCTATTTAAAGATAAACAAACTTCATTGAAATGGTTATACTAATTAGATCTCATATTTTTATCATGAAGGAACCTTCTTAGCTGCTACCTTCTTATTTTAATGATCTTTAAACTATAGATATTGTATAGAATTCTAGTAAAAACTCAAAAAAAGTTTTGTTCATATTGAGGTTTGATTAACGAGGGAAGACATTCAACTGATAAATCGCTTTTGAATCGAGGCTAAATGTGTGCATCAAGTAATTCCTAACGAGTTATGCATACTTTGAAAAGAGTCCCCCCAGGAAAACTGTTTTTCGAATGTCAACTGGAAGCTTTGTACAGAGATATGCTTTAACAAAAATAGGTTTTACATACATGGACTGATTCGATGTTGATATTTCAAAAAAGGAGCAAAATAAAAGATGTGAGATTTTCACAATAAACTATTCTTGTTAAGGTCTATCTTTGTGCAAAGTTTCAAGTCAAATTTCGGAAATCATTTTTCTTGTGTTTCTGATAGGGAACATGACCCTCTATTAAAAATACTGTAAAAATGCAGTATTTGGACACCAATAACCTATTGATCCAAACTCTATTCAGGGTATTCATATTCCGTGTGTTTTCCGGTGATTTTGAAGGATTTCAAATTGATTTCCGCTGTCGAAATCAGTTTGTTCCCTTTTGGTAAGAATAGAAAAAGTCGATAGCTTGTCGTATAAATTTTTTATTTTGAATTTAAAAAAATATGATAAACTTCATTATATTACTTATTTCATTTTCAGCTGTTAGTTGAATCTCTTTTTTTCCACTCATTTGCTTACCAAAATTTGTTGTTTGTCTGTTTTTCTTCCTTTTTTTCCTTTCTCCCAACAAGCAAACATGGTGTTATAAGTGAGGTGTTTTTTTTTTCATTCGTTTGATTTTTTTTTTTCTTCTCAGTTCTCTTATTTTTCTTCATAGGCGTACATAAAATGTGACTGTAAGTCGCATTTTTATACTTCATATATATAGTCGTGCAACTACATAATGTCAATGCAAAAACTGAATAAAGAATTAGCAAAACTTTTAAATGAAAGACATTTAGAATCAAGCCTTACTGAACGACTTGATAATCTTATCAAACGATATGGTGTTATTCAGATTGAAGCATGGAGAAATATGTCTGATGGTACCAAAAATACATTATTACATGAACTTGTTTGTAGACAATGTTTAGATATTATTCGATATATTGTTCCGAAATTTAATTTAAACGTATCAATTACACGAGAAACAGATAAAATGACTCCTTTTGAACTAGCTCATTCTCTACAAGATTGGAAAATGTGTAATCTTTTATTAGAACTTGGAGATGATAAAACATCTACAAACACATATGATCAATATGCTATGAAAAAACAAAAAGATAAAATGATGAATATTGTTTGGATAGATTTAGAATTTACATCATTTGATAATCCAGAAGTTTTAGAATGTGCTGTTATTATTACAGACAAAGATCTTAATGAATTAGAAAGAAGTAAGTTATTATATATTGCTGCGTAACAGATAAGACGTGAAATTAGATATGTTTTTCATTGAGTATCAACATTTTAATCGAATCCATCGAATTAAAGAAAAATTCGAATGATGTCAAATTCTATTATAAATAGACATCGGATATGTTATTCGACATACTCAATAAAGATCAATAATGAACAAACTTTAGAGGAGAAAGTAGAACCTTCCAACCTATATAGTGTAACTCTTTGGCTACCGGTATAAGAGAAAGAGAAAAGGTCTCTTTAAAAATTTATTGTACCTATTCATTTTTAATTCAATTTTACAGATTTCTACGTGATAACATTAAATCTTCTGTAAGATATGAAAGTCTTTAAAAGAAGTCGGTAATACACAACTTGGCATCGCATTCAGTATACTGTAGCGCATTTTTTCCTTGTGCTTTCACACATCATTCAGTGATGCTGCAAAAATAACATCTTTTTTTGCGAAGTGTGGCTGCTTTCATTCGAAGGCATTAGAAAAGGGAATTTCTTGACTCGATGGTCCACCTACATGTGATCTCTTAGAGTCCATACATAGTTCTTTTTTTAAGATGCAATTCTAGAACATATCATTATGAAATGATAATATTACAAGTTTCAGCTGTCAGATGCCCTATTTCTATGCAAGTAAATCTTAAAAATTGGTACTACGATTGATTGCGTTAGATTCGGACACTGATAAAGTCCATGATGCATATATATGCATCGGTAATAGCCAAAGGGTTAAAATAAAAAAATGATTGATTCAATTCTAATGGATTTTGTAAACATGTGGTGCTATTGGAGACAATAAAATCAAGTTTGATTAATTGTTTTCCATGTTTAGTATTATCTTCATGAGTGAAATATCGGGCTAACTTCCATCAAACTCGCAAGCCTGTGCAAACTTCATCAGTTCTATTCAATCATTACTACTTATACTGACTCAAAATATTTCTATTTTTCATATTGATGAAAATTTCTAATATATTCAATATATTTTCTCTTCAGAATCGATTGAAAGATTAATAGAAATTTTTTTTTTTGTGAATATTCTAGAGGCATGGGTAGTTCATTTTGAGAAAGAAATTCTTGATGGACTCGGTGAGTGGCATCAAAATGCATTTAAAGATCATAATGATGGTGGAAATGGATTATTTACTGATGTTATTACTTCAAACATAACAAAAGAACAAATGGAACAAGAATTATTAGATTTAATCAAACGACATTGTCCAGAAAAAGCATGTCCTCTAGCTGGTAGTTCAATTCATATCGATCGAGAAGTTATGAAAATACAAATGCCTACTGTTTACAATTATTTACATTATCGTGTTATTGATGTTAGTTCATTTCGTGAAATGATGAAAAGATGGGCACCATCGACAGCATCCCGATTTGTAAGAGAAATAGCAGCTAATGGCAAATGTGAAGTCACCCATAGAGCAATGGATGATATTGAATGGTCGATTGAGCTTATGAAAATGTTTCGACCATTATTGACAGCACGAAAGTAAGTTATCTTGTGATTGATATATTTTTATAAAATAATATATTTTATATTTTCAAGAAATACAACAAATGAATCCAATACAAGCGATCGAAATCGTGGTACATTTGAAAGATCTATTATACAGAAGAATAAATTGCCAATAATTATTTCCTATATTGATCGATCAAAATTATATAGTGATGAAAAACAATTAATAAAACGATTAAATCATGAACAAAATTTTGATGTATCTAGTTTAAAATTAAATAATAATGATCAACGTTTATACGATCAAAATCCACATCTAAGAGAAGTTTTTATTAATGGTGAAAAACTTTTAATTTATAATGAAGAATTTACCGATAAAAATCGTTTACTTGATTTATCTTCTAATGAATTTAATACTAAGAAATCGAATGTAGGAGAATTAAATACAACCGAATATTGGGGACAACGAAAATTACTCTTATCAGAAATAGAATTTTTAACAAGTTATGCTACAGACGATAACTGTTTGGTTGTGTATGTTGGTGCTGCACCCGGAGCACATTTAGATTATTTAAGCTCATTATTCCCTACACTTGAATTTGTTCTCATTGATATACAACCATTTGTTGCATTTAAAAGTGATAAAATTAAAATTCAATCCGAATGTTTTACAGAAGATTTAGCAAAAACATTTTCAAAAGAAAATAAAAGTATTTTATTTATATGTGATATTCATACTTTCAGCAATCATGATAATCTCAAAGAAGATATACATATAGATATTTCTAATCAAATAATATGGTGTTCAACAATAGATCCTCATGCTTCTTTATTAACATTTCGTCTACCAAATGCACCAGGTACAACTTTATTTTTCGAAGGTCATTTGTTATTAGACACATGGACATCAAGAAAAAGTATGGAGTGTCGTTTAATCGTTGAAAAAAATGCACAAATGAAAACATATGATCATGGAGATTTTGAAAGAGCTATGAATAATTTTCAGAATATAACGAGAACTATGTATTATACACATGCTTTGGATACTGTGGAAATTGAAGGACTCGATAATTGTTATGATTGTCGGTCAGAAATATATATTTTAGAAAAATATCTTCACAAAATTAAGACATGTACTGATGAAAGCGAGTTAAAAAGGAAAATTGCTGAATTATCTTATGATATATCAAGAAATATAGGTGAAAAAATAGACAACCAATTATAAATGGTATACGAACATTAAATATTATTCCAAAAAAGTGAAGAAAAAAAAATTTCCATTCAATTTTATGTTATTAGTTAAATAATATTTTTTTTTTGTAAACCAAATGAATCGATATTTTTTATGAATTTGTTGTAATTTATTCTGAAATATCATTCATGTAGGTGTCATTGGTCGCATTACAAATGAAGGAAATAATTAGTTTATAATTGATGAGTTCAACATTTTCTTTTGCAGACCATTTTTTACACAAAAGTACAAATTGTAAACTGAAATCGAGTAAATATCATAATCTAGGAGTTCAAATGCACGTCAAAATATGCATCGACTATCTTATCTATAAGTGCATTGTACCTTTGATAATTGCGATAAAAAAAACAATAAAAATATAGAAGTTATATTTCTCCTATATCTAGTAAACTAATTCAATATTATAGAATGAAGTTTTCGGTTTCTAACAAATTTCAATAAAAAAAAAAGCAAATCACTGGCAAAATATTAATTTTATTTTCCTTTATGACAAGCTGACATGCAATTCTTTAGATTCAAAATTTCAGAACTCCTCCTTGATAAACAAACTGTGAGAATTGAATTGTTTGATGTTCAGCTGGATTATAGTTTCATCACAAGTTACCATACATATGTACGTTGCATTGAATACTTAGAAGAGAATCACATGGGAGTAACCTGGTTTGAAACATTTTTTTGCACTACCGCATGTTAATAAAGAAATTAACCTTACTACATCAGAAATTTTTATGTTAAAATAAAACCATTGCAATAGTTAAGCTTTTGTCAACTTTTTATTTATTGCTGACAGAACTTATAAGATTATTACGTAATGTTGTTCTTATAAAATTTTGGCTCAAATTTAACATTGAAATAATAATAGTTAATGCACCAAGTAAACCCTTATTCAATGTATTACCATGTTCAAAACAAAAAAGAAACATACTGTCATCATCATTAGCTAGGTCAAGCAAACATGCTCGTCAACGACCGTAAATCCTTGTATTTTTAATCCTGCAGAGATTAGACGATAAGGTTTTTTTGAACTGTTTTACAAATGTACTCTTCAACTTTCAAATATTTGAGTGTATGAGGTTAAAGAGCATAAATAAGCACTAATAGTACCAGTGATGAATTTAAGTGGAATAACGAACATTTTGACGAAAAAAAAATACCATTGCATTGCCATCATTGTGAGCATCGGTTTTATGGAAAAATAGTTAGGTAATTTTTCTAGAAAACCAGATTAGATCACAACAAGATACAATGTATTAAAATGACATTACTTGAATCTTTGTACGCGTATGTGTATCACGATTTTTTGGCATTGGACAATTGTCCAATAACCGTATGCCTGGCTACAACACTGCTGTGATTATTCGTTTATTGCTACATTCATTTTACTGAGTACGACACCTATGAAAAAGAAGGGAAAATGAAATAAATGCATAATTTTGTTGTTACACAATGTCACAACCAAACAAACACGTCTTTTACCTCCTTAATGAAAGTTGTTTATCTATTCGAGAATGAGAAAAGATGATATTATCTGCATCATCATCTCTTGTACACAATGACTCAGAATATTACTCACCATGTAATGTTGTTATTTATTATTGCACAACGACTACATGATGGCAGATGAAATAAACTATTGCTATTCTTTCTACTTCGTCTATTTATTTTGACTTCATCTATTCTAATACTATACGACAAGTAGGTATACCACTGAACTACATATACTTGTATTTATTTTACTGACTACCACTACTCACAATAATGACCGTCGAATGACCGATATCTATCTGCTTAGAAGGAAATGACCTTGAATTCTGTAGCATTGCAACAGTTAAGCAGATCATTGCTCCTTTCAGGAAGCAACAGTGAAGAAAGACTAATCATGCACTTAAGTCTATAAGAGAGAATGCGGAAGCATCTGATTTTGAGTTTACTGCTTTGTTTGGTATAGTCGAACTATACTGTTTCATTAAGGTATGTGTAATAAGGTATGTCTTTCTCTTTATAACGAAAAAGAAGGAATGTTCATGTTTCGGTATCACACAATTTCTGTGAATAATTATTTTACAGTCTCAGAAAACAAAAATGAAATTCGAAAGATTGATCATGATTATTGGAGGAGGATGGACTAGAATTGGAGCTGCTGGATCATTAGCTTACAACAGTTTTGATGATTATATTTTACTAGAGTACACAGACTATCTTTGACGTTTGTGAAAATATCATACGGATGATTCTGTACGAATGCACGATCTGAGTAGACGATATAAAATACTTCACGATTTTTTAAAAAAGTATAAAGATCATTTTCTTTTGTAATCTGAAGTACCGATGTATGGACAGGCTGTGGATGTAGCTGTAACTGTTCTGTTTACTCACATTCAAACTCGAAAAAATATTCTGCTTAAAAATTCTCTACACCATACAAATACACTTGATGAGAAGCATGTAAATCTTTTCGTTCTATATAATTTGTTGCAAGCAGGCATCTTTGTAATAGAAGTGTTTATAGTCAACATATTCTTCAAAATTGAATTTTTTAAATGATATGTTACTTAGATTCGTATGTATGGAACGAGAGTGTTGGTGTGAGAATGATTCTTCAGTTCATCAACACTCACATCCATATTCACGTGCCTACGCCCATTCCTTTTCCTTTTCTTCGAGAGTTCAATCACGTTCATTTTTCCATTTCAACTTTTCGAACACCCAAAATAATCATCACCAGTGAATCTTCACATTTATCTTCTTTTCAATAAAGTTCGGCTTATTCATTCTAGTCTAGATTACAATGTTTCTACTCGATCAGTTTCCTATCGAATTACTTCACTCGATATTTGACTATCTCTTAACAAATGAAATATTATTTGCATTTGCTGACATAAGTGATTATGTGGATTCAGTCTTACTTGGCTACAAACGATATCATGTCAATTTACAATCTATTCGCAAATGTGATTTTGATCTTATTTGTCGAAAAATTCGCGCTCATCAAATTATACAACTCACTCTTTGTGATGATCGAGACACGACTAATCAATCACAATTGTTTATTCAAATGTTTCGTATCGAACAATTCATTCATTTACGACAAATTTCATTAATTCGTATTGACAAAGAATCATGGACAGTTTTATTGGAACAATTGAGTGAACTAAGCGATCAAATACCAATATTATATTTTGATACAACGCCACATATTAATATACAAATTCCGAATCTACTTCTTCCTCATATTAATCGATTGGTTACCTGCGATAGTGAAGATTTTTTCAATAAGATATCAACATATTCAACGTTGCGACATTTAACAATATCGAATTGTTCGCCGAAACAATTTCTCAAAATTGTTCATCTAGTGACTGAACTTCGTTCGTTAGAGATTAAGATCGAAAATGTGTTCGGAGAATTTTATGATGTCGAGAAGATCGAATCATTGCAACTGGTTCGACTAAAAATTCATGTTTTCAGTAAGTCTTCCTTATCCAAAAATATTTTTTCATAGGAATTCTTTTCCAAAATAATATGTTCGTGTTCAATTTTGCTGTGTGTATAGATAATCCGCGAGAACTACCGCAAATCGAAAAGATCTTATTGAAGACACCACAGCTGAAGTATCTCGAAATTGATGCAAGATATTTAAGAATACCTATGAACGGAGATCAATGGGAAACATTGATTGAATCATTTTTACCTCGACTTAACACATTCAATTTTAGATTTAAACTCGATGAAGATCATTCATTGACATCTTTTCGTAGTCCATTTTGGCTAGAATACAAATGTTGGTTTGTGGCATATGATATTCGACAGTCAACTATTTATTCGGTACCTCGATTTGCTATTCATCGCATAGAATATCCTATGTCTGATTTTATACCTGATGATTCAACGATACCACGTACAACTTTATTCTATGATCAAATAAAACATTTGACACTATTTTGGCAAGGTTCTCTTTTCGATTTACGACCACCACCTGTTCCTTTTGCTCATATTGAAACGTTTGAATTGGGAAAACGTATCGATACGAGTAAAGTGTCAATATCTATCCTTGAATCTATTGTTAATTTTGCTTCAGTTCAACGATTGAAAGTATCTTTAGCTGAATTCAAATGGCTTTTGCCACATATGCCTCAAGTTTATCATCTTACCCTCTATGGTCTAGAAAGTTTTTCCACTGATATTCAAACTGCGACTGTTTTTCATCAAATTCGTTCACTGGACTTGTCATCTACATTTGTAAACCTTGGTGTCAAACGTTTGAATTTTCTTTTTCCTTCTGTGGAGAAATTACATATGGAAGTGCAATATGAAAGAGACATTATTGGGATGATTGATGGATTCCAGAAATTATCACATGTTAAAATCGAGTTAGCACCCATGATTGATCGGCAATATAAAAACATAATATCTAAGCAGTGGTTGGAACGGAATACTCGTCTAAGCAAATATAAATTTACATGTCGAATCGAAGCTCGATACACATTCTTATGGATTGGTGAAAAACATGAACAAAATGTGAGTGAATAACTTCCTGCTGTTTTTCTATTTTTCATTTGTACTCATTCTACATAGCTGTCGAAGTCAACTACAAAAGCAATCTTTACACAATTCAAATGTTCGTTATCCTAAGTGTTCTTTGGCTTTGATGTGCTAGAGTTTGTAATTCATCGATTGCATATCTTGTTCAATTGGGACGAATATGCGTTCAGCACTCTGCGAGAAACCGATGCTTTTTTATCTGTTGTCACCCAATGCGAGTCATTTTTTGAACACTTTTTTTCTTGTATTTCAATTCTTTGTTAAGATCATTTTTCTGAACATGTTCCTATTCAATTTGAGCGAGCAGATATGCAGTGTCATTCAGACTTTCAGCTACTTGGTTTCGATTCGTTTCGAAAAAAGACGTAATACTGAAACCAAGTTCAAAATGTTGATAACGAACACTGATCTGAGTTAAGAAACTTCGCTTCAAATTTTGTGCACGTGTAGCTGTTGATGTGGGACAATGCTTCGTAATGTTGATGACTCGCTCGCAAGGGGGAAAAAGCGAGACTCACTCTACTCCAAAAAAAAATTGGAGTACAGCTGGAGTACGGGTGGAGTACAGTGGAGTACAGTTGGAGTACAGTTGGAGTACAGTTGGAGTACAGCTGGAGTACAGTTGGAGTACAGCTGGAGTACAGTTGGAGTACAGCTGGAGTACAGTTGGAGTAAAGTTGGAGTACAGTGGAGTACAGGTGGAGTACAGTGGAGTACAGGTGGAGTACAAGTGGAGTACAGTTGGATTATAGCTTGAGTATAGCTGGAATCTATCCAGACTACAGCTGTAGTATAGCTTGCGTACAATTAGACTGTAGTGCAGTAGGAATGGTACTTTAAATTTTCTTTATAGTTAAAGTAGCGCACTTTAAGCTTTAGCTTTTATAATTAAAGTGACCATTCTTTACACTAACTTTAAACCTTTTAAAGTTAAAGTACACGTTTTCCTATGAAATTAAACTTTTCTTAAACATTTATAAAACTCGATAAACATTCATGAAAGTACCCATAATTCTCCATGAGTCGTGTGACGAGGCCATCCATAGGTGGTACTATGTAAAAAACGTATTCATAGGTCATTCACTATACAATAGTGGTGCTATCCATAAGCCACCAACTGCGATATAAGAGGAAGAGGTTTCAATACTTCAAGTACTACTATATAACTCGGTACTTATCGGTTATCAGCTACTATATAATTGGGATATCGATAATCTTTCAATGGTTACAGAAAGTGTGTATTCATTAACATTCGTGACGCTTATTGTAGAGATGCTCATAAATGGTCATATACTACCTAATGCGGGTACTCATTTCTGTCTAGCAACTACTAAAGTGAGCTTTTGTAGTTCATCACGAACTGTTTAGAGGTAGTTTACATAAATCCTATGGAACACAGACATTATTGTTCATATTTCTTCAGAGCTTTCAGAGAGAAAGTAGTGAGCGAAAGGCAGCTCTTTGATGTTCGCGTGTAATTATCGCGTACAGGACCTATTGTGGTCGTTGAATACTCGTTCTGTTCATTTACAGTTTATCAAAATCACGATAATCTTTTAATCCAATTGAGATCACGCTACATCGTCTCTTCATCGGGTTCTGTTTTACAATTTTTGTTAGTTTATTCGTATTATATTATTTATTTTATACATTAGAATAGTATCTTTCAAATAATTTCTGTATCTTACGTAGATGTGGTCCATGCTTTGTGCGTTTGTGTTTGTGTTTGTTTAAATAGCGTGTTTCTGTCTGTCCAGATAACAAAAATATTTATACATCGATTTTTTCTTAGTCTGCATATCTAGTAACAATCTTGAGTGTGACTATTCTGAATCCGTTAGGGAACCACTAGGTATGCAGTCTAATGGGAACATGTCGAAAAGTAAATAATGAAGTCAAAAAATACCGAAAATTATTATGTCTTCTGGACAAGGACGATTCTAATTACTTATATTTTATTGTTGCTTTTTTATTGCTTCTAATCTAGACTTCTATCCAATAGTAATAGTGATGAGAATTAATTGATATAAATGACTTAAAAGAGTTGGACGAAGAACCATCATATAACTAAAATTCTATCGTTACGACTAAAGTTGCTACGTCTTCAACACGTATAACTCTCCCATAATATATAGCTATTTCATTGAACAGTTCATAGAAACTTAAATATTTACGAAGAGAAGATGAATATTTTCTTTTATAATGAATAAAATAAACTCCACTACTGAGTATTGAAAATGTATAGCTAATGGGTATTTTGTTTTGTGAAAATTTATGAGAAAGACTAAAACAAGGGAAAATCATTGCCATTGAACATCGTATAGATAATCTTGGCAAATGATACTATGATAATGTTATAAATGTTTTAGGGCAGCTAGATGTTTTGTTACTTATAGTTGAGGAACGGAAAAATGACATATTATCGATCTTATTGATCGGTTATATTTAATCTTCTCTGTCATAGCGTTAACACTGGTTCATCCTATAAACTATGTTCTTTGCTATTAAGAATTCCCTAAAACATTAAACAATCGCTTTCATATGTATATAATGTTTCTAAAAATTTTTCTTCGAATACATATTTCCCTTTGAACATTTTTCGTATAAGTCAAAGATCCTCTAGAGATTCATACATTTTTTCATGATGAACTCATTGAGTCATAAAGAAGATTGTACCTACGGACCTGATAATTCTGACGTAATGCGCTTGTTACAGTCATATGTTTACATATCTTGACTCACTTCGTTCTTTGCGATACGTGCTTATTCGAGTCGAATTCCTTGATGCTTTATTCTCTCCTATATATTGCCCTCTCCTCTCGCTTGCGAGATGGTGTATCGCTTCGAATAAAGTGAACCTCTAATAGCGCTCCACAATACTCTGAGGTTGTGACAAGATTGCTATTAAATTCCTCCTAGTATCTTGCCACGATCACACGAATGTCTTTGAAAAGGTATTGCCACAAAATTCTAACATCCTAATAAGGTTGGAACCATGATTCTATCAGGATATGTCTAGGTTTAGGTGTTGTTTCAGTATTCAAAAGAGCCCATGCACTTATACCCAAAAGCTTTTGTTTTGAGGAAAACGTTTATGGTAATTGTCGTTGCTGGCTTATGTAAAAAGTAGAATGAATCCTTATATGAAGATCCCAACCTATATCTGACGAAAAACTGACAAAATCTTGAGAAAGTCGACGTTCCTTTTCTTCTAATAGGTTCTCTGAAGTATCAGTACTCAATCCTAAAATCGCCCTATCTGAAGAGCTAGAAAAAGTCAGAGCAGGAACCTGAATAAATTCTATTATGAATCTGTCTAACTGAAATATTCCTAAGTAGTAACACGAATTGTCAGGAGTTAAGGCAGAATCCTTTCGAAAACTTGAGAAGATCCTTGCTTGTAATTTTCGATTGTACAAGAAATTCAGAAGGTTTCTAGATAAATGGAGAAGGTTAAGAATAGAGTCACTGTTACCAGATCATATTATTTTAATATCCAATCACATAATAATAGTAAATGACTGCTAACAGTTACTAAGGTCAAATGTTATGACACAATTAAGGAGCCCAAGGCTAAATGGTTGCAGATTAGTCTGGCTAGTCATGAAGATACTGTATAAAACAACACTGCGAATAACAATTTTGTATAATGGTGAAGAATTCCAGCTTCCAGATTGATTAAAGCCACGTTTGAGCTGGGAAAAATCAAGTAATAGGTCTCGCAGTGCCATGCTATGCCTTCTTGAAGGTATTAGCAGCATAAAGTCACCACTCCGAGATATCCAGGCAAGACTATGAGAAGCGATCCTACTACGCGATGACATTGCGGGGCCAAATTTTCCGACTGTTTAATAGGTGCTGATGAGTTCCCAACACTTCCTCATGGTGTCCACGCACCGTTATTCGTACTTCTTTATCATATCTCTGAAAGATTTGTAACCAAGCTATATACTTCATGAAGGCAGATGAGTACTACCGGTGTGCAGCCAACGTTGACATACATGCAATGCAACGGTGTAATATACTGCATGCACTGTTGTACAGGATCTCATTTATATACTGCTTGATGAGGCCAGGATATCTGCGTTATATAGTAGATGATTACATATGAATGACCCCCGTTACACGGCGCATGTAAAGTTATGGATACTTTTATAAAGGTTTATCCACTTTTATGAATTCTTAAGAAAAATTTGTTTTATAGGAAAATATTCGCTTCAATGTGAAATTTTTTAAAGTAAAGGCTTAAAGTATGCAGGCTTAAACTTTAACTCTTAAAGGTTAAAGTTATGTTTCAAACGTTAATGTTTAAAGCTTAGTATTATTTTAAACTTTAACCTTAACTTTCAAAGTTTTAAGGCGCAATTTAAAGTTTAACCACTTTAACAGGCAAATTTTAATGCTAAAGTGCCATCCATATTTGCGACAAACGACAACTGAATTATTTACTTGTCTTTCGAAGTTAACAGAGCAAAAAGCATCCTGTAATACCCGTACTTTATTTCCAAGTGAGTTTTATTCAATAGACTCAAGTTGATATTTCCTAGTACACGTCAATTAGACATAATATCACTAAACTGTTTTGAAGACAGTAATATAACCTCAGAACAATATTCAGTTCTCTTAACTGCAGATCTTTCGTGTTACTTCCGCTGAATGTAAGCTATTAATTGAATACTGTCAAGCAAGAACCACAGTAGAGTTTGTAACAGAAAAGCAGAGATAGAGTGCAGATGGAGTACAGATGGAGTACAGGTGGAGTACGAGTGGAGTACAGGTGGAGTACAGTTGGAGTACAGTTGGAGTACAGTTGGAGTACAGCTGGAGTACAGCTGGAGTACAGTTGGAGTACAGCTGGAGTACAGTTGGAGTACAGTTGGAGTACAGCTGGAGTATAGTTGGAGTACAGCTGGAGTACAGTTGGAGTACAGCTGGAGTACAGTTGGAGTACGCACTCTTGGAGTCTCGCTTTTTCCCCCTTGCTCGCTCGTCATATTGACAACTACATCGAAGCCAAAAGACGTGCTACTATTGCAGCTCGAGTGACCCTGTACAACAATCAATCATGTTGTGAGTGTGGGAGGTGAGCGTGTGAGTATGAATAAGGGTGTGGGTGTGGGTGTGGAGTGTGTGGGGGTGTGGGTGTGGGTGGTGGGTGTGGGTTTGGGTGTGGGCGTGGGTGGGTGTGGGTCTGGGTGTGGGCGTGGGTGCGGGTGTGGCTGTTGGTGTCGACCTGCGTGTGGGCGGGTGTGGGTGCGGCTGTTCCAATCACACTCACCCATACCCACACCCACACCCACATCCACACCCACACCCTTGTGTTCACAATCATGATGATAGTCTTTCAACACTTTTTAATACGTGCCATTTCGTGTTCTATATATGTATTCAAATTATTCGAAAGTGAAAATTGATATTTAAAAGCACTACCGTATACATGCGAACAAAGATGAAAGTTTAAATGTTCTTTTTGAATTCATGACAGCTTCGGGCTATGAATTGATCAAACGAAAAATCAGCGGCAGAGAGAAAAAAATCTACCATAAAAAAACCAACACTCAGGTAGCTTATTGCATTGTAGTTGCTCGTTTGTATCCATGGTCAAATATGAGGATAAATATAAAGTTGTTGAAGCTACTTTTGTCGTATATAACAAATGCATGTACTATATGACAGAATGCTTCTACATCATTTTACCACAATTCAGATCAGAAATTAAACCACATTGTTCTTTATTCTTCCTTAGATATATTCTAGTGTCAAAAGTCGAAAGCAGCACAATGGATATCCCAATAGACTTATGTCGAAACGTTCAAGTAAGATTACCCAGATCGACGTCGGATTCATTCGAAGCTACAGACATAGACAATGAATTGTACAAACTGAATCTTCATATTGTTTCCATTGTTTTTCTACTCATCGTCTCTCTTCTTGGTGCTTCAATCGCCATACTTCCAATCTGTATCAAACGTTTACATATACCATCAATAGTTATTAATACAGAAAAATTTTTTGGCACCGGGTATATATTCGAAGCTTTTGAAACACGTATTCACTAAAATGTTCTCTTGTTCTTTTCTAGAATAATACTTGCTACCGCATTTATTCATATTCTGCCAGCAGCTATGAGGATATTGATAGATGAATGTCTGCCACAAAGTTGGAAAGATTATGAAGCTTATGCAAGTTTATTTGCCATGCAACTCATCGAATTCATTGCACATCATCAATTACACAGAGTAACAGTACAAGAGACAAAAATCGTCGTTGAAGAGGTTCCAGTACAATCTACTACAATACCTATTGAAAGCAATCAACAACATGGTCATAGTCATGATTTATCACTACTACAAGATACTCATAATCATCGTGTCACTACGTATTTACTTGAGTTTGGCATTGCTATACATTCGGTTCTTATTGGTGTAACGTTGGGCACAGATGATGATTCAAGTTTTGCAGCACTTTTTATTGCACTTTGTTTTCGTCAATTCTTTGAAGCCGTTGCACTTGGTGCACAACTTCAAGATAAATCAATATTACCAACTATTCTTATGGTGATATTTTTCTCTCTTACTACTCTAGTTGGTATTGCGATCGGTATTGGTTTTCATTTGAATACATACAATCCAAAATCAGAAGCTTCATTAGTGTCGACTGGTGTCCTTAATTAGGTGACAGACGATATTTTGATCTATGTCGCTTTGGTTAATTTGATGGCCGGCGAAATGGGTGTCGGAGCACATGGATTTTTGCATTGAAAAAACGTGTGAAATTTTTATATTTTGTTGCTTTGTATCTTGGTGCAGCGTTGAAGGCTATTCTAGGACGATGGACATAGAAGAAATGTTTTCGAAATTTTCTGTTAGAAATTTGTAGTTAATTTTTATTCTTTAAATAAATAACTGTCAAAGAATAATTTAGATCTATAGCACAGAACATACGGCTAACAAGAAAACAATTATTTCAAGCGTGAGATGCATCTACAAGTATGATTACCGATCTTTTACTCTTTGTGTTCATACCATTAGTGAGTTTGAGTAATAATTTAATATAGCAAGCATCGTTTTACTGTATTCTGTACATAATATTACACGCCCCTCCCCCCCCGGTTTATAAGTGAAATATATTTTAAAGAGCTGTGTTCGTTGCTGTTCTGCATACATTAAATGTACACGTAAAAATAAAAATTCTTTTTGATTGGTCAATTTAAATTGTTTCTTGGAGTCTATCAATCAATCAATGATATACGATCGTCTTTACAATTATGACTATGATGGCAAATTCATGCAAGTAATTGACTTTTTTAAAATAGAGTTTAGAAACAAATCATGCCAATAAATATGATACAAAATGCTGCTTTTGAGAATCTAAAATAAAGTCGAGCTGTCACTTATTCGCATTGCTTGTGAAACAATAACATTTTTAATCACCCTTGATTTTTTTCTCTTTTTGAAAAAGTCGACCTTTTCTTCATACTATTTTTGTAAAGTGTTTAGCAGCCATTATGAAAAATATGAAAGAAATAATGTTGACGGTGAAAGAAAAGAAAATTCTGTAACAGTTTCATGTATGAGAGAAGAAAACAAACAGCCAACTGAGATTGATGCTGATCTTAACTGTGGAGTTTCATGTAATGATTTGGACTTCTACTAGTCATTGAAAATAGTCTAGATGAACTTCTTTTCTAGCCATTGCGTTGGCATAATCGATATTAGATAGCAGTCTGAAAAAAATAAGATCATTTACTTTCTGTCGATTTTTTTCTGCTCATAGTCTGTATTGTCTAGCTAAAAATCTAGTGCCTAAATATAGTCTTCAGTTCTGAAGACAATGATCTTGTCGCCATTGTTTCTTTTTCAATATGATATTATGAGAAGTTTTTTTTGTTTTCTCTTAAAGTTAAATGCATGCAGCTAAAACTAAAGAAACATAAAGATATCAAGCCTTTTTGTTTTCTTTTGTATAAAGTACAGTTGGTGGCATTTGAAAAAAAATACAATCAGAATAACTGAATAATATTCTACAACATATAAGAAGAGCCTTTTGAAATCCATTTACATTTCTTCAAAAAATGAATGTAAAAAACAAAAAATGAATAGAATTCATCTGAATGCTAGTAAAACAAAATTTAAAAACTGAACTAAACGAATCCAACAGAGAAACTAACTGGCTATTGCTTTTAAAGGTAACACTGCATGTAGGATTTTGAGCATCGTTTAGAAAAATAAAATGAAAATCATTGATATTTTTTATTTAAATATGCATATACAAACTTCGTCCACCTGTATATCTTTGGCATTGGAAAGAACTATTGTACAATTTCTAAAGTCTATCAACTCAATATTGGATTCTTTACTCTATCATCTAACTGTCTTGTTCTCTACATCTTTTGGAACGAATATTGTATGGAACGCTAGCTACTCTTTAGCTATGAAAAAGAAATCAAAATCTTTCTATAACGCAATGCCAATGAGGAGGATTGTGAAGGCAAAGAGTTACGACCATGTCTTTTCTCTATTTCGTCAAGTGTTTTAAATTATTTTTCTTTCATTTCACTGTATATTTCAATTCTCTGGTGGCATCTCCTTCATTCTTAGAAATCAAAGCTGAACGCTACTATTTACTAATGTACATATAGATTCAATTTAGTCTTGATTATCTTCTGGCAATCTTAGTTCTTTTCTACGAAAATGACATTGAGAAATAAATAGAATTCAGCTGGAACATATACGAACATTGCTCAAGGAGAACTTGGTAAAAACCACAAGAAAATACTGAGTATTAGAGAATATTAGAGAGATTCTAATTGAAAAGCTAGTACCATCTAACACGAGTCTACAATCAAGTAGGGATTTGGGATATAATTACTAGATATCAATACCTCTTTATTTTTGACATAATGAATAACAAATGATCTGATGTTAAAGAAGGTTGTTAAGTGAGAAAAAAAGTAAAATCAACAGTACTGACTCTATTGAACCACTTCGGATAACAATTGTCAATCTATTGTTCAGTGCAAAAGTATTTGTTTGATTTCTTAATCAAGTCAAATTTTTATTTTCTTTTTTCTTCACAGAAAAGCATCGAATGGATATACTACTCGGCCAGTTCGTATTTAGCATTTAAGTGGCTGATGTATTATTCATCATCACAGTTAATATCTGATGATTTTGTACAATGAACATAACTTTAGAATTTAACCGACACACCAATCGATCATCGAGTCATTGTTTAGCATGCCTATATACGTATATATCGTTGGTAAAACGAAAACATATTTCTTTTGATGAATCATGCGTTTCGTTTTCGACTGTAACAACATAATAGTCGTCGTTCGTATCATATCGTCTGCTCGTAAGGTACTTCAACACGATTTCGTACCTTTTTTTTTAACTCTAATAGAGTTTTCGTTTTGATAAAAGAAAGATGAAAGACTCGATCATCAGGCTCAATTGTGCATCCAAATCTGTATGAAAATTCAATGAACATAACATATTGCATATGTCAACTTCCGAAATATGACATTATTTAAGAAAATATTTCTGACTCTGTCTGATGCTGTTACCAAGGTATCTGTGTCATTAGTTCACATAGATTTGATGTTCGACTTGAAGCCTACACTGCATGCATGATTTTGATCAACGTGTGATTATCGAACAAAGTAATAAATCACTGAACTTGCATCTTTCGTCCAGTGTTTCATATAGACAAATCAAAGATTTTAAGCGACCGAACTCATTACATCCGTCTACGAAGACAAGAAAAAAGTGATACAGCTCGAAAATGGTTTCCAAACCATTGAACATTTCAATCAGAGATCCATTGATTAATTTCAGCTTATATGTTTTCTCTGATCCAACAGAGCTCACATTATATTAGTTTCTAATGTAGTATCTACAATAAGCTTATTCATAAAAACTGACATACGAAACAACATTTATGAGCGATACACTTGTCCTGTATGATTAAAACAGCACAGATCTTCGTTCTTTTCTTAAGGCTGAACAAAAAGGAGCAACCTAAGACGACAGAGAGAATGATTGATATTTACTGAGGCAGTCATCTAGCGACGCAGACTATCATTACAAGTGCCAAGCACATGAAACGATGAATTCCATGTAGGCAAAGTAAAGTGCAATATGTGCTAGAATTTTTAGACTTGTACAATAATGGTGCTAGAAATTCCAGCGTGAAACACTGTTGGTTAATAGTATATTTCTTAACTGAAGCTAACATTAGTAGTTCAATGCAATATTTGTTCATGATTGTCTATTGAATGAAAACGTTTTTGATATGCTATCATCAAGAAAAAGAATCAGTTCGGTCAATTGCAACTGAGTGAAAATATTCATCAATTTTATTATCCCAACGATGTATATGGATTACCCATTGAATACAGATGCGTTTGAAAGAGTACATCTAGTCACGAACTACGTGTACAATTGCTGTCTTATTGCTTAGTCTTGTGAATTTTTATCAACTCTCAAATTCGATCATAAAACAAAATGGTTTTAACCTGAGGATTGTACTTGACGCTACTCATTTGAATATATACAAATTAACATATAAATCGACTGAAATGTCAATACTGCTTTTATCAATGTTCGATTCGATTGTTCAATATGACTTTCGTCTGTTCAGGATCAGATAGGCCAGTCCTTATTTTGAGCAAAATGATTAAGTATATCTTGTCGAATAGTTAGGGAAATACCTCATATGACAGAGAATCAGTGAAAAAATCTTTCTTTATGGAAATAACTGATCAGTTTATCAACATTTTTCTATAACAAACCAACTGTTCAGACCATTTCCGATAAAACTAGTGTCGTGCTTCTTTGACTTGCATTTTGGCAGGGTATTGAATAAGAGAAGATATCGATCAACACACAACCACATCCTGTTTTAGGTGCTTTATCTGTAGCAAAATGTCATGCATACCATTTGTACCCTCTAAGATCTAGAAATGGCCAAAAAAAAGAGAAGCAAGTGCTGTTAAAATACATTATGTCGTTGTATACGTAAGTGGTCGCTAATTTACGGAAAAAAATTCGAAATCAGAGGTAAAAGAGCGTGATTCGACAGATCTCTAGAATACGCAATATAGACTAAAAAGACGAGATATGGAAGATGTAACTGCTATTCTATGTTAACGATCATCTTTTACGTCAACCAATCAATTAAACCTTCATGCAACTATGTCGCTGTGTAATAAAGCAGTTTTTTTTATTATGGACTGAATGTGTTTAAAAGGATTCGATTCGATTCGATTTAACCAATGTAATATTCGACTCCTTTTCGGTCTCTAATCTTAATCAAATATCATTAAAAAAAAGTATATTATCAAATAGACGATTTTCATATAAAAATGACAAATACTCCTGTTCATTTTTATCATTGTGATAAACCATTTGGAGAATTTAGTAATTTTTATTCTGCTCCAATTGAATTAGATGGACATACTTGGCCAACTACTGAACATTATTTTCAAGCACAAAAATATATTTCAGATGAAACACATTATAATAATGTCTTAAAGTTAGCTACTCCTCGAGAAGCATTTAACTATGTTCGAACTTATAAATCTGCAGTACGCTCTGATTGGGCAAATGTAAAAGATGATGTAATGTTTAAAGCATGTTTAGCAAAATTTGAACAACATCCAAAACTTAAACAATTATTATTATCAACTGGAGATCGTACTTTAGTTGAACATACAACAAATGATTCTTATTGGGGTGATGGAGGAGATGGATCAGGAAGAAATCAATTAGGAGTAACTTTAATGAAAGTTAGAGACTATTTGAAAAAATAATCAACATATTTTCCTGTATGTCAATATGTAAACTTTCTTTTTTTTTCATAAAATTAATCTTTATGGCATAAAATATTAATTATATTTTCTTTTACGTAGAACAAATAAATAAGTGAAAATGTTTTGATTAAGGTCCCATGCCTCAGCATAAATATTCTACCTTTTGAATGCTTCTGAGAACAAATATTTAGTTTTCCGCACAAACAAAAATACGTTAGCTTAAATATCAACTTTGTTATACTTACTTAACTTTGTCACCGGGTTTATTTCGCATAAAAAATTGTCTTTTCGTTTTTTAAAACAATTATTGGATGCATACAATCAGTTTTTGATAAGTACAGTATATAAATGGACAATAATTTATTTTAAAATGTGAATTGCAAGTAGTAAGTAATTTTCGTAGATCTAATGAATATAATTGAACATTGCACTCTTATCGAAGAAAAATATATCATAACAATATTTATATACACATCAGATCGACATGAGTAATTATATGAATGAATATGAACAAACATTTCTTAATCACACTGTAGATAAAGTAATAGATGAATTCCGATATATAATGATTTCAGTTGGTTGAAAATATTTATTTTTTGAAATATATTCAGATTTTGTATTAGACTTATATAATATACAGGGCTTGATTATGTTCACTTTATAGGCATGTTAACAAATTTTATTGTAGAAAATAAAAGAGTATAATGCAAATACACAAATAATTTTATTATTGCGTGTCAATGAATATTTTATATCTATGTGATGAAAAATATATGGATTGATTATAAATAGAAAATTCCATATTCAATTATGTTCCAGTTTTGAATAAGTAACTATGATCGAATATTTTCAGAAATATACGAACAAAAGTTGATCAGTTCTAATGTATGAAATAACACAATTTAGAACAGATGTTTTGAAAGAAACTTTTTTTTTTATTAATATCTTATATTTAATATTAAAGTTTGAATAGAGTTAACTTTTTACCTATTCGAATAAAAAAAATTCTTCGAGTTTTATTTGATTAAAAAATCTTAAATCTTATGAAAAAATTTGTATTCCTTAACAA
The DNA here is from genome assembly GCA_905250075.1 of Rotaria sp. Silwood1. Taxonomy (NCBI): domain Eukaryota; kingdom Metazoa; phylum Rotifera; class Eurotatoria; order Philodinida; family Philodinidae; genus Rotaria; species Rotaria sp. Silwood1. The sequence goes on from CAJNOP010000415.1 coordinate 29,919, forward strand.
TCATAATTTGAATTATTATTTATATAATTATTATTGTTAGTAAATTTTTAATCTTACAGCTTATTAAAATTCTTTTATTCAAAATTTTCTTTTCGATATTTTAATAATAACATACAATGATAATAATGTTTTAACGAAACCTAATTCATGGATTATTTTACTGTTGTTTTATTCAACATTAAATTCTAATATTTTGTTTCGATAAATTCATATTTCGAATAAAATATTGCGTTACTATTTTTATAATTTGCGTATTTATTTCTCAAATATCAGCAGTTTCATAAAAGAAAAATATCAAAAATTACTCAAGTCACGTTATCATAGTCGACCAAGATCAAATAAATATCACTATTATATAAGAAAGAAAAAAAAATGCATATAAATATTTACGTCGAAGATTATCTTATATATAATAGACGCAAAAAAAGGAACCGTTTTCATTTTATTTAGTTAAATGTTATCACAGTTAGATCCATGTTCGTATTCAATATTATGAGATTCAATTTATTGAATTTTATTAGTTTTCATATTTTGTTTAGATTTGAAATGTTCATTGATTTTCAAAAGAGAACATATTCAACTAGAAGAGAGTCAATGTGGGAAGGAGAATTGGCCATTGTTTTTGTTTTAGAACTAAAGACAATGTTTTCTTTATAGAAGAACCAAGGAAAAATGTCCTGCTGCGCATTTTCTCGAAGAATGTTCTATTCCTTTCTTCTAATTGTATTAGCCTTGAATATACGAGTAGGTACGTATGACGTTCTCGTCGCATAAACAACATGGAAATTTACTTTATTGACATATGTGATATGGAAGATGTTTCATGAATAATTACGGTATGATTGAAAGAAGAAAAATACTGGCATTTGTTCTTGATATTGTGTAGATAGTACTCATATAAACTAAAAAAAACTCGAATATCCTATTGATTAACAATATCGATAAAGTATAAATATGAAAAAAATTTTGATCATCTATTATTCAGAGCATTAATGTTAATAGAGTTTCTTAGGTTTCTATATTCTAATTAAATTTGTAAATTGTTTTTGCTTTTGATTCACAATGAAAGGTTTTGCTAAATGTATTCTTCTTTCTCTAATATAGAAGAGTTTTTGTAGTAGAGAAAATCAATGATATCTAAAAATTCATAATTGATTGTTAAATTTATACATTATCAATGTTTATCATTGCGATTAGATATGGTAGATTGAACTTGATGCATTTATCCCGAAAACATCCGAATAAAAACAAACGAATTCACATGCCTTTTATAACGTGACAATATTTACATATGCAATAACGACTAAGAAATACACATCGATGGTGTCCCTCTGATAACAAATGAGAAAAACGTATATGTAGCTACGATAAACTTACAAGTATTTTTTCGACGCGTATATCGGAGTATAATGTGCCTCTATAATCTTATGACTTGTTTATCGACCTATTTTTTTCCGTTCTTCTTCCATGTTCTGTATATAAGCATCACTCATTCGATGGCTACTATTTTTCGTAATAAATACAACCATTATTCTATTATGCAAACTTTTACTCTCGACATCAGTAGCATAATTCTAATATCAATTTCCAATTTCCAGATTCCTTTTGTATCAAACTAAACTCTTTCACTAAATTCAATATAAAACTCTATAATTTTGATGACAAAATGATGCAATAGCTTTGTAAATATTCTCAGCTATAACATTTATAGTAGTACTAATTCATTGCAATGGTATCTATTTCTTAATGTGTACATTCTTGTATGCTATCACATTAGATAAGAGATAGAAATTTAAATTTAGTATGCATATAAACAAGAACTAAAATCATTTTTTTATATCTTATTTCATATTTATTGTTAAATTTTGACCTTTGTTCTTTTAGATAATTATTTTTTCTTTCATTTAAATTGAATTCTTTTGTAAAAATATATTACAAAAAATACAAACATGATTCCTTTTGGAACGCGTTTGAAAAATGGTTTATTATTAGATGATAATAAAAAACAAGCATTAAGAAATTATAAATATGCTGGAGACGATCAATCATTCTTAGCTCCATTTATGTATAAATTATGGACTCTATTTTTTGTCTTAGTTCCAAAAAGAATATCACCAAATTTAGTTACAGTTTTTGGTTTAATAATTGTTCTACTTGCTTTTACAATAATTCATATAAATATGCCGAATGATGATAGGTTTAATTGTTTAATATATGGAATAGCTTTATTTATTTATCAAACATCTGATGCACTTGATGGAATGCAAGGTAAACGTGTTCATATGTATGAAAATGCGACAACTGAAGTAAGTTTTTATATTAGAAGAAAACCGAAAAAAAAAAGTACTCAATTCTCATAGATTTTCGATCATGGTGTTGATTCAATTGTAACAAGTTTAACAAGTATTACAACAATAACACGATTAACTCATATAGATAAACATCTTTCACCAATATATTCAATATTTGTTTTATTAACATCATTTATCGGTTTTCATGCACCAACCTATGAACATGTTATAACAAGAAAAATGAGATTTCTACCTGGACCATGTAATCCAACAGAAGCATTAATTGGAATGCAATTAATATATTTAATAACAGCTATTTATCCATTAATATGGATGTCGGAAAAATCAAAATTATTATTAATGATAATTATCGTACCATTTTTATCTTTGTCAGCTATTTTATCTTTTTTCTCATCATTAAAAAAGATTCATATTCATCATAAATGTGTTCTAAGTATGACAATAAAATCTATATTTCGTGGATATTCTCCTCTTTTCTTTATTATTATTTGTACATTTCTATATTTACCACATGTATCAATATTATACAAAGAACATTCTTTAATGTGTTTACTTGCATTAGCAATACCGTGGAATTATTCAATCTATAGAACGATAATTGTAGAAATAACGAATGATAAAAATTTTGATACATTGGGAGTATTAATTGGTCAAAGTCCAATATTATTACCAATATTTGCTGCATATTTTATGCCATCCTTAATTATGATAACATTAATTATATCAATTGTGTTGAATGGACTTTTGTATATATATACAATTCATTTTACATTAAAAGAAGTATGTCATGCATTATCAATGGAACATTTTTGGACTGTTAAAACAGATTTTGAAACAAAAAGAAAAGCAAATTGATTGAGAAATCAAAAATTATGATAGATTATTAACTGAATCGTTGATATGATATCAAGTTTTTTATTATGTATATGTTTTTTTTTTGTATAAATAAACTTTTCTACTTCATGTCATATCTATATATTCTACGCGAACTACGGAGTAAATATTCATTTTTAACATATGGATAATTCTTGAAAGTAATTGTCATTGAAATGATATATTAACGGTCTAGATATAAACAGACATTAACCAATGATATATAAATTAGCAAAGAAGAAACTTATATCAATAAATTCTAAATCCTTTGTGCTAGAAATATAGATGACTAATTCTTCTGAAGCAGAATACTCTTTGACGTGTACTTTGCTTTATTACTTTAGCATTCGATTTTAAAAAATTATTTTTAAATAATTCAATAAATTAGGACTGTGTTTAGGACTAGTGAGGAACAATATCAGTTCATAAAATATCAGGAGTTAAAGAGGGTAGATTAGTTGTGCAGTTTCATTGCCTTTTGAAGAGTTACTCGATTACGAACGTTCACACAATAATGAATCTATTCTTTAAAAAGAAATGAACCTTCACAACTACTCAATGCTCTTTAACTCCTGACATGTTATGAAACAATGCTGTCTAGCATTCGTTATTTATTAGTAAACACTGCATATTACTATTGCTTGTAAGATTAACTACAATTGATAATATAGAATATTTAATTGGAGAACACTGTTGTTTGAAATTTTTGATGAAAAGTTAATTGAACAATGTTATGATTTTTATTGAAGTTCATATGAGTTTTTATTTATTTTGTGACACACTATGTAAGAGTAATGTTGATGTAAATAAAGGAGACATTTGGAACTACTCCCATCCTACCCAGACCGTGCAGATGACCTCCAGAAACTATCACAGATCGTGACAGACGTTTTTAATATATGAGTAACAATAAAGTATCATTAACACCTCATTCGAATATATACGAACTACTTTATTACTGTAGTCCTAGAGGATAATGTAAAAGATAATAAAAAATGGGTCCCAAGAGAGATCGACTAAAACAATTTTCTCCTGATTACTAACAACATATACATCGTGTTTCATATTTTAATCCTACAGATATTGAGCTAAAAATTTTTTCAAATATCTTTTCTTTTTATCTTTTTTTATTCGAGAATTACAAGATGATGGTGAAATTTTATTTGATAATGACAATTGTTTTCATTTAAAACAGCAAAATATTTTTATTCAATGTATTCAGATTCTACATGGTCAACATATTATTTTCTAAAATTCGAACATTTATTTTATAAACATGCATCGTTAACTCATATAACAACTGTTCAACAATTTGATTAGTTATTTTAAATTGGAATAGTTTTTGTCATTTCTATTCATTCAATCAATATTAATATGAAGTTGCGATTACAAATATCGGCCAAAAAAACCTGATCGTAAAAGAAGTTTTTATGCGCAAGTCAAATAGTTTTTTGCTACAGTCAAAGATTATATCTGTTAGAGAAGATGCATTCGAAAAAGAAATTCTATAGTTATTTAAACTTGTAATTTATAATAGATTTATTTGTATTTCCTACGGTCTATAAGACATATTCTGCTCAGACATATGAGATCTCAAGGTGATTATAATGCAGAAAGGATGTGGTTGTGGACGTGTCGGTATGGAGATGTTCTCTTGACAGATATGCACCCAGGCTGGCCCGCACACCCATATATCACACTCACACCAACACCTATAACCCAAACCCACAGCCACACACCCACATTGACACCCAAATCCTCACCCACACTTACGCTCCACACAATACGCCAATTCACACCCATGCCCACAACCCACACCCACACCCTTCCAATGAAATCAGCTCACTGTTAGCACATATAGTCATATGGAATCTATAAGCATTTCTTTTTTCAATAAATATGCTAATGAAAACTAGATGAATTTGTTCATATGGATACGAAGCCTTGTATGACATGCGCGTTTGCGTTTCTCTATGTGAAGATGCTGTATATTGTTTGATTCATACACGTGTTGGTGTAGGTTGAAAATAATAAAGAAATGTTTGAAGACAGATGGAACATTTGCTGAAGTAGTGGTAGTTGAAATAGAAGAATTCAGTTAGAAAAGTAGTCACAAATCTCTAACGCGTGTTCTAGATTCAATGGCACATATAAAATCTATAGTACGAGTTGGGAAAGCTTCACGACGTCGTCGTCACCGTCGTCGCCGTGTTCACCAATCGTTAGATAAAAGAGTCAGTACTTTTTTTTACGTTAGTTTTTCAAAGAATGGTCGATTTACCATCAAGATTTATGGAATTCAAACACACAATCTATCGATGTCATTGATACAACGTTCCGATTACAACGTGGCCCTCGTCTTACTGAGAAAAACATTAGGAAACCTGAAAACTGCTTCAATTCAGTCAAATTAATAATTTCTAATAATTTCTTTTTTATTTGTATTTTTTCTTCAAATAGATTTCATACACTACTCATCGAGATCAATCAAAACACGGACAAGTCAGGGACTCATCGATAAGGGAGACGAGCTCTAAAACCACTACTGAGCTTACCGATCGACCTTGCTCACCATCACAAGTAAAGAAAATAAATAGACTCATTTCACTACTAGCCAGGTTCCGTGAATTCTGAATTCCTGGAGCTCTTGAGACAGAAAATTCGTTATACTTCGAGAAAATGAATGGCCAAATCGGAACAAAGACACTCATGAAGCTTCAAGAACTTATGGATCTCAAGAAACTTACAGAACTGAAGAAACTCTAGTAACCCCAAGTATCCCAGGAATACAAGGAACTCTGGAACTCACGGAAGTCGAAAAACTCATGGAAATCAAGAGGTTCAAGGAGCCCTGAGAATTTCTGAAACCAAGAAACTAATCGAACCAAAGGACTTTAGGAGCTTGTCGAATTGGGTGTGGGTGTGAATGTAGGTCGTGTGGATTCATGCTCCTTGTTGTGACTCACACCCACACTCGTCTCAAGATCTAAGCGCTCCATAAGTTTCTAGAATTTTGTTAATCCATAAATTTCATGAGTTCCTTGCTCTCTTAAGTCTCAGTGAATTACAGTGTAGTGGAATTTTAAGAGTTCCAGGAGTTCAAAATTCATAGATTCTGGATATGTCTCAATCCTTTTTTAAATACATCTCAATGTAGAAGTATTGAAAAATTTTCAGTTTGTTGGATTGATAGATGTTTGAAAATGTTTAAAGAAGATTCATGATTTTTGCACCATTTTCAGTTAGATTTCATCGAAAACAGTTATTTTCAATCGCTTTATTCAGTAGCATGTATTTGTTTAGTTATCTCAGATTACATGGAAAAAACATCTTTTGAACAAGCAACAATCACATGATTGTTCAACCTATACACAGGTACATGATTATGGAGAAATTGTTGAGGACAAAAGATGTTCATCAAACATAGTTAAAATAGACCAACACCAGGTGATCTTGAAAATAGAAATGATTTGTTTTCATTTATCTAATTTTTCTCGATAAAAATAGGTAAAAGAGGCATGGTTAGATCGAACAGTTTCGCCAAATAATTCTCGTCGGAATGAGAAAGAACGTAAAAAGAGAAAGTAAGTTCTTTCTTTTCTGTTCTATGCTTGTTGGTATTTAAACATGAGTTAGACACAAATGTTGTTCTCGATGCACATGTCTATGCACACTTCTTTGCTTACTTGGTGCATTTTGTCTTGGTGCGGCTATTGCTGCAATTCTTGTTGCTCTCTTGGTCGCACCCAAAATGCCTATGACAACAACAACTACAACATCGACCACAACAACAACAGGTGATTAACCCAAAAAAAAGTTCCCGAATGCTTTCTTCAAAAAGATATGAGGGTCACAAAGCTAAAAGTGACCAACAATTCCTCCGCTCGCAAAAAACTTTACTACATTTTTTGAGGCTGACATTTTTCTGTGACTACTGGGAGCAAAACGGGTGTGTGTTTCTTTTTTCTTCGAAAAATATTGTTACTAAGGCCTAGAAGAGCCAAAACACTCGAGATGTTATTAAAAAGTGTTTTTTTTTCAATGGTGCCTATTTTGTATCGGCTACCAAATTTTGTAAAAACAACATATTTAAGTGTAAAAGACAACACGCACTCTGATTCCACCAGAGTACTCAAAATAATTTTAAGCTTAATCAGATGTACTGCATATAAGCCAGTGGGAGGAATCTCAGTTTTCTCCTTTAAAACTTGATTTCAAAGAAAACGAGAAACAGATTTTTTTTCTCCGACCCGACGAATCGGAAACTGGTCATGTTCAGCAGTATGTGGATCCATCACCTATGCTCTGAGTGCCTTTGCAATGAGAAATAGTTATTATTAATAGGAGAGCTTTGTATTAACTGAAAAATTGCAGCGAAAAGCTTTCTGCCAGCGATATCGAAAGTTCGATGTGAAAAAAAATACAAATTGACAATGAAAACCTCTCATTTATATGGTATTCAAGTGAGGACTCGTAGGGTCTATGTTAACAATGAAAAACCTGAGATCGTAAAGTTTTCATTGTCAATTTCGGAAAAAACGGAAGGGTCTCCTCAAGTCTTCTTGTGTTCGAATAACTATCCGTCAAATGAGCTTAAAAAGAGAAGCAGTGTAATGACCTTCTTCTTGATTTTCTAATATGCTGTAGAGTATAAACTTTTATTTGAGCTATATAAGTTGGAAATCAAATCTTCTTCTGATTGTACAATAGAGACAACACTTTTTCGAATAAATTATTGCCAATAGCATAACCCTGACAGTTATTTTGATAGTATAAAATGTCCAGAACAATCGAAGAGGCTTTCAATGAACATTTTACAAATAAGTTACATGTAAAAATTTCTTTGCAAGTTCTTCCATGAAAATCAATCATTTTACTTTAGATGTGTGTTTATAAATGTTCTTCATTTATCAATTTCACATGCGAGAGTTTCCTTTGATGAATCATTTCGACACATCTAGTCCTTGTAATGAGTCTCCCAATTAGAAAGCGATGTTGATCTAATTTTTTTTCGAAATTAGATACCGGCTTTACTAGGACACTGTGAGGTTTTTTCAATGATAGTTCTGAATAGGCAAAGCCATGCTGTTCGACTGAATAACAAATACTAGCAGATGCCTCTCAAATGTGATTCGAGCGAGAGAGAATACTTTCATTTGCAAGATAATTAAAAACTGAAATTAAAGAAAAGAAACCCAGTTTGAATCAAGCTTCTCTTCGCGAAATATTCAACAAGCAACATTTATATTCAGAATTGAATAATCGAAATCAAGAGAAAATCATCACTATTTGAAATATACAGTTGGAAATAAAAGCATAGGTCTCATTGTATTGTTTCTTCTAATCTCTTTTGAAATAAGAATATTCTCCGTCCAAATAAATATATTTTTACATTGACTTAAGTTCAGATGAATGTCGAATAGTTCACTATCACAAGTCGAAATAATTGATAAATAACTGAATCACTCTTTCCTTTTTTCGTCATAGGAATTGTATGAGACCTTACACAAACCAATCTACGTAGAAAATTTATTTTTTTTAAGAATCTAGAAGTATTCTAACACTACGCTCAATAAATATCATGAAAGCAACAATATGCTGTCGAAAGAGATATTTTGTTCTCAATTTTTCAGGATATGAACCAATTATATCCTATAATTTGTTGATGTCAATTATCTTATTTGTTAGTCAAACTATTTGTAACAGTATTTCTTGTCCAACAGAGTAACTTTCATCTGGAGATTCAACCTAGCCTAGTTTGATCCATCAAGCGTGATTTTTCTTGCTGTAAATATGTATCAGCCCTAGTTATCAAAATTTTACTCAGTTTGGCACCAGTCATCCAGTTCCAAACTAGAACTGGTGCATACCTATTTTGCTGTAATTTCGCAGTAGGTTTAACCCATGTTTATGAAACCAATTGTATTTGTCACATCTCAAAATATCGAGATCAATCAATATCAACAATTGATGTTGGATATTGGCATCAGATGAAATGATTTCTAAGTTATATTCTAGAGGCTTATGATTAAGCGGTATCTTTTTACAAGACTATTTTCACATTTTCTGTGTTCATTTCATTAGAACTATTCCAGTGTTCTATTCAATGAGAATGAGCACAGAGGAAGCATCCCATCCTCAAAAATCGCAATTATCCATCTGGGTTTTGTGATTCTCACTATGCAGAGTATATGTTCATTTTCTTGAAAGTATGCATTTGTGGTTACCCTTCCTTTCATCATAGCTTCCAATCCCACCTCTGGAGAGAAACATTGGAATGAAATACTAGTCTGTTCTAGCGGATGGCCCAGAAATAATGAACCTCTCAGTATTTTGCACATTTCAACTTAACAAAATCACAGTTAAAGCCATATTTTTTTAGTATTTGCTTGGATTCTTAGATCTGTGTACTTTTTATTCTCAGTTCATTCGAACCGAAATTAGACTATTTATGTGTCAATGACCATTATCCTTAAGACAGATTCATTATCCAGTAAACGAATTTTGACAATAATTTTGTTGAAATTCGACTTCCTAATTTGCAAATGCTGTCCAACAAGATCTGTATGCTGCCGTACTGGCAATGACGATCAAACGAGTGAAAAAACTAAGCGTGTCAGCGCGTAGATGACATAATAAAGTTGGGAATATTGAAAAACCAGTACAAGTAGGTACACTTCGTCTTTCAATGATACTAAATTTGTTATAAAAATGAGTTATATACTTCTGAAGAAATCGTCTCTGTTGTGAAACATTACTTTCTAATCCAACATTCTAGCATCTGGATGTTTCATTGTGTTTCGAGTGAAAGAGCTAAAATGACCTGCCTGTTGTACTAAGTAGACACCTCCACTACAACGACAACAACTGCAACAACCTCAACAACGACAACAACGACAACCATTCCGATTTGTAGCTTGTCTTGTGTTAACGTGACATCTCTTTCTAGCGTGCCGTTTCTCGCGCGTTGGACCTTCAAGAATACGTATGCTGATTCTATGTCAACCTGCAACGCAACGCCCATCAATACTCCGAGCTTCGTTCCAGGCTACGTGCATCAGGTTCTATCTCGTGACACATCGCTATATAATTACTTGTCAACTTCATTCGTTCCGTTAAACTCTCGAAGCTTCACTGTCGACGCTTGGATTTACCCGACGGGCTATCATAATCCGAGTCGCCTTCATACTATCGCCGGTCTTTGTCCACAACAAGCAGCACAACAGTATCTTCAACTCTTTCTCCGCCTTAACTCGACTGTGGCGGGTTCTACCGCTGTCTTCGGTCTCTGGGAAGGTGCTGATCTTAAGGGAAAGATGCCCATTTACGCGAATGTATGGACACACATCGCATTTGTCTATCGAGTAGTAGGACAGCAGATCATCTATATTAATGGGATCTACGATAATTCGCGCTCAGGATCAAAAGGTTTCAATGCAACTTCAGGCTTGTTCTACATTGGAAACAACTATAATCTCGTTTCAAATCCTGCATTCGGAAATAATAGTTTTGAGGTAGAAATGCATGTATTCTAAATTTTGTTATTCCTGTTTTTAAAATTCTCTGCTTTTTTTTGAGATGAGCGTATTTATAGCAAACGCGATAGAATCGTGGACTGAAAATTAAATGAAACTACAGTTTCATTTCGACACAAGGAAATGCGAAAGATCCTAGTGTGCGTATCGCCGTTCGTACTCTTCGAGTATTTAGAAAAGCTTGCAGCACAATTGTTGCCGGATTAAAATATGAAACACGATCAAGCTACTTGAACCATAATTAAGAAACCTTAGCTCAGTATGCCAAAAATCTATTTTAGTGTTACACACTGTCACAGTCTGTGGCGTAATGTAAGAGGATTTACTTTTCTCGCTACATATCTCAACACTTTTTAACGATTTTGTTTCACAAAACTTTTTTAGTTTCCTGAAGTCGCAGGTTTCTCAGCATTTTTTAAAGAATAAGACCAAAAGGGAATCGTGCGTATATTCTCATATTTTTGTGGAACTCACTTGAAAAAAGAAGGTGAATGTAAGTTTGTATCCGAAAATTTGCTGCTTCCCATTACAGACACTTGTGCTTCAAGTGGGTTTTTAACTACAGTGATTTTACCGTATAATCATATTGGAAAATAGAATCAATTCAGAAAAGACGCTTTTCTTTGTTGGGCGCATTGATTGTTTACTTTTTCATGATCTTAAAGATCACTGTCCATTGTGGATCTTCGAACCATAGTACTATGGATATTTAGAGCTTGATATTGTAGTTTTTCGAGTCTCATACTGTTCGTTATATAAAAGAGTAAGAATTTTTAATTGATTTGAAATCTCAAAGTCCAAAATAATTGTTTCTCTTTCTTCGTACAGTAAATTCACTCTATTTATAGATGGTCACATATGGCAGCTACCTCATGTGTTATTGTGATATCCTGATGTGAGTTTCACATTTTAGTCTTATTGGGACCGCGCTGACATGCTCTTGTTTTTATTGAAACCGATTATCAAAAAAGAATATGAGTTCCACCGTGACCCTTAATAAGACGATTTTAAAACCGATTGAAGTGACAAGAGAAAAGATTTTAAAAGAGTGACCTTCTCACAGTCACACCTTGCTGCAGCTAACTGTTCTCTAATTATAAACATCCAATTTTCAACTTGTCTGCTTAATCATATTGAAAAATTTGACAAAGAAGCTTTCTTTATTTTTGTATCGTTCAAGGGTTATATCGATCAAATAACAATAAGCGATGGAGAGAGATCGCAATGCGAACTTCTAAATGTTGCTACATTGGCCGCTCGTTTTTCGTTTGATAATACATCAAATATTCTTGCCGATTCTGGCCCGAACGATGTGTCTGTGAATGCATTCAACTACATTTCAGTGAGCGGCGTGAAGGTAAATCACGCCATCTCATTCAATAGTTCATCGTCTTCTTATTTACAAGCATTCGGGCTTTCGCTTTCTTTCATACAATAATACACTTCTTTCATTGTCTCTCTGGGTGCAACCGATATTGCATCAAGGAATTCTTATTGATTCCTCATTAGGATATTCACCTCTGGCTTTTGCATCAAACGGTTCTATCATCGCACAAATGGGCACTGTTTCGATCATGTTTAATTCTCTGCTTGAGCTGGCACCCATTTGGACACATCTTGTTCTAACGTGATCATCTTCGAACGGTCTTCGTCTATACGTGAACAATCAACTTGTTGCGAATGCACCAGCACCAACATTGATAGGAAGTGGTGTAACAACAAACTATTTGACAATTGGAGCAGGATCGTTTACGGGAGCCATTGATGAATGGCGCGTGTACTCAAGAGAACTGACGTCGAATGATATATGTGTTCTCTTTGCTAGCTAAAGTCGTTCCTCTCTATGGCCATTTTTCGTCGAAAAATCGATACGGCTCCATAAGACTTCCATTACAAACTTTTTCTTCAAACTCGAACTTATCCAACTTAATCTTAATCTCCATTATAAAAACTCGTGATAAATATGTATAATGCACAAATCATCGCTCTTTTTTTACAACATAACCTTTTTGGCACTCATTCTTTCACACTTTTTCAATAGAAAACAAAAGAGAAGAACGAACTTTCACTATTAACTCATATCATTCTTCCTTTTCATTTAATCACGATCCCCAACTGTAGGGTGTTGATGAAGAGGATATCAACACCTACACTCACACACACCCTTTCCATCACAATAGAATGTTTGTGAACTTGCTGGTCTTCGGTGATATTTGCAGTAAATATTGCATAGTATGATTTTAATCAAATATCTTCGTAGCCAAAGAAAAGAGATTGAAATTGTTGCATTTGTTTTGAAATTTGAAAAGATGTATTCATAAGAAATGAATTTGATGTCGATCAAAGGAAGTGATCGAAGTTTGATAAATTGTTCGATTGGGAAATGAGAAGAGAATAATTTTAATTGATCAGGTGCATCACCATCATCTGAAAGTGTAAATATAATAACTTGTTCTGGTCGAATTCGGCGACATAGAATTTCAAAATGAGTTTTGGTAATCGATTTGAAGTGGAGACAATTGTATTTATATGAGAGTAAAACACTATCAACGTAGTTATGAAGACCGAAAAAATGCGAAAAATCTCATTTGTTGAGAAATAATCGAAGAGCATGTGCAAGAGTTCGACTGACCAACGATCAAAAAAGACGATCCTACATGCTATGATAAAGTTAATTTCGAAGACAATAAAACAATATCTATCGTATCGATAAACAAATGGTTTGAAAACAAGCACGATAATTTTATGCAAGTTGATAGCAATTCAATGACCACCTGTCCAGTTTCTCTAATTTAAACTTATTTAGATGCATATATTCTCTTCTTTAAATGTCAACCAATTTATTGACACAAGAAAAATCAGCACAATCGGCGAAAACAAATTAATGATTGGAGATTTTGCTACTGGCTATAGGCTATAACACGTATCGAATTGAATTCCTGTGACATGTCAAATTCATTATTTCAACGCGAAAAAAGTGCATTTTTCTCTTTTCGACTGCATCATTATCTATGACAAGCTTTAGCAACAAACATTTTAATGAGACGTACTCTGGTTGAAAACACAGTTGACAACGAAGCGTTTTTCTTGAAAAGAAAATTCTTTAAAAAGATGCCACATGTATTATTACTTGTGTTTCTTGACGCCATTGTTAACAATTTTCTGTTCTCACCTGAGTTATTAGAGTAGCATTAATATTAAAATTACCCGTAATGCGTTGGTATTATTTTCATTGGAATTAATTAATATCAAGTTGTTAGTACCAAATTTGCATGTTTTTTTAAAATTCTAGTACAAATATTATCTGTGACTATACCTCGGAAAGTTCATATTCGAAATTTTCTGTCGACAGAACAAAGCCTTTTTTACCGAAAGTGACATTTCTGAAAGAGAATAACACCCACAGTCACACATATTTTGTAAACTCAAGAAATGTTCTCCTCTAATCCTGTGTAAATGTAATTTCTGTAGAAAATTTTATCAAATAAGATAAGAGAGATTTTTGTATATTTCTCATCTGGTTGTAATAGGCTTGTCAATAAAGACTTGTTTTGCATGATAAAGTATAGAGTGATAAATTTTGAACATGTTTTCACTGACATTTACGACCCGTTGTTGATCATAAAATCAAATAAAAAGTTCAATTTCATTTATGAAGATGTCTAACAACACAAGTCACACTATTCATCGTCTCAATGAAATCACTACTAATATCTATCGATTTACTTTTCCTCCTTTGATCATTTTTGGTCTTATTGGTCATATACTTGATATAATTATATTTACTCGACCGAATCTCATTTCAAATTCATGTTGTAATTATTTTCTTACATCATCATGTGTTTCTATTATACAAATTGTATTTGGTCAATTATTTCGTTTCTTAAAAGGTGGTTATCATATACCAATACCAGTTCTTTGGTGGTGTCGAGCACGTGTATTTTCCTTATATTCGACTCACTTGGCATCAACAACTCTAATGACACTTGCCTCTGCGGATCGCTATGCATCATCGTTTTATCAAGTAAAATATCGTCGATGGGCGAATGTTAAAATTGCACGACGTTTGATTCCAATTGTTTTAATCATTTCAGGTCTTTGTCGGTCGCATATGTTAGCTTTTTTTGTTCTTGATAAAGATGAAGAAGACGAGTGTTGGGCTCCAAGAGCAACTCATTATCGATTAAGTTTTGATAGTGTTTTTCTTATTGTTCATGGAATAATCTTTCCTGTACTAATGGGTATATTCGGTTCTCTTACAGTATACAATATGCGTCAACGACAAAGATCTGAACAACAAACTGGAGTGTCAAATTTGAGACTACATCGTATTCGAGATTTTCAACGCATGACACTTGTTCAAACAGCTTGGGCCATTGCGTTAACTCTCCCATTTGGTATTCATAAATTACATCGAACAATAACACATTTTGATTTGAAAACTCCAGAAAAATTAGCATGGGAACGATTGAGTATGTCTATAGTACGATTACTATGGTTTTTTCATGATAGTGCTGCATTTTATATATATTCACTTTCATCTGTTAAATTTCGTCATGAATTACTGAAATTTCTGGATGAACATCTACCTCGAAGAATATACGGAACTCAAAGGACAAAAAAAGTTTTTGAAATATTATCTATTGAATAGAATAACAATAACAAGTTGAAAAAAACATTAGAACTTGAAATTACAAAAGTCTAAGGTTTGAATATTTAAGTATAGCAGCCTCTTGTGTGTGTGTGTGTGTGTGTGTGTGTGTGTGCAGTTTTCAGTTCAGTGTTGTCATTTTTGTATCTATTTACCATATTATAATGATGCTATTGAATGTGAGTATATCAAAAATGAAAGCTTACTTTGACATTTAGTTAATAATGAATAAAGAAAGTAAAGAACCTGAAAATTCTCTTTTTATGCGATCAATTCTTGAGAGTTTTTTATTCTATATAATTGTGAAACTTAGTGAATAAATAATTACAATATATATTATAAAGAAAATTATCTCGCCCACCACAAGGTAGTAAAATTATTTATTTTATACTACTAAGGCGACATAACGTTAGAATGGCATTCAAAATTCAATGTAGATAATAATATAGAAAGTTAAATTAAACTTCAGCAAAGTATTTATGAAATTGAGATTGTTTTGCTCTAATTGCGGTAAACATGTTGTACCCGATGGTCTTTTTTGTAGTATTAGATATAACACAAACTTGAGTTGATCGTCCATTGACATGAAACAGAATTGATTATGTTTGGTGGAATTGCCACTAATTCTGCTACTTAGATTAAGGATTGTTGTACTACTTTCATAACCAACTCATAGAAATTAACCATAATAATTAAATCTATCGAGTAGATATATATGTATACATAAGCCATTCAATCAAAAGTTATAAAAAAGTGATATAATAAATCTACTGGTATGATGCTAAACAAACAGTTGATATCCACAGCATCCGGTGTCCACTTACAAGCGCTTACTATCCACTGTACAATACTGTGAATATCATTGCAAGCAATCAACAGAATGCTTCAGTTAATATCATAATAGCTACTAGGTAGACCATTGAACTTTACATTGCGAAGTATAGGTACATGATGATACACAACCACAGAGTTGTCATCAAATTCTTGAACGCGTATTTCATTTCATGATAATTGGATATGTGAACTGTATCAAGTGAAACTATGCTCGAATCTTGAGTTTTATCTAACGATCAATCCAATTCATTATTTAATGCATAAGAAACGTCTGTAGTCAACAAGTACATGGGCTAAAATGGTTAAAAAATTAACATGATATATTTTGAAATAATATTTACAAACGAAAGTACTTATTGTTCATGTACTTTGAAAATCACAAGCTAATATTTTGATAGATACGCTACAGAGGCCAACAACGAATCGATCCGAACTTGAACTAATTTTCAAAAAATTAGTCGAGTGGGGAGTCAAGATCGAATAAAAAAAATAATTTATTGCATTATAATCAGTTTTGTAAAAGTGCAATGCCATCGAAGAAGATAAAACAAGCTTTGATTGATCGTTAGACTTCTTAATTTAATTTTCATATAATACAGCCTTTTGTCTTTACTTGATGAATGTTACACTAATTCGGTTTATGAGAATGCATCACTTTGTATACTATATGATTCTCTTATTTTCTTCTCTATTGAATTCTTCATTTTTTCGGTCGTCCAATGAATAATCGTGTGTAACTATGTGACATTATGTATTATGACTCAAAAAAAACAAAAATCGGATGAACCAAATATATTGAATTATAAACATCAGGTAAATATTTTTCTCATATCCTATGTGAATAAAATTTTAGTGTAAAATGTTATAAAATAAGATAAGAGATAAGAGTAACTTTATTGATAAAACCGCAGTGTGATTGAAATACACTTGTCAATATTGACTTGTTTTGCACGACATGTCATGAAGTGTTAATTTTTGAACATATTTTCATCGACATTTGCAATAGATTACTGATCAGAGAACAAAATAAAAAGTTAAATATCATTCATGAAAATGTCTAACAACTCAAGCCACACTGTTTTACGTCTTAATGAGATCACTACTAATATCTATCGATTTACTTTTCCTCCTTTGATCATTTTTGGTCTTATTGGTCATATACTTGATATAATTATATTTACTCGACCAAAACTTATTTCAAATTCATGTTGTAATTATTGTCTTGCATCATCATGTGTTTCTATTATACAAATTGTACTTGGTCAATTAGTTCGTATGTTAAAGGGTGGTTATCATATACCAATACCAGTTCTTTGGTGGTGTCGAATACGCATATTTTTCTTATATTCAGCTTATTTGACATCAACAACTTTCATTACACTTGCATCTGCCGATCGTTATGTTTCATCATGTTCTCAAGTGAAATATCGTCGATGGGCTAATGTTAAAGTTGCACGACGTTTGATTCCAATTGTTTTAATTATTTCATGTCTTTGTCAGTCGCATATCTTAGCCTTATTCGTTGTTCATGAAGATGGAGAAAAAGAATGTTGGGCTCCAAGATACTCTGATTATCGATTAGGTTATGACATTGCTTTTCTTATTGCTCATGGAGTAATCTTTCCTATACTATTGGGTGTATTTGGTTTTCTAACATTATACAATATACGTCGACGAAGATCTGATCAACAAAAGGGCGTAACAAACTTGAGACTACATCGTATTCGAGATTTTCAACGAATGACACTTGTACAAACAGCTTGTACCATTATATTTACTCTTCCATATGCTATTCATAAATTACATCGAACAATAACACATTCTCCTTGGAAAACTCCTGAAAGATCGGCATGGGAACGATTGATTATGTCTATAGTTCGATTGCTATGGTTTTTTCAGGATAGTGGTGGATTTTACATATATTCACTTTCATCTGTTAAATTTCGTCATGAGTTACTGAAATGTCTATATGCACATCTACCTCGAAGAATACAAGAAACTCAAAGGGCTAAAACACCTCTTCAAATATCTATCGGAAACAATAACGATTACAAGTTGTAATATGCACTAGAAATTTATAGTACAGAAGTCTTAGACTTGAATATTTAAGTATAAATTTTGTTTCTTTTTGCGTACGATTATTCATTTCGTATTTTCGGTTTTCGATTGTTTTTTCATATTATAATAATACTATTTGATATGAAAATATAAAAAATAAATAACTTACTTGAGAATGAAGGATTTGTGCGAAGAGCAAAGTATCCACAGCCGTAGTATCGTAAATCCTTATTGAACAGAATACCAGTCAATAAGGAATTAAAATCTGCACCAATCACAACTAGCGTAAGAGACAACAGCCATCAATGATCGGATATTACACGAGAATACTTCAACTTGTCACTCATTTTACTAATCTATTTTGCCTGACTTAGCATTTGATGTATTGTATTTCTAAGAAGAAATCAAGTGCTTTTGTTTGTTAGATTCATCAATGGTAGCGGCTTGCTTCCCAAACCCCAAAGGAATTTATTAATTATACGAGTTTATTAGAAAGGCTCTCATAAAGATCACAATGATTGATATTGATTTGCTGTGCAGACTCGAGTGTGTTTACTAGAACTTGTTATTGTACGCCTATTGAGAAATGATAGCACAAATATATTAAATAATACACATCATTATGCATTATGTATATCGAATTGAAAACTCTAAAATCGAGAGTGTAGCTGTATGAGAATCTGCTATTCAGCATTCCATATATAGACGAACGAATTTAAGTATTTGTTTATAATGTAAGTAAATTTAATACCTTTGAGTATGTATATGTATTTTGTAAAGTCAACGAATGTTTTTTCTCACATTGCATGTAAATAGAGTTTAGCTTACAATCTTATACAATAAGATAAGAGAAAACAGTTATTTTATTGATAAAATTCCAATGTGATTATATTTGACTTGTCAATAAAGACTTGTTTTGCATCATAAAGTATAGAGTGATAAATTTTGAACATGTTTTCACTGACATTTACGACCCGTTGTTGATCATAAAATCAAATAAAAAGTTCAGTTTCATTTATGAAGATGTCTAACAACACAAGTCACACTATTCATCGTCTCAATGAAATCACTACTAATATCTATCGATTTACTTTTCCTCCTTTGATCATTTTTGGTCTTATTGGTCATATACTTGATATAATTATATTTACTCGACCGAATCTCATTTCAAATTCATGTTGTAATTATTTTCTTACATCATCATGTGTTTCTATTATACAAATTGTATTTGGTCAATTATTTCGTATGTTAAAAGGTGGTTATCATATACCAATACCAGTTCTTTGGTGGTGTCGACTACGTAGGTTTTTAGTATATTCAGCTTCCCTGGCGTCAACAGCTTTCATTACACTTGCATCTGCCGATCGTTATGTTTCATCATGTTCTCAAGTGAAATATCGTCGATGGGCTAATGTTAAAGTTGCACGACGTTTGATTCCAATTGTTTTAATTATTTCATGTCTTTGTCAGTCTCATATCTTAGCCTTATTCGTTATTCATGAAGATGAAGAAGACGAGTGTTGGGCTCCAAGAGCAACTCATTATCGATTAATTTTTGATAGTGTTTTTCTTATTGTTCATGGAATAATCTTTCCTATACTATTGGGTGTATTTGGTTTTCTAACATTATACAATATACGTCGACGAAGATCTGATCAACGAAATGGCGTAACAAACTTGAGACTACATCGTATTCGAGATTTTCAACGTATGACACTTGTACAAACAGTTTGCGTCATGGCATTGACTATACCGCTTGCTATTCATAAATTACATCGAACAATGACTCCTTCTGAGTTGAAAACTCCAGAAAAATTAGCATGGGAACGATTGAGTATGTCTATAGTACGTTTTCTGTGGTTTTTAAACGATAGTGGTGGATTTTACATATATTCACTTTCATCTATGAAATTTCGCCGTGAATTATTGAATTTTTTTGATGAATATCTACTACAAAGAGTACACCGAGCTTCTACGATGGCAACATCCTTGGAATCATCTAATGCAACAAGAACAATAACAAACCGTAAAAACGGTTGAAAATTGAAAGTGCATGAGCTTTGAATATTTAAATACAATGTTTGTTTTGTGCTAATTTCAATTCAGCATTATTGTTTTTCATATGATACTGATATTATTTGGTGTTAATACATCAAAAATTAAATTTTATTTTTCTATTTAGTAAGCAATGATCAAAGACAATAACAACATGGACATAGTCTTCTGTCATAATGAATGTTTGAGAATTTTCTATTCTATATAAGTGTGAAATTTAGTAAATGAGTAAAAATGATTTATATTACAGATCAACTCATTTCATCAGTAAGAAGATGGTAAAATTATTTATTCTTTACTAATAAGACGCACAATGTTAGAAGGACATTCAGGATTTGCTTTAAATAATTATATAGAAAATTAAATTCAACTTCGGCAAAATGTTTATTAAATCGAGTTTGTCTTGTTGTAATCCTTTAAAACCGAGGGTGTTTTTTTCTACGATCAAAAAAAAAGTAGAGCTCTAAAATGAAGTTTCGTGACACTTAGATATTGTGAGATTATAGTTAAAAGAAGATAAAGTGTTTTTCTTAGAGAGTTACAGGATGTTCGTTAGAAGGAACATCTGATGTTAAAACATAAATGTATCACATTTCTTTATTTATGTGAGAAAATGTTTTTCTTACAAATAATTCTATTTATTTATTTTATATAACACTAAGAAGTAATCGTATAAAATATTTCCGACTTTTTAACACTTCTGCACTTTTCGTTTCATCATAACACTACTCTATGAGCTCGGTCAAGTGTTCCAAAATGAATCTTATGCTTTCACTAAGTGTTCAGAATTAGACTACAATCAGTAGCTCCGTCAAAGGTGAATCAACATTTTATCGATCATCGAGAATGTTCGAAAAAGACATTTAATCGTTTATATTTAATTTCGGAAAAGCTTTCTTAAGCGATGATGTTTTTGTTATCAGATATGTATAATATTCAGTTGGTTGTTCACTCATGTTGAAAAGAGGTGTTTAAATCAACAGTACAGCAACATGATGATATGCAATGAGAGTCTGCAGTGAAGTATTGAATATATATTTTATTGCATAATGATTGGATATGTAAGCTGTATAAATTGAAACTGATCTTGAATCTCCAGTTCTCACACTTATATTTCTGATTATTCCTTTTTTTTTTTACTTTTTGTTGATGAAATACAGAAAAAATGGATTAAATCAAATATTAAAAATTTTTTCAATTGTTAAGTTTTTAAAAATAAAATAACATTTTATCTATTTAAATGATTCTATTTTGTTGTTAACTCATAAAGACGAACATAAATGTAATTAAGACCAAAATCATTATATTTTATTTACCAAAAAAAAAAATTACAGTGAAGAATTTTATTTAATATTAATGCAAAAAAATATCGAATTAAAATAACTTTATCAAAAAATAGAAAACTTTATTGTTCTTTCGGCGAATTGTTATGAGGATTATTTATCAGAAAACAGAAAGATCTGCAAAAAGACATTGCAAGAATGATGTTTTTGATGAAGTATAATTTCAAGGTTAATCAAATAATATTTCATCAAATTTTCATTAAAAAAAAAAGGACAGTTTTTCAACGAAAATGTTTTTTGCAAGCAAGAAAGAAAAAATGAAATATTTGTTTTTTTATTAATTAGCGAACAAAGAACGAGTAATGTATATAACTTCTTTGATTGTGCTTTTGAAAAAATGTGAATTGTATTCTATAACCATTGGATTATAATGAAGAAGATATAATATTTCTCTTTTCGCAAAGAATAGTATGAAAGTTATTTTATATATTTTCATTCATTATTTCGTTTCGTTTCTTTAAAGAAAAATGATCAATGTAATCAAAACTTAGTAGAAAAAATAAATTTTGTCCGAATAAAAAAAAAGAATTTTCGTTCTTCATGATTAACTTTAAAATGATATGAAGTGGGTAGTTCCATAGAATCTTTGATTTTAATGCAATTTTCAGGATCTGTAAAGCTTTTATTTTGACAGAGATATACTAAAAATACTTTACACAATAAAAATAAAAAAACTGGCAAAGAACGTTTTTTTTTTACTTAGTTTTTCTCTAATTATTTTAGGTAGGTTTGTGCATTTAAAAAAGTCAAAAATAAAGTCGAAGACTATAGTTAAATTCCTTGTGGCAATGTGTATTCGACCACACTAAATTTATTTTGAGTTAGAAACACAAAACTTCCAAATATAGCCTGACAGATCGATTTCCATACAAAAAATGTGGTGCTATCTTACATCCTTGATTATTCCACAAAGCCAAATTACTTATTGTAGTGGTACTGTGCACAATCGATAGAGCATCACGTGCTTTACAACCCAAATGACATGCAATTCCCATTAGGTTTGATGGACTTGAAAGTCGTGTTTAATGCACGAAGCTATGTTGAAGAAGTTATTTAAGAAGAGTATTCTGTTTATATCCAACTAGATCAAAGTTTTGAGTGTATCTCATGAATAAATGAACGATAGAAGAGTCACTGTTTCGATAATAATTCATGAATGTTATCAAATATCGAGTTTGATGTTTTACTATTTGACAACTCTTTCTGAAAGTTACACAACTATATCGACTCCAAACTTAATAAACACAAATTGTTTCAGGCATGTCTAGATGCACCATTCTAAGAACTGGATGTTATTCTTTTTTGACTAGTCTTTAGTCGAATATGATTAGAGAAGTACAGTCTGAATGAAAACTAACGTCTGGTTTAGAAATCTATCGGTGAGAAAATGAGTATAGAGTTGTCAAGCGTCAATAACACAGTCGTCGGCAATAATCAACTTTGCCAATTGTATTTACAATCGTTTTTTTTTTCATTCGGTTCGAACTATTGTCTCCTTTCCTTTGTGGGATTCGTTTGTTTACAAATGATTCAATCTGTCTTGTGAGCTTATTTTTTTACTTTTTCTCTTTGTGTAAATAAGTTGGAAGCAATAATGTTGTCCACAGTGGAAAAAAGTCAAAAATACCCACTTGGATTCTATCTATGATGTCTACTACGATTTATTTTTTCAAACTTTAGAAATATCTTTTGTCAATGTAGACTGATTGATTTCAAAAAAGAACAAAAAGCAAATTCCCACTAAAGTGTCTACTATAAAGCGTAAACAAAGCTGTATATATATATATTATTCTGAACCATACCGACTTTCGTACTTCAATAGACTATAAATAGTCACGTACATTCATTCTTGCATTCAAATAATATTTAGTTCACAGCACTCTTCAACATTTATGGCACTGGAATTCTGGCATTACATAGTAATTCATGTGTCAGTCGGAGTTGGCATACTCACACTCTCGTTGCTGATTCTTTATTTATGTTCAAGATTCGCTCCTCACATTTACAGCTTTCTAAATAGTCGTCTTTTTGGCATCAAA
The DNA here is from genome assembly GCA_905250075.1 of Rotaria sp. Silwood1. Classification (NCBI taxonomy): domain Eukaryota; kingdom Metazoa; phylum Rotifera; class Eurotatoria; order Philodinida; family Philodinidae; genus Rotaria; species Rotaria sp. Silwood1. The sequence continues at coordinate 53,619 of CAJNOP010000415.1, forward strand.
GTTATCTACGAACTCACAAACAATGATGGCAATACTGGAAGTACGAATGAAAAGAAAGTTAATCGTTTTGAAATAACTATTGATGATCAAGCGGTCACATCACGTGCTCCATGGGTTCACCAACATTTTCTCACTTTTATTGGTGCTATAACTTTGTCCGTGGCACTGATGACTCTTTTTGAAGGATGCATTTTAGCTAGTGCAGGGCTTTATCCAGGTGATGAGTGTCCTAGCGATCCAATGACTTGTTTTGTTTTCGGAAATACTTCAAGTGTACCCGTGAATGATGCTTTTAATTGTACACCCAGCGTTATTCCCACTATGCCGATAAACGGAACAAATGCATGGTGTTATGGATGGGTCATCAAAAGAAACACGGTTAGCCGAGTTATTAATCAAATTGGTGTCTGTGGTGGAATTCTAGCCGTGATTGGCACACTCTTTGCATTTATGTTTCAAGCAAACACCGCTGTTGCGACTTTAATACTAATGATTTCATTTTCAACTTTTCTCGTGATGCTTGCTTTAGCTCCTACAATCAAGGTGTCTTTTTCCGTCTTAGCCTATATCGTTTGTATTAACTGTTTCATCATTGGATTAGCAGGTTGTCTATTCAACATCGACGAAGAGTCCAATGCAAATGGAAAAAAATCACAGAATGCTTCTGACGATGTAGTCAACAATTCATCAGCTAATGTTTCTCATGTACCGAGGGGTACAAACAAGATCACACCTGTCTCAACCTAATTTCTCATTGTTGATATGCGTTCGCTCGATTCATGTGACAGTCAAACTATTTTTCTATGTTCGCGCCTTCAAAATTACGAAATGACATTCTCTTTTAAGACATTCAAAACTGCACGCACGAGTTTGTCCACTCACTACAATGGCTCGAAGCTTTTTTGCGATTCAGCACAGAATTTTACTTATTTTTACTCATATCTGACTTTCAATAGAAGAAAGATCACAGAAATCGACTTTTTTAAATCGAGCAATGAGGGTAGAACATTTGAGGCAAGACGAATGAATGAAGCCAGAGAACAGATCATTTTAACCATCAACAACTCGTTATTTTCATCCGTTATCAGTGACAGTAAAAGTCGAAAATTCTGGAAATTTAAAACAAGAAGTCAAGCTCTATCTTGAAAGGCACGTTGCTCTAGCTGATAGTTGATCGATGATTTTGGATCTGTCTGGTATCTCCTAGAGACTCGAATGCCTATCATTGTGCTTTAGCTTTCTTAGTTTTCCATAGGATTGACAAATCAAACAGATGTTCGGCGTGCCTCAAAATCCAGCTACAGTCATAGTGTTGAAACCAAATTCGGATGCGAATTTCACAGCGTGTTTAATTGTGTCGTAATTGAGTATCAAGTAGAAGTGTCTGATTAGCAGTATTTTCAAGTTTAATACATTTGCTTAATGTGACTATACCTTTGAGAGCTCGTGTTCCAAAGTTTCTGATAACAGAACAAACGTTTTTTTAATCAGAAGTGCCACAACCAAAACAGAATAAATTTATTTAATTTTGACGATTTCTGAGCTTAAAATATAGTCTATGTATCTGCATTAAAAATAGCGGCAATTCAATGCTAACACGTTAGAATTAATTGAAACTAATGCTAATTCTAATAAAACAATCGTGCAAATTGACAGTGGTAGGTGCTCGCGTTTGAGAAAATGTCTAGATCTTTGTAGGCCTTTATTCGTACTATTAAGCACAGAAAGGGACATAACAGCTCATTTTGAGGTGTGTTCAATTCAAAAGCCAAATAGAGTCCATTCAAAGATGTGAAAACGTTCAGCAGATTCTCAGTAAGATTTAAATATGAAATACGATGAATTGACTTTGCTTGTAAACGAGATTTCTAGTCATCGCGAGCATTATACATGAAAATATGATGGCTCTTTTTTGAAAATACTGCTCAAAAGTGGAACCTCACTTGAAACTTTCATGCAAAGTACTTAGAAAAAAAAACCACGAACATAAGCCACAATAAGTATTTCAATTTCCGAGTGTGATGGACTCCTCATACCTAATCGTCCAGTATTTAATTATCGAAAAACTGAAAGTCTGATGTTTATTGATGATATATAGCTTCAATGTTAGTCGAATAATGTTTCATCAAATTTTCATAACAACAGAAAATTTTTTCCATTAGCGTTATATTGTTCGGAGCAGTAAGTAAAAATGTGAAATGTTATTTTTAAACTAATAAAGAAATAACGAACGAACTATGTAAATAACTTGTTTGACTTTGCTATTGCGTCGAAAGAACAAAATATGAGTTTTATTCTGCAACGATGGACTATAATGAGAAAGAAGTTATTTTTCGATATGTTTTTATTCATTTTTATTGTTGTTTATTTTAAAAAATCACAACTGCAATTAAAATTTTAATAGAAAAAATTTTATTCAAACAACAACGAATTTTTATTTTGTATTGCTAAACTCATCAGTGATATGATGCAGAATAAAGATCTACTTCATAACAATCATTTTGATCTTTTGTGTTTTTACTTTATTGCGAACTGATCTATATTGTAATCTTAGAAAAAGGATGTCATTTGTATTTGATAAGTTTGTCGACAGGTTTTTATCGAATTTTTAATGAGTAGATCTTGTTCTATGTATTATCTTCAGATCTACTTATATTGAGTGCAGAGAACACAAAAAGCGAAGAAAACCGAACAAAATGAATATAAATGTCATAATTAACTGAGAGACAATATGCCTCAACGATAGTGATCCAAATATCGAACAAATCTTCAGTCAATGCTAAAGATGTCGAAGTAAATGTCAAAAATAAACTGACTTGGTTCGTTCAACAGTGATAAGAGTTATCATCTGACCGTAGTTTTGGCGTTTTGTAAAAAAATGTAATTTATGTTAGCCACGTTATTGATCATATAGTTTCACTAGAGAAAAGTACAATTTTATTTACTGTGTTTTTGGCAATAGCAGTCTCCTATCAACAATACTAGCGAGTGTTAAGAATCATTACATTCTGGAATTTTTTCTTGTCCGTACTATTTTGAAAGAAATCAAAATGAGATGTGTGCTGTTTTTGAAGACGTATTGAGGAAATATAAAATATGTAGCATCGATGTAAAGCGAACACATCCGTCTCGAATAAGCTTGGGTTTCTCAACGTTCTCTTTATTTTCATCAATTTAATGACCTTGGAATCTCTATGATAATCATGTATACTAAGAAAAAATGAATAAACAATACAAGACTGGAATATTTTCAGTTATCGCTAGTGTATTCATTCTTTTGGTCTATCATTTTATCGAATGCATTACTAATAAGCAATATTCAAATTTATTGCGATAACTATTTGACCCTTATGCATCGATCATACTTCATTGAGTCAAAGAATATTCTTCATCAAACTCTCTGTAGGCTAGACGATTGCACAAAACTAGTCGTGTCTTTTGATTATTTGATATTTTCACAACGAACTAATCACTGTTATATTCAGCAAAGTGCATCAAAAACAACAGCGACACATCCAAAGACAACTTGTTCTTAGCTACCGAATGTTAGCTAGTTGATACACTGATCGATAATGATTCTTTGAGTTTTTTGCTGTATAATCCTATCATAACGAGAAAAGATCATCTTCTTTTTTTTACATTAATGTTCGTTCTATGTATAGGTCACGATCTATGTGGAACTGTTCTCTTATCTTTCTCTTCATGACAGTGTTTAATCTTTTGAAGCATTCGAACTTTTACATTATAGTGTGTGTACCGAAAGATCAAGACATCATCCAACGATTCGATAATCCTGAATCCGACTATACTGTCGACGAAACTAAATAAATCTGTCGTCATCGTTCCCGACTCCACCATCAGCATATACGAAGTTCGTCCAAATCGACGTCGTTTTTTCATTTTGATTATTCTCGCATTATCTGGTATTCTATTACCGTTTTCTGACTCAATTTACATGCCAGCATTGGCTAGTATCAAATATAACTTGCATGCAAGCACTATACTGGTCGATTACACGAACTCTACTTACCTAATTGCAGCAGGAATATCCGGTCTCTTTTGAGGACCATTAAGTGATCGATTCTGGCGCAAGATTATACTTTTATTAGCTCTTACTATTTTTCTCGGTTTTACAATCGTGTATATTCTAGCTCGAACTATTATTGTAGTATTCATATTTCATTCATTGCAAGGTGCTTCCATATCGGCATTACTTGTTGTCGGACAGAGTGCCATCGTTGATATATACCCGCCGGATAGACTTGGTTTTGCTATGGGCCTTCTTTTTGTACCTTTCCTTATCGGACCTATTCTAGGTCCATTCGTGGGTGGTGCCTTATCAAATAAATTTGCGTGGCGAAGTACTTTTATCTCTTTAGCTATTATGGCTGTAATATCTACTTTGATGATTTTTCTATTTGTTCCTGATACTCATCGCTACATTGTCCTTCAACGATTATTACGTGATGTGAAAAAAGAAACGTAAGCAGAAGAAGCAAACAAACACAATCTTCGTTTTAGAAGCAAACTCTATTTTTAAGCCTCATTCTGCTCACTCTGATGTCTAATTGAGAAGCTCAAGAACTGTATGCACTTTCTTCACTTCATATTGGCTTTACTTACATCCCAACAGGTACTGCTTCTCTGCTTGGAAGTTTAAGCGATGGTTGAGTTTCTGATTGGTCAGCGAAACGTTTTTGTCAAGCGATGGAAGGTCGACTCATTCTTAATTTAATTGGTTCTCTATTATGTCCTCTTGGTTTATTATTATATGTATGAACTTTTCATTTTGGTATTCATTTAGCTATACCATTGATTGGGTCATCCATGTTCTGTTCTGGTGAAACTTTCATGTGTATTAGTACTTGTGCCTTTGTCAATGTCAATAAACCAACAATGACCGGTAGTATTCTTGCACTTATCAATCCACTAAGTTTTATCTGTGCTGGTATCGGCATTATTGTCGCTGTTCCTTTGTTGGCATTGATGCAATTTGGACCATTATTCAGTCTTTTTGCTGGAATTTCATTCTTCCTCACATGTATTTTGATGATATTCGTAATCTATCAATTACAATGCTCAAATTCATCGGCTGCTTGTTCTGATATTCTGCCAAAAACGTCTACATCAGATACTAGTACATTAAGATAAAAGAACATTATTTCAATTCAATGGTTTTAATTGATATAGATGAGCGCTTTAAAGAGACAGACTTTTATTTTTATTATAGAATGAATCAACTCACGACTTTGTCATGCGTTTGCAAGAATAGTTGATTTTTAACTCGGACAGATATTCAGTGTTGTTGGCATGTCGACATGCAATGATTGTATTCACTCACAGCCTCCAATTCATTTAATATATTCCAACTATCATAGTTTATCTTTAGCTTTGAGACTAAAACGAATATGTCTTTACGAAACTTGTATTTGAAGAAATAGTTTTAATGCGTCAATGTAATATTTTCAGATCATATTATGATGATATTCTTCTAACAACCGAATATGAACTCGAAAAAAAAACCAAAGATATTCAACTCTTATATGAAACTATTATTGGATACTATTTTGACAAGTACGTCCATAATAGTAATACGAACACGAACAGATGAAAAAATCTAGAATTTTTCAAATTATCTAAACATCTTTCATGATATGTATTCTATGTAGTGATACTAAATCAAACATTCCACTCTATAATTTTTATCATATCCATAAAAATAGTTATCAATATGAAACTAAGAAGACAATAAAGTGTTTAATTCATTATGGAATTCAAATGTATATTTGATATTCTTAAAGAAAATCTGTTAAGTATATCAAGAATAATCATGATGAAAAATTTCATTACTGAACGGATGTAAACCTTAAATAAATCTATTTTTATCTTATAATTCAATTAAATGTTAATTGATGAAGATTACACCATTGAATGACAATTATTATTATAAAATTAGGAGTTATACTAATTATCTGAATTTAAGTTACAATTTTGTCGATTCATGTTACATAGATTTCTGTTGATTTAGGTATGATTAAAATAACATGTTAAAAGCATGTAAAGAACGATCAGTTAAGTTTCAATAATGACTAAAGGTTTTACAGTGTCTATTATAAGAAAATTTTCCAGTAACAATAATACACAGTACTGTCATTAACTTTATTTATTATCAAATAGTATGTACTGTTATTATGCATTGAATTGACTGTTTAGCTTAATATGTTTTCTTGAAATAATTTCTTGTTATTTGTGAAATTCAAATCTAATAGAATATTTCCAAATAACAGTAAATTAGTTCGATTAACTTGAGTTTCGATGAAATTCTTCGCATCGAACTGTTTAAGATTTCGATAAAAGTTTAGATCGAAGATGAATAAGATTATAACAGAACACAAACAAAAGATAAAGAGAAATGAAAGCCACAATCACCAATGACAATTATAATAATGTGAGAATCTTTATTACACTAAATCGATGTTGTACTAGCTCGAATAAAATATTATTGAAACCTATTATAACAGAAATGCTTATTTGCAGTTTTATTTAACTCTTTGTTCATAATACGGTCTAAAGAGACGGCGCTGATTAAAATTAACTTCTAAAAAACGAAAGCAAAACACGTAACACAATGAGAAAATATATCATGAGTCATGAACGACAATTTGCAGTATCGAACTACCTTGATATACAAAAAGAATGCATAAATCATTGACAAATGAGTTGCTCAAAGCTTGTGAACATTCCACTAGGTTCCCTTCCTTTTATAATAGAATCACTAACATAACATGTGTATAAGAATTATTTAGGTTTGATCTATAGAGAAAATTACTAAGGATAAAAATAGCGATCAGTACTTTCTACTGATTGTGAAAAAAAAAGCATCATCTTAAACTCAGAAAAATGTTTTCATTATATTAAACTGTTATGAAAGACTTAGTTAACAGGTAGAAACAATAACATCCATCAAAATTAGATATTAAGCATCAAAGATTATACTCATTATTCTTATAATGTTGTCGATATGAATAATATAATAGTATGCAGTAGAGCCCTTCACCGGGTCCAAAAATGACTTGCTGGACCCGGACAAAGAAATGTCAACCGTTCCATCATTTTTTGTGCTAATACGTTATTCAAACGTTCATTTTGTAGGGCGATACATTCTCTTTCATCTCATCTATTTAGAAAAGCATTAAAGTTCGTGATAGTCAAAAGTTTTTAAAAGAAAAATTCCGGGTCTGAACTTTCCGGGTCCGAGCGGATCCAAATTTGGACCCGGACTTTTTCTATTAAAAAATTTCGGCTATGAAGGACTCTAATGCTTCTCTAAATAGATGAGGTGAAAGAGAATGTATTGCCCTACAAAATGAACGTTTGAATAATGTATTAGCACAAAAAATGATGGAACGGTTGACATTTCTTTGTCCGGGTCCAGCAAGTCGTTTTTGGGCCCCTTGAAGGGCTCTAGTATGCAGTGTTGATCATAAAAATGAAAATCCAAAGCACGCTGCTTATAAATCTGACTAACACAATATTATAGATTTAATTTATCTGATCCCTCATAACAATTAATGATATCATTATCAAATTGTGTCACATCGATAAAGGAGATTTATTCAGTAAAAATTAGTGATTTATTCACATTAGCTAATAAACAATCATACTCAGCATTATGTCCGATCTAAGGTAACAACTTTTTCAGAAAAAAAGAAGCCATTCCTGCGTATGAAATAATGTATGGATAATCGCTGATTCTAAACAGTCCCCGTTCGTCTGAAGCGTCTAGACCATACCATACGTAATCGGCATTGCTTGTGATATAAATCTATCGGTATGCAATAATCAGTTAAATATTGATATTGATCTTTGAAACAGTTTCATTCATTAAATAATAAATCATCATTTTCATATGACAGATCTCAGCCATGTATCACAATATGGGAATGTTTCAACTCGTCACGTTTTTTCTTGTCTGGCTTTCGTAACGAATTGACAGTACGAAAGCCCGTGACAGAGCTTTCGTAACGACAGAATCAGGGCTTTCGTAACAAAAAATCAGGGGTTTCATAACAAATTTTACAGGGTGATCGTAATTGGTGTTTTAATATGTATCATTACAGAGCTTTCGTAACGAAAAGCATGTAATTTCTGCAAACTAAGTCCAGCTATCACCATCATCCTCATTAAGAAATCCCTGTTGCTTCGTTGCGAAAGCTCTGCAACTGTTACGAACTCCCTGTATTAATCGTTACGATCGCCCTGTAAATTTCGTTATGAAATCCCTGTCTTTTTGGATATCCCTATTTTTGGTGTTACGAAAGGTCTGATTTTTGCTTTTTGTTCAACTCGCCACGTGACGAGTTGAAACGTTCTCCACAATATTGACGTAATTTTCGAAACTTACATTTGTTTTATTGTTAATATGAGTAAAAATAATTAAATTGCTAAACAGATGTGTGTGCGTTTTATTAGGTTGTTTTACAAAGCATGAATTTTTTTTCATTTTACTTTTACTCATCTTGATCCTGAATGATCAAGATAAGCTAAAAACAAAGAGAAAAGAAAAAGAAACACAACCATGAAATATTTATGACATAGTTGACAACGAAATTATAATACACATACAAAAGAACGATTAAACCGATAAGCAAGTAGTCACTATATATCGCTTATCATTGCATCAACTGTTATTAACATTACCTTTCTTCACCTTCAAAATGAATAAATAATGTGAAATTCTAATAGTAAGTTTTGCATTATTTCGTATAAGAAGTTGAATGTTTTTCTTATCATAGCAAAATGATAATAACAACAACGATACTCATTTCTTTAATTGTCTATTTTATAAATATTTCAACGGCAATAACGATAATTGAAGATCGATGTTCTTGTTCATGTTGTATTGGATTAGCTTGTAGTCCTATTCAAAAGCCTGATTTTGCTATTCCGCTATGTATTGATGATGGATCATGTGTTGCATTATGTAGAATGATATATCCTATTGATTGTAATAATATCTATTCACAGACATTTGCTATTTGTGTCTCCGATACATCAAAGATCTTCAATCAATCTACAATTTTATATATGCTTTGTTTTATTTTTATCATTTTAATGTAATTACATTATTTTATAGGGCATTTTTAATATTTCATGAACAAAATAGAATAAATAATTTTTCATTTTTTATTTTATTATTTTACACTATGAACATCGAATTTTCTATGGTGAAAAAAATACCATAATTGTGCATATTTATGAATTAGCTGAAAAACCTCACAGATCATTATGACATATAGGGTGTCCAGAAGATAATTAAACAAAGAAAAATTAGAACATTTCCATCATATGGGCTGATGTTTTCATCATTGATAAAGGAGTGTTCATAGTTCATACTTAGATGAGAAATGTTTTCAAAAACTATTTTGCAGCAACACAATCGATGCCAACAAATCCTTGCTGTCTAATGAATTAATCAAAAAAAATGAAACATCATTTATGTTTGGCTAAGAGAATAAAGTCAATCTTTTTGTTTAATTACTTTTTCGACATTCCATGCTTATATAGAAGCCTAAAGAGGAAATTGATACAAAGAATAGCAAATCTTAAAATTGTAGTAATTTTGAAACCTATATATCAAAATTAGTGTAATTTTCAAAATTTCTACACATTGGAAAGAATTCTATGAATTTGAATTAATACGAATGTAAGCATCTGTTCTTTTGAATCCAATCATTCACAAAAGTAGCTAAGAAATTAGAGTCATTGCAATGGCGTCATCAGCAGCTTGATTTTTAAGAAAATTGTAAAATTGTATAACTTTTGCACTCGATTTGAGTGTCTATAAATTTAACAGTCAGAGTCGTTGTGAATCTGATGGTTTCAACCTAACTAGGATAATTTAGCACAATGACGAAGGAGATTCTTGGGTCGCAGAAGTCTTGTGTCTTTTATAATTGCAGCTCAGTAGTGACGGGTTTCAAAGAATTTCTAGAATAGGCACTGTCATCGTAATCGGAAAAATACTAGTGTCAGTGAAATAACATTTCTCGTCTTATGCGTCTGATATCTGCTCTTCTATTATTTTTGACAAAGATCAGACATAACGTAGCCATTGGCTTTTTTTTTCAAAAAAATTTCCATCAAAAGATTGATAATTTGCGTTGGCATTCAATCGACATTTGAATAACCTTCAATTCTATCCGTATAGAACAAGAATAATAATCAAAGGCGATATGATCTTGTTTCATTTTTGCTGAATTATTGAGATATTTATCACAGATAGAAATCAATTTTTTTCTCTATCTATTTCGATTACAAAACATCTATTATAGTAGATTTCGTTATCATTCGGTTAAAAAATTGCACTACAAAGAGTAATAGTGAATTTTTTAAGACGATTTTAGTGTTGAAGGACACAAGAAAGAAATATTTTCTCAATAAAATTCTCTTCGATTACTCTTTTGATTATTGTTTATGTCATGCGTTGCAGCAAATGTTATTATTAACTGTGTGGCACACTTGAACGTCACAATAGCTCATCACTAAAAAACAGTTATAAACCTGATTTTCATTTTATTTGATATTAAAATCATAGTTACTTTCCAACTTTGACAAGAGTAAGCTATTGTAAGCATCACATAATAACTTCTTCAATGTTATTTTTTTTCTTTTCTTTTTTCTTATATTGATGCCTAGCAACAACTGAATAGTTTTCAGTGCTTACATGCCCCGTTAAGAAGAGAGAAAGAAGAATAAATTACTTTCTTAAAAATTCTATGTGCTCAGTGTGTGGTTAACATCATTTGGTTTATTCCCTTTCATCATGGTTGTTATTAACATCAAGGTGCATGACATATATGGGTTAATTGCAACTTTATTGTAACGTTTCATGAAAAAATGATCGGAGAATTTTTTTTCGATTTTCAAATAGATGAGTAGTGCATTGTACAGTACCATATGAGAGAAGAATATAATTGACGTTTCCAGACTACCACTATGAGTTTGGCTATGATACACGAAAACCACGCAAAAAAACACATGAAATTTGCTAAAATATGGTTGTTCTGCCTCGATATATTAAACTTTCAACATACGGAAGTTTTGTCAAATATATTAAAAAATTTTTTAAATTATGGCGATACATATATGTATTATGCGGAACCACCTTTAGTTTCACTTGATTAGAGCACTTTATCCGATTAATAATCTCGCGTGACACTTTCCTCATAGAAAATCTCGCGTGACATATTGACGATATTTTCCCTCTTTTGCACGATAGACAGGTCTTCGGACTCTGATATTTTAACCAGTAATTAGGCACAATGAGTGAATAAAATGATCAAAGTTCGGTCGCATTCTGGCATAGTATAAGAAAACTATGCCCCAAACAAATTGAAAAATCTCGCGTGACATTTTGTGTGACAATCGAATTTTTAAATTGAATTTTATATTTCTTCTAAAGAAGAAGTAGGACAATTATCTCATCGTCTTTAGTGGTTTTATATAGCACCAACTGTCTTTTATTTAACAGCAGCCCGATCAATTTCAGACGGGTCATTGCGTAGCAAAATGAATTTTAATCTCGCGTGACAGAAAATCGAGGGTTGTCTGTACTCATGATATTTCGAGAAAACTATAATAAAAAAAACGTCGAACGAACCAATGAGTTTTATATTCGAGAAGTGCAGACTGTATATTATAAATATCATCAACTGTCAAAATTCAAATAAGAAGTAACGAATTGGCCATACGACTTTTCGTCCAATAAACGGCAGCAGATATCGAAATTTTGAGCCTTGTACAGCCAATATCTCAGGACTTGTTCAAGTTAGCCTCGTGATTTTTTGTGTGTTAGTGGGGACTTCTTAGTAGAACATATGGTGAAAAAATCGCAAGGATCGGTTGAATAGAACTCGAGATATTGAAATTTTATGTTCAAGAATACAACGGTACAATAAAGTTGCAATTAACCCATATATATTTTTTCTACGAATCATCGTATTTTGTCAACTATCTCGATGGAATGTACAAGAAAGTTTTTCACAAATACTATCCTAAGAAAAAGCAAAAATAAACGCAGAACTTAAGGTGAAATTTAACCCTCTACATCACTCAATTCTGAAAACTTATGCTATTAGAGTTATCTGAATCTTTTTGCTCATGTTTTCTAAGCTTGGCCAGCTGTCAATGAGAATTCTTATTCACAATTCGTATACAGTAAATATGTGATTTTATTCGTAAGTTGAACAGTATTTTAGATTAAATTCAGATATCATTCATATATCTTATCTTTATGAGCATTCACATCGCTCGCCGAAGTGATGTTTACTTCTTGAGCAATCTTTATCGTATGACGGAATGAATGAATGTGCTGAACGAATTTATTTTCCCTTTTGTCCTTCTCTAACTGTAGGGTGTGGGTGTCATTATACGTGTTCTCTGCATCTATACCCGCACCCACATCCACACCCACACCCTAAGATCTTATGAATCTGTACCCAAGATCTAATTCAAGATCTTGATACAAGATAATACGATTATGTTATACCTAAGTTTTGAAGATCTTTCACTTTTCTGTACCTAAGATCTTGCTTACAAGATGTTCGACTAGGGTACATAATGAAACGTACATTAAACTCATCGTTGCACATCGCACATTATACCAATATATGTTGTCTCTAAATTTAACACTTGGAAAGTTTTATGATCTCATAAATGATAAATTCACTTTGGGAATGTGCTTCACACCGAGTTGGCACCATGGGTTTAGTCCGTCTGCCATTTAGTTCTAAATGCAAATAATTTGGAAAGGATAATATTTCAGAAAACGTCTATCAACTATAAAAATTGCCTAAATTTAGTTGCACTCGTTTAGATTGTATTTTTTTTAAATAAATTATTTTAAAATATATAAGACTATACCATAAATTTATGGAAGTCAGAGTTTGCGAGTTCCACATTTTAGCAGCGGAAGACGCTGCACTGGTAAGCTTTTTCTTAAAGAAAAAAAAAGGATCAATATTTGTTATCATACAATGAAAAGCATTTTGAAATAATCAATTAGTGAGAGAAAGTAAATAAACTTGTCAAAATTCAAAAAAACGCTAACATTTAGATTAAAGTACTGCAATTCGGAAGTCGAGTGTGCTTGTGAAAAGTAACAATGTTTGGAGACGTAAGCTTTCTGTTTAACATCATAGTTGATAAAGAATTTGAAAATATGTTTTTCATGTTACAGTTTAATAACGACATTCTTGATCATACTGTTGATTGGTCATTGTGATAAACTGTAAGCGATCTGTTAGAATAAAACAACTCACGGATCAGGTACAGGTACCGGTATGAAAGAATGTTTCTGTACAGTACTGTAATTTTGATCTGTACTTGATAAGAAAATTATTCATAGTGAATGTGCTAAGTTCAAGACATCCATATAATGGATCAGCTGTCAGCAGGATACCCGACTGAGAATATTCTCAGTTCATAGATATTTGCCAGAAACATGTACAGTTTTTTTAGCATTCTATGAGAAATTTTTCAACAAGTTACTAGATTAAACATATAGATTCTAAGTTTAAATATGACCTTATAGTGTAGAAAAGATTATTAGCATCTGAACATAAGATTCATTTTATCTTTAATCAAATATTAACTTTTTTGAAAGTTATTGATCGATTTAATAACAGCAATTAATTGTAATCAATTATGTCGAGTATGCCTTTTATTAAGATGATAAACATTAAAATCTTACTGCTATTAACAGAAAATTTTTTTTTATTGATGTATTGGTTTTTCGTAAAGCAGCTGATTTAAAATTCTTATGAACAACTTAGTCATCAGTTAGATTCATGTCCATTTGATAAATTCAGTTCCATATTTATGAAAATTCTTGCTATGAATCGACTTCGAAGTAGGCAATTCAAAAATTAGCTTTTATTACTTACTCGAGGATTCATCAAACTTATGAATTCAAAAATGAACTTCGTGAACAATTTAATGAATGATATATTTGATAAAATACTGTTTTTTGACAAACTTCGAACTAAATTTAATCGATATTGGCTGTTCTAACAATTTATATATCAAGATAATCAATAATAAAATAAAAATCTCAATAATAAAAAGACCAAAAAAACTTTCAGAACTTTTTATAAAACATAATACACGAGCTTTTCAACAAAACACTCAATATCAAAATCAAAAATATATGAATTTAAATGTATCAAACAACTGTGTAATGAATATAATAATCAAATCAAATTATTCAACAGAGAAAAAAAGGTTGTATCATGTGTTAAGGATCGAAGAACAGACTCTGCATCATTGGCAACTCGTGATAGATGTAGTATACTTTGAAAAATCTGATATTTTCCCAACTGATAGCAAACTTAGAGTAGGTCATAAAACTGTATTTTATGGAACTCACCTATATTTTCAAACAAAACAGTGAGTGTAAGTTTAAATCAAAATTTTTGCGATTCTTCCCAAGGTTCTAGCAACGCGGTACAGAAAAACGAACGCCAAATATTAAAAGTGCTTTTAAAAAAGCCATTCTTCGGAGCGTTCTGATTAAATGATGACAGTTTATCAATAAATGAATACAATAAAATTACAACAACTAGTGGTATCAAATAAAAATTTTGTTTCACAAATTGATTGAGAAATTCATTTTGTAGTTTACAGGTTTTACATTCTTCAATTATTTTATGAAATATTAACATAAGATAACAATAGATTTATCTTTACGGTTCGTATTACTTCGTAACAATCAGTCACGATTTTAAATACACTCATGAGCATGGACAATGAATATATATATATATTTATTTATTTATTTATTTCTCGAATATAAGAAAAGATTTTCATGGTTTGAAATTTTAGTTTGTTTCACTACTAATGTTAATAAATTAAGTTGGGATGTCATTATAATGTTTGTTGTATTAGTTGTTAAGCGTATCGTTGAACGAATGACAATAGGTGCTGTTATCTATGTTGTTGTCACTATATTCATGTAGTCACTAGAAAAATTAATTACATGAATGTATATAATGTATCTGGAAACAATTGAAGAACTTACTTGTTAAATCACTTGAAAGTTCTGTTGTAGCTGAAATCGAAAGAAACAATAAAGTATGAATATCTAGTTACAATCAGAAACAGGTTTGGATTTATTTTTAACAAAAATCTATAATACTCTTATTAAATCAAAACATTATAATTTAATTTCTGGCATTAAGTTTAATCATATTTTTGTTTACAAAAAGAATGTACTCGATTTTAAAACAAAAGTAGCAGTGCAACTGAAACATAAGTACGAATTAGAAAATTTTTCTTCTTACTTTCTGTAGTAACTGATTCTGTGGTAATAGTCGTAGTGGTGTCTGTAGTAATCGTGGTAGTGTCTGTAGTGATCGTGGTAGTGTCTGTAGTGATCGTGGTAGTGTCTGTAGTGGTCGTAGTCGTGGTAGTGTCTGTAGTGGTCGTAGTCGTGGTAGTATCTGTAGTAGTCGTGGTAGTGTCTGTAGTAGTCGTGGTAGTGTCTGTAGTGGTCGTAGTCGTGGTAGTATCTGTAGTAGTCGTGGTAGTGTCTGTAGTGGTCGTAGTCGTGTCTGTTGTAGTAGTCGTTGTAGTTGTCGAAGTGGTCGTCGTAGTGGTCTTAGTTGTCGTCGTGGCAGTCGTTTTAGTCGTTGTAGTGGTAGTCGTTTTAGTCGTTGTAGTGGTCGTCGTCGTGGTAGTTGTTGTAGTCGTCGTCGTGGTAGTTGTTGTGGTCGTCGTGGTGGTCGTCGTTGTAGTCGTCGTGGTTGCTGTAGTACTAGTAGATGTAGTTGTCGTAGTAGTCGATGTTTTTGTCACTAGATAAATGGAAATAATTAAAATTCTAGCGTATTTATGAATATCAAATCCGTAAAAATCCAACAGCGGATTTAGGTAGACGTAGGTATCCATAACGGTCCTGCCACTGCCGCAATGGTATCAGTGGCGTGGTAGGACACCTTTTTCTTTTAAATCACCACAGCACCGGAGATGTTTCAAAAATACTATCGCCGCAGAAGTGGGTCAGCTTCTTTTTTTTAGAGAGATTGTGAAATAGCATGAATTTGCACCTGATCTGGATGCCTACAAGTCTAATAGTTAGAACAGTGGTGAGTTTGATAGATTAAATCTAACTGTACTAATTTAGTACACTGACGAAAGAGTTTTTCGAAAGATTTCTCGAAAAGCATTATGACAGCGGCAAATTTTTACATAGACCATCGCAACCCACCACTGGTAGATTTTGCAGCCATGATCAACATCTCTAATGAAAACATTATTAAACTATCTAGTATTCTGTCACTATCACATAATTAAAAAAAGTCAGATTTTTTTTTCACATCGGAAACATCTTGCTATTATAGAATAGTTTTGTTTCGGATATGATTTTATACAAAAGTCAATCTGATGTTACCTTTGCTCTTATTGACAACCATAACAGTTAGTAAGGCAACCACTGCAATTAAACAAGCAGCAACTAATAGACCAATAATGATGAATATGCATGTCTTGAAATTTTCTTCTTCATTGTGTTCTTCATCTTCAATGCCATTTTCAGATAAAGATGAGTCGTCAGATGATTTTTTTTTTGATGAATTCCATGTGTTTTCTCGTTGACTAAAATTTGATATTTGCGATATTCGTCCAAATGGTGAATATGATGGGGGATCAGGAGAACGAATTTCATCAATAACAGCAAATGATGGAACTACCGGTGAACTATGAGTTTTATGTGGAATAATATTACTATTTGATGTAGGTTTTTTCTTTGAAACATAAAAAGCTTTAATAGGCCGTTTGTTTGACATTTTCAGTTGATCAATTGAGTATAATTTTTATAAATGAAAAGAATGCCTTTATTAATATTTCTCTTTCTCTCTCTCTTTTGTACAATATTATTTTTATTTTTTGTAAAAAACAAAAAAAGCTATGAAAAAATTGTTTCTTTTTGTTGCAAGAAAATATTTTATCAACAGCATTTCAAAAAAAAAATATTGCATTTGATGTACTATATTGAAGAAAAAGAACTATTCGATTAAATAAATACTTGATCTATAAAAAAATCTTCAGTGTGTTTGCAATCACGCTTTTCATAAAGAAAATAATTTTATTTATCACCTTTTGATGTTTACTAGATAAACAATCAATGAGTTCTTTTCTAGTTTTTGAGAGTTCGATCATTCAATAAATTATCGCCTGATTTCAATGAAAAAATATAAGTGCAAGAATAAAAGAACACATCAAGGTGAAGTTATGAGATTGACAACGTATGAAACAGAAGGTAAACTCGAGTATATGATGAATGTCCTCAATTTTAGTTTAAAACTATTAGTCAAACAAAAGTATTATATTAAAGTTGTTTTATACAAATGATGAACTCATTCAAAATCTAATGTTACAGCTCTTAATCTATCAACATAATATGCATACGCTAGGATGTAAAAGTAACAGATATAGCTGAAACCTACAGTCATAGTTCTGCAATTCAAAGGTTAACGAAGTTTCTAGTTTTTTATTATTGGTAAAAAGAATAATGTGCCAAGTACAAATTTCGTATCGGATATATTTATTCCAAATGAATTTGAGGAAAAAGAAAAAATGACCATCGAACTATATCATGTTCTATTCCCTTTTATTATGTTGATATAAAAAGAGAATGAAAAATGAATGCTTTTTGTAGGACTTAGTTGACCTTCTTCACTCGAAAACAAAAAGTAAAATTTCGTTGCAAAAATGGAAATTGAGATAAATGCATAGTTTAACCACTTACTATCTGATTACTCATATTCAACATAATTTATTGGTTGGCATTCGATTTTTCATCATGATCTTTAACACTTTCTATTAAATTTGCTCTAGCACAATGAGTTTTCCAGAAGCATGCATTTTGAGATACACAAATGGAAGTAAAAAAACAAGTTTGACAGATTTTAGTGTTCTGAAGATGCAAATATGCGTCATGACTTTGACTATCATGTGAAACTTATGTAATCACTTATAATGCATATTTTTTTCGATATATTGTTGTTCAACCAAACAACAGGAGTGTCCACATTATCATTTTTTAAGGACCTATGTATATTAAACTGATGGGTTGAGCACCGAAAATGTTTATTGTGTAAAACCACTTTATTTTACGTATGAGTATCTTGACTTCTTTTTATTATATTTGACAATGGTTTTAGGATTAATCTTTATGTTAAGTTTCTCTAATGGAATATATTTCGAAGAAAGAATGCAAAAATGATTGAATTCGTACGTTGGTTCTGTAAATATTTGTTGATATTCTTTCAAACTAATACTTGATGAAAAAAATTCAACTCATTACATAAAAATTTTTAATTCTCAAATCTTCATGGCTAAAGAGTAGAGCATTTTTCTAAAAGTTTTAACAAAATTGATACGCTATATTATAGTAGCTTGTTTGTTAAAATTAAGCACATGTAAACTAAAATAATTGAGAAATGTACGCTCTTTATGTTGCAAATATAGAGTTAAAAATTTATCGCCTTTCTCTCACGATGAACATTCTTAGCAATAGCTCTCTTATTAAATACTTCTTCGTTCCACTTCTCCAGAATTAAGTAAAAGTATGCTGAGGTAATGTATCGCAAAATAGATAGAATAAAACAATCAATCTATGATAAGCAACTTTTCTTTGCAATAATAAAACTCTTGACTATCTACTATGCTTGTTTTTGACAAACAATCGCTCGAGATATTGGCAATTAATTTTGCATCGCAGGTTATCTGTTCAATTTATTTGAATAGTTTAAAAGTGTAAACTGAAAATAAAAGTTTTTATTATATGTATTTGAGAAGTTAATTTTAAAAAAAAAGTTAAGCAGTAACACCCGAAGGTTTTGGTGTGGATTTGAGATTGAAACCACCACCAGTAAAACGTGCTTGATCGCTAAAAAAGAAAACAAGATAAATTTAAAATTATTAAAGAAATTTTTATCGATTTACCTTGATCGATTTGGTTGAATAAGATCGGGTGGTGGTTGTTGTAATGTAATTCCATTGATGCTTGTTGAAAGTTGTTGCATTTGTGAGAGACGTTCTTTTTCTTTAGCCATGGCTTCTTTCTTTTTTTGAAGAAAATATTTTTGTCGTACTTCAGTTAATTGTTTATTAAGTTTATCAATTTCATATTTATATTCATCTATTTGACTTTCATACATATTAACTTCACTTGCTAATGATTTAAGTTGTTTTGTTTTAGCTTTCAATGTTTCTTGATATATAGATAATTGTTCGGCAACTTCTGGACCAGGTTGACGAGCTACAAAAAGAAAAGAAAATACACAGTAAAATAGATCTATCTTGAATTATGGGTATCTTATATTTTTGACTCATACTGCAAAGTAGATGAGTGCACAACCATTGCGAATATAGTTGTGCCTTAATCGTTCTAGCTATTAAAGACGATTGCTAGAAATATGTCAAAATGAATGATTGATCTCACTCCACCGTTAGTACATTTAATTATGATGGTAAAATATAAATTCATCTTGAACTTAAATTTTCGCAAAGTTAACTACGAAACAAATTAATATGAAAATGAACACTCTATAGGTATAGATATGTTCTGTTACATGTTGTCTAATAAATTTTTCAACTTTTTATTGCTCTTAGGTAAGTGTTCATAAATGAAGTACTACTATTTTTCACAAGAGAAAAATCGATGAGAATAATTTTTTTCAGTTTTCGTTAAGTGTCATCACGTCGTCAGTCGAGAAGATTTTAAACTATGATCGTCACTATCATTCTTCGTACTCTCATCATCTTGATTTTTTAAGCGCGATACACAACTCTAATGTAAAGAAGATCACTTATTTTTATCAATTTTTCATATACAAAACTTAAAATAATTAAATAAAATCATTTAAAACTCACCTAAAATACGTTTGAGTTCAGCATATAATTTTTCTTTTTCTTGTATTAATAATTCTTTTTGTACAACTTCTTCAGTTTTTTGTATTAAACGTTTTTGAAGTAATTGTATTTTTTGTATTAATTCAAATGTTGATGGATCACTACCTTCTAATTTTCTCCAACGATGTACATTCATAGGATTTTCTAATTCTTCTTCTAATGCACGACAACGTGTACGTTCACGTAATAATTCACGTTGTACATGAAATACTTCACGTTTAAGATCATCTGTATTTGAAACTTTATCTTGTAATGTACCTTTTTCATGACGTAATTTTTTTAATTCTAATTTTAATATACGTAAATCTTCTAGACGAGCTTTATATTGAAGTTCGCCTTTATTTAATGTTGATTGTTGAATTTTAAGTTTTTCATAGAGAAGTGCAAGTTCATCATTACGACGAACAAGTTGTGTACCAAGAACATCACGTTCAGCAATGACCTAATCAAAACAAAAAAAAAAAAAAATTATTTTTATTATGAAATAAATACTTTTTATTTATTAACTTGTTGTAATTGTTTCATTTGTTTTTTACGTTCATCATTAGCTTCAGATAATTGTTTATTTAAACGTTCAAATTCTGATTGTTGATTTGCATAAGCTTCTTCTTTTTTAATGGCTTCTTTCTTTAATTGTTCAACATTTAACATTAATTGATCTTTATCTTTTTTAACTTTTTCATGTTCAGCTTGTGCACGTACTAATTCTTGTTCTTTACCTTGAATTTCTTCTTTTAATTGATCAATTTGATGATTCATAATTTTCAATTTACGTTTCATTTCACCAATTTCATCTTGAGATTCAATTAAATTTTTCGAATAAAGATTACGATCCGATCGAACAGCTTCATATAAATTTTGTTGTTGTTTTAATCGTGTTTCTAATTCAGCAATTTTTTTCTTTTGATCAAATAATTCAAGTTCTTTCTTTTTAACTTCTTCCATTAATGCAAGAACTTGATTTGTTAATTGACCAGCTTCAGTTATATAACTAATTTAATTAAATTAAAACATTTAAAGTGAGAAATGAAATTTCTAGTTTATAAATCATATCGACTCGATTACTTTACGGTATCTCTGAAGCTGTTCAACAGCAAATTCAATAGTCTGATATCTTTACTACAATTAATACTAGCTGTAACTTTGGACAGAAGGTCAGTATGATGCAGAGGTCATCGTACACGCTGACTAATCACATACTATCTATCAGAGTAGGTACATAATCAGTATGCTACTGAACGAAGATTTCAAGACAAACTGACTTGTCCAGCGTCATTTCATGACTGATGATACCAAGGTTTGAATGTAGTATCTTGTGAATACTAATCAAAATACATAGTCATTCGGATACGGCGGCCTATAAATGAGATTTTAAGGAACAATATCTTATAAAAAGTTAGTATACTCCATAGTAATCTGACCTTCCAATATTATTATAGACTATAATTTAGATGAGAAAACTGTTATTTACCGATCTCGTTCTTTTTCCATTTTAAGAATAATTTTTCTTTGTTTACTTGCTTCTTCTTTATAATTTGTAATATCTTGTTCTAAAGTTTTTTTTGATTGATCAAAACTTTTAACTTGATCAGTTTGTTTTTGATTATCGGAAATTAATTTTTGACATGTTTTATTTAATTGTTCACGTTCACGTGTTAATGAATCAATTTGTCTTCGATTTTCATCTTGAGTTTTTTTAAATCGATCAATTTCTTGTTCTAATGATGATATTGTTGAACGTAAACGTTCACGTTGTTGTTCAATTTCACCAATTTGATCTTCAACTTGTCGTAAACGTTTTTCAGATTGATCTTTTTTCTTTTGTTCTGTATCACGTTCTTTACGTAATTGTATAAGATCATCTTCTTTTTCTTTAAGTTCAGTTACACGACGTGCACAATCATTAGCAAGTTTTTCATTTGTTGTTACAAGTTCTGTAAATTGTGTACGAGAATTATCAAGACGTACTTGAAGAATTTGATTTTCTTTTGTTAAACGAACATTATCTTCTTTTAATTGTCTTAAATGTTGTTGAGCTTTTTTTAATTCTTGTTGTTGACTTTCAAATTGTGTTGTTTGTGCTTTAAATTCAGCATTTTTTATTTCTAAATTTTGTTTACTTGTTTTAAGTTCAAGTTCAATTTGTTCCTAAAAAAACAAAAAAAGCAAAAATTTGATGATAGAATACTTATTCAAAAAACAAAAAAATAAACACGAACTCGTTTTTTTGCTTCTTTCATATTTTCAGTTTTTGATTGAGTTATTTTTTCTTGTAAAGCAAGTATTTGTTCATTAGATTCATGTAATTGTCTTTCTAAATCATTTTGTTTAAATATATTTTCATCAAGATCACGACGTAATTGTGTTATATCATTTAATAATTTATCACGTTCTTGACTTAATTCATCACGCATTTTCATTAGATCATTTACATCTTGTTCTTGACCAATATTAATTCCTAAAGAAGAATTTTAGTGTTGATAATATAGTTTATTAGCTAATTTGTATACAATCGAAATCAATGAACATTATATCAAAAGAAATTTTATGATTTTGTTTGATTGAAATAGATACTGTATCAAGTTTGCTAGAAAATAACGAAATACTGTTCATTATTAACGACATATGCATTCGTCTAAGTTTTTGCAGATAATAAATGAAAATAAAGAATGATCAAGTTTAAATATTATTCCTCTTTAAAATATTGATGTTTTTTTTTCTTTATCATTATATTGAAAATTATTTTAATGAATTAGTGATTTAATTGAAATGTCATAGATTTAGATGAAGTTCGATCAAAACTTGTGAAAAGTCAAGCTTGTTGGTTGTTTGAGCTGTTCTTATCAATGAACTCACTCAGATCTAAGAAAAAGGTACCACAAATGATACAATACGACATCTTTACGTCATCATTTTTCGTAAATTCATAAAACGAGAGAACGAAATACATTGAAAGTCGATGAAGTAATTCGCCGTTTGCAACAGCCGGAATAATGCTCTTCGGTTAAGTTAATGTATCAATTCCTATTCTTATCACTGATATGAAAGTTTTGCATCGTAAACAAAATCTTCGAGAACAACAAAAGAACAATAGAATTTAAAATATTCTTCAATTTTTTTGTTTTACTTTTTTTTATATTATATTTCGAAATTTTAGAGCATTATCTACCATCCTACGATAATCATATTCATACTGATATATTCTATATCTATAGTTATACGAGATAATAGAGATGTCGAAATCAATAACCTTGTAAAACATATATGTAATTGAAGTTTTATTTTTGCTTTATTGTACTCTCAAGTAGAAATGTACAAGGTTGGGTTTAGAAAATTTTTCTGAGTCAAAGTGCAGGATATGAAAAAAAAGGCTTACCCTGCGCACATGTATCTAATCTAAATACACTAGAAAAAGTTTAAAGTATAAAATAAAATATAACAATACATTTACATCATTTTTCATTCTTTTCGATTTTTAACTTTATCTCAAGTATACATCAATCTATATCATATGACAATAAAGTAGAAATAAAACTTGAGAATATATTTTTTTTTGTCAAATTTAATATTACATATATGTGTTTCATAATGTTACACTTATGTTTATAACTTACTATTAGATTGAAACATGTAAATATTCATAGAATTATATTATAATAGTTAATCATGAACGAAAATTTTTACATATACTATTGTAAAGCTTCAAGGATAAAATACAATATATAAAATTGTCTTTTTACCTTTTTCTCTATTCTTTTCCATGCTGACTTGATGTCAGTTATATATGATTCTATATAATGAAAGATTCTTATTTTTTAGATCATTTCATCCGACACTTTCAGAATAATGAGTTCTATTATTCGATACAAGTAGTGGCGTAACCAAGGTAGGGCTAGGGAGGCTCAGCCCTACCACCGGTGTTAGCATCGTCAGCTGAATCCTTTCACAAGCCCTACCACCCCACAGACCTCAGTAACCTGAGCCCTACCATTGCCAAAACTCTGGTTACGCCGCTAGATACAAGTTTAAAAAAAAAAGACTTTTTTCTTCTATTAAATAGTTGAAATACAGACTGTTAATCATAATAGATTTTCATGTACTATAGAATAAATATTTATTCATACCTGCTCCTTGTTCGACTAATTTACTTAAATTATTTATTTCAATTCTTAAACTTTGTATAGTTTCTTTAGCTCGTTGTTCTTTTTCATGTGCAGCATCAACCATTTTCCATGCTTTTTCAATTTCTTTTCGTAATGAAGCAATAGCATTTTTATCTTCATCACCTAATTTCATAGCTGATTGTACTTTAGCTGAATTTGTTACAAGTTCAGCATTTAATTCTCGACATTTTTGCATTAAACGTTTTTCACTATCATGTGATTTAAGCAAAGCTTTATGAAGTTTTTCATATTCTGTACGAAATTTATCTAAACTTCGATCACCACCAACAAGTTCATTGAGTACAGCCTAGAAGAAAATTATTAATTAATAGATAATTGATAAAAAGAAAAATGAGATATTATACTTGAAATTCATCTTCCATAACTTTGAGTGCACCATCATCAAAGGCTGTTTTGAGCATGCCTGATGGTTTTTTAGACGTTTCTGCATCGGTAGAAGGCATTCCAGAGTCTGGAGGACCTTGATCGGCGCCTCCATTATCGGGCGTTTCACGGCCGTCAGACATATTTGCTCTAAAATAAAACAAATCAACATTTAAAATTGTATGTCTTTTGATTTCTCATCGAAATGCTAATCATGTTTTTATATATGTCATGCTTTACAAATCTTAAAATTAGAAATCATTAAAGTTGTATGCAGAAAAATATGAAAAAAAAAACCATTGAATTCAAGTTTTACAAAGAGATGAAGAATTTAACATAGAATATTGATTTTACATTATTGTCAACCATTTACATGTAATTTTCATCATGGTTGCTAGTTACAATCACTAGCAATATTTAACATATATCAATCAAATTTTATCAATATCTCAAATCAAGCAAAAGAGAAATTCTAATCGAATTTCTAAGATTAGAATTTCATTCATGTTTAATTCTATTCCCAACAGATGTCACTGTATATAAACGAGCACATTTTCAAATAAAACTTTAGTCGTCTATACAAATGTGTACAACGTGTCAATTATTGAGAATACATCGTTCATTTTTTTTTCTTTTTCTTTATCAAGAAAGAAGCTAAATAAATATATATCTATGCCATGACATAGTCTTGCTTGTTGACTTAATATTATTCAAATAGAATCAATCAAACAGAAACAAATACACAACGTTTTTCAAAAAAAAATATATTTTACATTACTGGCAAATATATGAGTTGATAAATTTTTGAATTTTTTTCTCTCTTTCTCTTGTTTTTTTTCTGCTATATGCAAACATGTCATATTTATTTTTGACGTATGTGCACATTTTTTCCCTTGACATTATGTCATTTAGATGAATTTGTTTCTATTTGATATTATAACATTTTTATTATTATTTGTTCTTCATGTGAGAACCAATGAAGAACAATATGAAATTGATCCAAATGGTTATATTATTTTTTGTTTATGTATGGGTCGATTTGGTAATCAAGCTGAACATTTTCTTGGTGGATTAGCATTTGCAAAATTACTGAATCGAACATTGATTGTTCCACCTGTATGTATAAAATATTTATTAAATTAATAAACTAGAAAATTTACTTATAATCTTAAAAATGAAACAGCAAAAAAGATCACATGAATTGTTAATTAGTTTCGCAAACAAAGAACAAATGAATAAAATTTTGATTTCATTTTTAGTGGCGTACTTACAAGAATATTCCATATTCAGAATGGTTTCAATTAGAATCTCTTGTTCCATATCATCGTGTAATTGATGCTCAAGATTTTATGGAAAAACTTGCTCCTCGTGTATGGCCACCGGAATCTCGTATTGGTTTTTGTTGGTTACCAGCTGATAAACCTAAAAGTGAATGTAAAATGAAAGATGGAAATCCATTTGAACCATTTTGGAATGAATTAAATGTTGATTTTGTTGATACAGTTACATATCAATTGAATTATGATGAATATTCAATTGATGAATGGAATCAATTATTTCCATCTGATCGTTATCCTGTTATTGCTTTAAAAGGAGCACCAGCTTCATTTCCAATGGAAGCTAGATATCGTTATTTACAAAAATATATGAATTGGTCAGAAAAAATTATGAATGAAGTTCAACAACATCAACAAAAATTATTCAATAATGAATCATATATTGGTATGTCAACAGATCTTGAATATTTATTTAATTTTTTCTTTTTCTATATAAAGGAATTCATTTACGAAATGATCTCGATTGGGAACGAGCTTGTGCTGATGTTGAATCCTATAAAACTCGTTCATATATGGCTTCACCTCAATGTCTTGATCTTCCATCATCTTCACATACATTTGTTACACATAAAATATGTTATCCATCTGATGATGAAATATTTCGTTTATTAAAAAATGTTGTTCTTCGTACACGTATACATAATATTTATGTTGCAACAGATAAACGACCAATGATTAAAGAAATTGAAAAATATTTATCAGCACAACATGTACGTGTTAAACATCTCGATCCATGGTTACCTGTCATTGATGTAGCAATGTTAGCACATGCAAATTATTTTATTGGAAATTGTGTTTCATCATTTACAGCAATTGTTAAACGAGCAAGAGATGTAAAAGGTTTACCAAGTGCTTTTTGGGGTTTTAGTAATTAGCAATAAATAAAACTGAATATTGTTTGTTTTTTGTTATAAATATTCAGATTGATTGGTTAACAGAGAATCGCGTTTTTTTTTCTTGGGAGGTACTCAAATACACTACGAAATTGTTGCAATCGTTTTCCAAGTAATATTTTTGTTTGATGAAGCAAAATTTAAAATACTGATACTTACTCAATAGTTCATCTGCAATAGTCTCAAAAAAATGAGAAAAAAAGTCTTATCTAACAGTTTTCACATGATTATTCTTTGTTATTTCGATATAATCAATTGGTTGGTATTTCTAATTTTAGCATTCACAACATTTTATTCAAAACTAAATTCCACGTGCAACAATATGAGAATGAATATTTCATACACTAACCAAAGTAAAACTGGATTTTGAATTTTGATTTGAAACTCTATATAGAAACAGACTTTAACGAGAATAGTTGTTTATGTATGTTTCAGATCTTGTCGCTATGTTTATCCTAAGATACAATTATAGTACTACCGTGCCGTTTGTATTAGAGTATTCATACATAGCTTTTCCAAAAGTGATTGTACAGTTGGAAGATTTCTCTCGTGAATATAATATCAGTAAGTTTTACTCAATGAACAATCACACCACAGACCTTGAAAACTATAGTACAAGCGGAGAGGAAAAAAATTCTCTATCCATCGAAGATAATAGCGTTACTTTTTGGATTAGTGTTCATGGGCAAAGACTTACACAGATTAATAGACTTGTGCAGAATACTGAAAATCATAGTTTAAGAATTGAACAGACATTCATAGTTTAAATATTGGTCAGACAAGAAAAATTTATTTCAACAACAAATGAAATAGTTTTGTAGAGAAAACAATAAGTTTTAGATTTCAGAATAGATTGTCATAGCTTTTAACAATTACATGAAAATAAATATAGAAAAAATGTTATCTATTAAATATTTGACAAACATCAGATATTTCTTAGTACTTCCGAACAATAATAAAAAAAAAATAGGAAAAGAATATTACGTTATCTAACATTTATCAGAAAAGGAATATTATTAGTCAGCATAAATTATATAATAAAATGTCTGATATGGAGGAAGAATCGAAAATGATTCATTTTGACCGATTGTACCAGTATGACCTGTTAATTGATGAGTATGATTACCATTTGAGTAAAGTGAAATTTGAGTGAGAGAGGTTGCGATAGTATAAGCTGCCCATTGACGATAACCAGACATTTGAGAGTTGTATTCTCCATAATTATTTGACGATGACGATAGAATGGCATATGAACTTGTCTTACCACCATGATTATGACCCGGATCATTAATATTATGTGTATGTTGACCATCATACGAATTTTGAAATGTACCTGAATCATGTACATGTGATGGCAATTGTTCAACGGTTAGTGTATGATTAGTGTTACCACCTGTTTGACCCACATCTGTAGCTTGATTAACACGTATTTGCTCAGCATCGACTCCAAGAGGTACTCGACCACGTAAATCAGGTAATTTGAAAGTTGTTGTATTATCACCTTCGCCATATTTTGTACCAATAACTGAGAAGAGACGTGGATATTCTGAACGTGATACAATAGATCCATCACAAAGCAACCATGGAGGACGAGGAGGAGATGAACCAGCATATAATTTGATTTCTCCAGTAAGAAAATTCCTGTTGTTTTCGGATGTGGCCGTATTTTCATTGTCGAATGGCAAAGAAAAATTAAAATTGTCTAATAACGCAAGAATACTCGTATTTTCCAATGATGCAAAAAGGGTATCATTGTCCAATGATGCAAAAAAATTCAAATTATTTGATAATGAAGTTGAAACGCCAACTCTTCGAATTACGGCTCCATTTGCTTTTTCAGCTAGAAGTTGTTTGGCAATGACAGCTACTTGTAATCGATCAACCAAATCAATTAATTTGAAAACTTTAAATGATTTTGGTATAAATTTTTTTCCTTCCCAAACACCTTCTATTGATGCTTGTGAAGCAGCTTTTTTAATATCAGATTCTGAAACAGCATTATGCGATGTTGTTTCATATTCTTCACTATTCTTTTTTTGACGATCATCATTGGTAATAATATTAACTGTAGTAAAAAGTGATCTTATTCGTACATCTAACGGAGTATGAACTGGTAAATAATAATCTTTACGTTGATTCACCGAATAATAATTCTCTTTATTATTATGCTTCGTCGTTTCACTTCTATTAAATGTGAACATTTTGCTCATCTCACTAGTTATACGATCAGGATTAAGATCAGCCGATTGCCATACTTGACCGAAAGCACCAGCTCTAATGTGTACTTGTTTAGCTTTAGTGATACCTTCGTGAAATAGAGCTGCCAATTGTTCTTCTAAACCACGAGTTAATATTGACATATTAGCATTAGGATCTTCAATATAAATAAGTTTTTTGACATTTGTTACATATTTTGCAACAAAATTCGATGCTTGATCACGATGAATATACGTTGAATTGGTTCCACCTCCATCAGCTATTGTTTTACTTAGAACAGATTGTAGTTGAGTTGCAGTAATAGTCATCATATTTGTTCTAACACGATGCATACCGGAAAAGTACAATGAGACTTCAATATCGAAATCTCCAGTAAGTAAACCAGCAGCAATCACTAAGGCAATTTCTTTTATTGGAGATACAAATCGCAAGGTAATAACATTGGAGTTTGGATTGTCAATATGAAACGGTGCGACACCTGGAACTGGTGCTGAACCTACTGTAACAATATAAGCTGAGAGAGAATCAAGCATCAATGGAGCAATAACCCATGATTTCGAATATTTTTCAGCTATTGCGTTGCTAAATTGATTAGCAATAGCTTGGCGTGCAGCTTCTTCGACTCTTGGCGTACCCATGGCAAGTCGAACACGTACTTCAAGTTTATTTATAATTACCCAAGGAGGAATTGCTGACGTCTGCATTGGTTGTAGTACAGGTACATAGAAAAAGGTCCATTTTTGAGGTTGATTGATATTCTCATCATTCTTTTTTGGACTGTAGATGTATACATGATTACCATCGAAGAGAAATTGAGTAAAGTGATGGACATTAAATACAACATTACCTATGGTTTCTTTTCCCGATGATAGATCTGGCTGTAATCCGCTGATAGCATCTAAAGTAAAATTTGTTAACTGATCAAAAACAGACAAGCGAGTAAGATTCGACATATTCATTGTATTATTCAAGTAAGTTGGTTCCAATTTTAAGTGTAATTGATTGAGCGAATAGCTATTATTATTGTCGGCATTGATAGTAAATAAAAGAGTAATAATAAAATAATGTATTGAGTATAACATCTCTTAATAGACAATATACTTTGTTTGTACTATAAATAGAGTTCGTCAAAGTTTTATCACTGTTTATATGTAACAGATATATGATATAAATAACTTGCGAAGCCTAACTCTATAACAAGTTTTCTTTTTTAATTCAATGATATGCAATTGATATTTCAATCGTTAAGATATTGAATATGTCATGTACGCATTACAATTTATCTTACTGTCAATACTTTGAAGTAGCATGCATATTTTAACTAAAAGAATGAAAGTACTAATTTAAATTAGATAGATATACTTCACCATGCAATGCCTTGAAAAAAAGACAAGTGACAACATATACTAGATATAAATCCTATTCAAAGAACAATATGTTATCGTATACTCAACGTAAATCATGAGTAATATTAACATATCGAAAGATTACATTTGAAAACAGGTTACATATAAGACAATGGCTTTAATTACTGTATATTATATGGAATTAGTGACATCTACTCACAAAATTAGTTCAGATAAAAATGAATGTAACTTGTTTTGATTTTTCATACTAATAAAGGTCAATGAAAATCCATATTCAAGACATTCCTGATGATTCATCTATTCCAAAATATATTAATTGGATTTATTCAAACATTATCTTTGTTACTTTCAGACATTTTACTCACTAGTTTACTCAATCAACAATAAATGTAAATAATATATTGACTCATATCTGAGTCATTCCTAGTATCATGTTATATAAAATGATGTTTTATTTCTTTTTGTTATACATTACGAGATTAATTGTGAAATATGCTCCGTATTAAGCATGAAATATAACATCTTCGGTGTCATCGGATAAAGTAGTTCCTCTTAAACAAGTGTGTGTTGATGCAAAACTCCACTCGTTTGCCGCCGATGTAACAATTATACAAATATTTCAAAACGATGAATCTGTACCGGTTGAAGCCGTTTATTGGTAAAAAAGTCACTTTCTCATTTGTTTCTTTCGTAAGTCAGGCGATCATTATAGTTTTCCCGTTGAAGAGAATGCAGCTATTTATGGCTTTGTAGCTCGCATAGATAATGAACTTGAAATAGTTGCTCAAATTAGAGAGAAAAAAGAAGCACAACAAGAATATACACAAGCTCTTGCACAAGGTCACGGTGCTTATCTATTAGAGCAAGATGAAGCTTCAAATGATATATTTATTATTAGTGTGGGAGCGTATGTTATTGTTTCTTTTTTGCTTTATTGCGTTTTTAATCCGTTGTATAATGTTTTATTTCTAGGTTAAAGCCCGGTAGCCAATGTCACATTACAATTAGTTATGTGAGTGAACTCGATTTATTGCATTGTAGCAAAAAGTCGATAATTCGTTTTGTTGTTCCTACTACAATCGCTCCTCGTTACTCACCTTCATATAAAAGTATCACATCACCAAGCGAAACTCAAATCGAGTATGCTGAGTGGGTTCCTTACAATATTGAGTTCATATGTAAAGTAGAAAAACTAGATCAGCATGTTGTCTGTGTTTCATCTTCTTCACATCCAATCAATGTCGATTGTAGTAATGAGGAGACATTCCTTGTTACACTTATTCAACAAGGAACTAAACTTGAGTAAGTCCTGTATGGTTTTATCTTAGTTGAAAACAGTTATGGACTGAAAAAAAATGTTTTCATTTTATTTACATGTATATTGAAAGGCATGCGTTGATTTGCTTTTTCTAGTCGAGACATTATTGTTGATGTTGAATTATCCGATATACGAAGAAATACAATTGCAGTCATTGACAATGATGCTGTTATGATCTCATTCATACCAAGTGAACAGGATTGTCGACAAGACTCAAATAGCGTAATGAACGAATTTTTTTTCGTCATTGATTGTAGTGGTTCGATGGAAGGGGATGACAAGATTGGTTTAGCACGCAAAGCAATGCTACTTTTTCTCAAGAGTCTGCCAGTCAATTGCCGTTTCAATATTATTCGTTTTGGATCTCATTTCTCGGCACTTTTTACTGGTCAAGTGACACGAGAGTATAATAAAGAGAATATGAGTCAAGCTGAAACACTGATCAAGGATATGAAGGCCGATCTTGGTGGCACAGAATTGCTTATGCCACTTCGATGGTTAAAAGAGAACAAACCACTTACAAGTGGTGTAAGACAAATCTTTTTATTGACAGATGGAGAAGTTTCCAATGTTACTGAAGTAACAAACCTCTGTCGTGAGATGTCCGAATACACACGGATTTTCTCGTTTGGTTTGGGCCATTCAGTAAGCAATTCATTCTTTGTAAATGACTTCATTTACATTTCTTTTTCCTTCCATAGCCAAGTCGCGCTCTTGTTAAAGGCATAGCTCGTGCTACTAATGGTTATTTTAATTTCATTGCTCCACATACAAATGTGGACATCTATGTTGCCGAACAGCTTGCTCGTGCTTTACAACCAAGTATTGCAGATGTGTACGTTAAATGGAATACAAGCCAGCGTATCCTTCATAAAGTGCCCGAACATGCCCCACCTGTGTTTGTCGGAGATCGGTTACTTTTCTATGCTTTTCTCGATGAGTCAATGCCATTTGATCACACAATAAGTGTTGAGTTATTTACTGGCACGCAACAACAATCCATTGGTTTAGCTCGTATAGATCATGTACCATCAGTACTTAGTTCGCAACTTGTTATGCGTTTAGCAGCAAAAGCATTGCTTCGTGAACTTTCGGATGATCAAAAAACCATAGACAAAGAACTTCTTGTTAATATTTCAATCAAGTATGGTGTTCTGGCCCATACACAGCTTTTATTGGTGTTGAAAGACGGTTGGATATCAACAGTGAAAGCAATATCGATATGGCACTTCGCGAAGTGCCAATCATGATAAGTAAGACATGTCAAGAGTCACTAACACGATTTCGTGATTTCCAAATACGTCTTTTCTAGAACATCAATCATCCTCGCATGATATTGATAGTATAATTAGCATGATCAACAGTAACTTTGCATTGACGTTAGACTCTGCTCAATGCCTCTCAAGTTTACAATATCAATGTTGTTCCTTAAGTACTTCTTCGCATAAATTTTACAAAGCAGCTAGAAGAAAAAATAAATTCAGTGTTCCTATTGGCTCGATTCTGCAGCCTGTCATTAATTTTGTTTCATCTCTATTCTCCAAAAAAAGTACCGAAAATCTGAATAATTATTCTGACTCGGAACCTGTAACATGTTCAACACGTGCTGACATTAATCAATCATCGTATAATTCAAGTTCTTCCAACAATCAAACATTGAAGATGATCTGGCCAACAGATGAACAGAAACTGGTTGATCGCTTTATCGAACTGCAACAATATGATGGTCTATGGATATTAACAGCGGACGATATCAATCAATTGACGAGAAAATCTCTAACTATTTTTTCGTCATCAATGGTTGAAAAACTTGAAAAGAACACTCAACAATCAGTAATAACCACAGCAATAGTTATCATCATACTTGAAACTCGATGCCTTGCTTCGAAAACACTTTGGCAAGAGTTATCGAACAAAGCATACAAATCTTTAAAAGAATTACTGAATGGAGACGAATCCAAGCTAGAGCAATTGATGAAAGATATTCAGGACCAATTTCAATGAACATTGAATAGTGATAGTCTAATCAAGAATTGTTTGTAAATGATAGCTATGCTTTTCATAAATATATTTTCTTTTATTAATTATCTATTTCCCCAAATGATATTCCTTATATTTTAAAGAGTTAACTGTTCCTCAACTATTATTTCGAGAAAATTTGCATTCTATGTCTTTCATAATTTTATGGCATATTTAACACGAAACTATTCATATTAACTAATATTAGTGAGTCGAGAAAACAATTATAGTTATTACATAAATAATAAACACATTAATTTGATCAATAGGGTGATAGACGTGTTTGTTGTAATGGTGAATGCAATACAAAACTACATACATATATTTCATTAACATGTGTGTAAAAATTGTTCGAAAGAAGAATTGATTATTATATGGATTAAAATAAAGTGATGATCTCTAATCAGAGGTGCAGAATCTGCCGCAAAATGGAAAATTTTCCCAAACGATGAAAGTTTTTCGGAAAATTTTCTCGCCTAAAAAGAAGAGAAAATAGTGTCTTTTGTTTGAGGATGCATATTCATAAACACAGAGCATCAAAAGTGAGCTATCTGTAAGGTGTCAAAAACGATTGCACCGTAAACAAAACCAAAATCATTGTGATTATAATCAATTATTATGCAAAAAAAAACTTAATAAAGTGATGTTATGAACATAGAACAGCTAGAACAAATTTTTAATCATCAAAATCGATTAGAGTCCCTTCCACAATAGAAGACTATTATTTTCTATTCGAGTTTTTCAGATTACCCTTCTCGAAGCTGTCTTCTAATATGAATATAGTCTTTGAGATGTTCTTTGAAAATCGATTTATTTAAGCAACGCATTTTATGTTTAAAAAGGTGGATTTACGTGAAACCTTTGTGTAACTTTGGGCAACCTCTTCATTTTCAGGTTCAATAGTACCAAAAAACTTTGAAAGCTTTCAGTTTTAACACAAATCAATAACAGGAATACTATGATCTGTTGATCAGTCTGGATTATTTTCTAAAGAGCAGTCTTCTATTGCGAGAGAAAGACTTGATAAAGAATCATGTGTAGATAAGTTATTATAGTTAATAAATTAGATAGATTGCAATATATTATTCACACATATAATCTATTATATTCAATTTTGTTGACTAGAGACCCATATAAATTGTTGCATATTCATGTAACTATTTTATTATATCCCGTCGTACAATAATCTACTACTATCAAAGTTGATGCTATTTTGCCTTTACATAGATACTCGTTGATAATTTAAACCAAAATTAGTAACGTTTAAAAAGAGTAGATGACAAGAAACAGCGCTGAAAGAAAAATGGGATAGGGAAAGGAAAAAGGCATTCAGAGACGAATGATGTGCGTGCAAATGAGACAAAGACCTAGGTCCATAAATTAATAGACAATGAAAGAACAAAAAAACTAGAGAAATCGTTTATTGAGTTTCTGATTTTTCCATAGAGGAAGGCATTCTTCGAAAAGTTTTCCGATCTCGAATTTTTCAAGAATTTCCTCAGAATCAACAAATTTCCCCAAACTCGTGTTCCCACACACGGGTAGATTCTGTATCTCCGTCTCTAACAGATTTTCTATAGTGGTATTGACTATTACATGCATACAGTTTTAATGGATCGATTACCAAGCGCTTATGTTGCCGATTAAATTGCTTCCTATCATTGATTGGATTTGGATGATATTGAAAGCACTATTCCTTTTTTTCTTCTTTTCATTGCTTTTCACTAGTTTTGACAATCCTTATTAATTTATAAAAAATGAAAAAAGACGAAATGATGCAATTTTTTCGTTTGTAAAATATTGAGAGAAAACGATTATCTCGAAATCATTCCATGTTTTTCACTCAACAATAATTAATTTTTCAATCAAAAAAATTCATAATGTATGTGATGTCTCTGCAGCATGTTTCACCGTAGTCTTCTCATAGTGTTAACAAAATATTTGATCATTGACCATCAATATTGCTTTATAAACATTCCATATTTTGATTATTATTTTTCTATCGAAATTCGCGAGTTGAATCATTACATTCAATTTTGTTAGGTATTCTTTCGTTGGTTTTTCGTTTTTATTGATTGTTATTTTTGTTATGATACAGCTTCCTTGTTTCAACTTCTGACACATTAAAGTTACTCTCCTAGAAAAAAAAAATATTTAATAATTTCTTTTAAAAAACGATAAGAGTACAGAGAGACTAGAATAATTTAAAAGAGCATGTCCGCCTAATTTTTTTCCATTATGAACAATAACATCTTTATTATATCGAGTTTGTCAGTATGTCATATTGATGCAAGGAAAAATTTCTGTTATCTATAGAAAAGATCAGTGAAAGCTTTTTTTACTTACATTTTAATTTAGTATGGGTGTGTGGATATTGATGGCAAGAAGATCCACCTTCATACTTCTACCCATCCGTATCCTGCGTCGATCTATATGAATTATGATACCTAATATATTCTGACAAGAGATTCATTACATAGCAATAGGATCATTCTTAGTTGAATATCAATGAATAGTGTTCGGTTGTTCCATTGATCTTCTAAAATAGAGCAAAATCATGATCAAAATGTCCGAATCGTAAGTTATTGATGTCAAATATCTCGGTTTTTATGATATTTGAAAAAATGTTCATTTGCAATGAGCTGATCGTTAAAAAAAACAATGTCGAAGCTAGAATTCTATTTGGCAGCTTAAAAGAAGATAAAAATGAAACCCGGTTGAAGACAAAGAAAATTAAATTTTTGAAAATTCGAAACAAAATGAAGTTATTATTTTTTTGATGATTTTGAAAAAGCGTCGGCAATAAAATTATGGCTCTGTCGTCGCCCATTGTTGCCAGGTGAGTGAACACTTGGTAATGCAAGTTTCGAAGATGCCTGTAATGGTTTATTATCGTTTATGTCTGTTGATGATCTACGATCATCTTTTGGCATTGATGGTTGGCATGAAGCCGCTGCCTGTAATGGTTTCTTATCGCTTAAGTCTGTCGATAATCTACGATCATCTTTTGGCATTGATGGTGGACACGAAGTTGTTGCCTGTAGTGGTTTCTTATCTTTGGAGTCTGTTGATGATTTACGATGGTTTTTGGGCACTGATGGTTGGTTCGAAGTTTCAATAGTCGGATTATCATTGTTTGAATCTGAACGTTGGTACAAAATTGTATGAACTGTAGAACGTCGAGAACGCGATATATTAGGCATTTCTGCTGGCAACTCGTCATTTTCTTCAACTTCATCATCGTCGATTATGTGACTTTTTGACCAATTTTCTCCTTCGTATATGATCCATTTGCTCAAACACACAATGAATTTTCTTCCATATATATGTTTGATCCACTCCTCAGGCAATGCCTTATAACCGTAGTATGCACCTGCCAATTGTCCATAAATAGCTGCAGTTGTATCAGTATCATCACCAAGATTAACAGCTTTCAATACACCTTTCTCGAACGAGTTCTCATCGCTCCAAAATGCCCATAAAGCAGCTTCTAGAGCACTGACAATGTAACCTTTGCCTCGAATGCCATCGTCGTATCCTCCTTTTTTTCTGTATGACCCATCTGCAATCTTTCGAATGTCTGGATGAAGATCCTTCTCTCCAAACCATGTTTTATGATCGGTATAGAATGTTTCTTTGAGCAAATCGTCTTTAGATATGTTTTTAAGAGCACCGACGATGAGTGCTGCATAAAACCGACATGCATCATAAGCTTTGTCGTCGCCATGAGTAATCTTGCCACTAATACCTGCATATTCGACGGCTTTTTTAGGATTTCGGTAGAAGAAAAGTGGAACAGGTGCGAGACGCATAAGTGCTCCATTTCCAGCGACTCCATCTTCGCTGCAGTTTATGTTGAACTTATGTAAACAATCGGGATCGGATAGAAAATCCATATAATCAATAGGAATGCTGGTTTTCTTCGCAAACTCCTTTTGATTCTTTTCAAATTGAATAATAGATTGTTTAGTGGCTGCACCAATATCAAAACATTTTCCTGTTGATGACATATAGCCATACTGATGCCACCATTTGTAGCGTACCAATTGATCATAGGCAACAAAGCCACGCCGAGCAATGAGTGATGTAGCCAAGCAGAGAGCCATAGAAGTATCGTCTGTAAACTGAAACAAAAACAACCAGTTCATCTTAGTCATTTTCCTATTTAAATAACTCTAATGACTAGTCAAACGAATTATGAAGAGTTCTGCATACTTTGAAAACTTATGGTTTCAAATTCTATTTTATTAACTACATTCGAGAGAAGAATACCCACTCATAATACTTTTTCTCATATAATCTGTGCTATCATAATTTCTGAAATCGATCTTACTTGTCCCTTTTCCAGACCCCATGTCCCGCCACCCTCCAGACTTTTAACCGGATGTGCCTCTAAATATGTACGAGGTCTAAACTCGACATGAGCACCAACCGCATCGCCCAAAGCCAATCCCATCATAGAACCTAGAATTTTATTGAGCACTTCATCATCTATGTCGCCTGGTGGATTTTTCATTTCGCGTTCGAGCTCGTGTGGTCGTTTGATCAATTGTTTCTGAGCATCGTTAAACTGACATTCAAGCCAAGGTTTGTCTACAAATAAATAGTAAAACATTCCCTTGAAAACACGCCGTCGGAAGGACCAACGATGTATAATTAAGTAAAAATCCAATTAAAAACATATATAGTCATCGTCATTATTGACGGATCAAAAACCAATTATCAATTTGGCCATGAACTACTGATCTGTCGTCTCAGGCAAATAAGAAATGAATACTCACCTGATTTAAAAAATAATCCCGGTTTTTTCGTAGAAAACATCGTTTATATCTAAAATCATATAGGCAAAATTTCATCATGCATAAAAAAATAAAGCTGTTGGTAGATTGTAGAAAATTGTCTTCCAATATCATATTGGTGGAGAATTACATATAAGGGTGTGGGTTCATCAATCAATGAAAGATAGGCATATTTCTTCAAGAACAGACAAGTTCAGTCTGTTACTGGCAACTTGAGGCTCTGAGCAACCAGTTTAATTTAAAGGAGAGTCATAATGAAAAACGATGTGCTTATATATGAAAACTAATGACGATAATTGGAGAACTAGCTTACTGATGTGTTTCTTGCAACTCATTAAAGTACTCGCACTCATCAGAGCTCTACATTATGGGTAAGCATGAAAATAGAAGATACAATAACAATGAAAAACTACACAAAAAAAACTAGAGCATGTGAGGATGTTAAAATGTCACCAAT
This sequence comes from Rotaria sp. Silwood1, assembly GCA_905250075.1. NCBI lineage: Eukaryota > Metazoa > Rotifera > Eurotatoria > Philodinida > Philodinidae > Rotaria > Rotaria sp. Silwood1. Next base: position 92,547 of record CAJNOP010000415.1, read on the forward strand.
GAGAAGCTTTATAGTTATCGTCAATTGTATGAATTTTGATCAATAGAAAAAGAAAATCATATAGAGAGTGATACTGTAAGAGATAATGAGTTGTCATAGAAACCGACAAGTCTGTTTTCTTGAAAATTCGAGTTTGACTGCTACGAACAAAGTGACTTTCAGTGAGTAACAGTATTGAAAATATTTTTTATTTCTAGCTATGCATAACCTATTCAACGTAATCGTTTGAGCAATGTGTTCAAAATATTTCAACGAGAATCTGAGTTGAAAAAAAAACAATTGAATGTTGTTACCGTTTTGAAACTTCTCCATACTTCCGACAGCACGATTGCAAACGAAAATGAAATTTTTGCTACTGCCTTTCTTCATATGACTGTGTTAACACTTAACCGACTTTTTATTTGCTTTTAACTATATTTGTTTTATTCGATCTTCACTTCTCTCCTCTCAAACGAGTCGGCGCTATAAGAGAACGACTCTATCGCTTGAAACGAGAAAAAAAAGAACCTATAGCTTGACGCGAGAAAAAGGAATATATTGCTTGATGTCAAGAAAAAAAGAATTCATTTGAATCTGTTTGAAGGAGTAGTCTAGGATACCTATTTCAAGCTGTTCACCACCATGGTTTTCATAATAATAATGATCATTTCATTCGCTGAATTAAGCAAAAGGCAAGTCAATGAAAAAATTTCTAGTCAAGGTAGTAATGTGAAACGACATTTTTGAAGATTCTGTCGTATACGTAATTTGTTGCACATTGACTATAGAAAATGGTCGATCAATTGTTTTCGTATGTACGTTGCAGAGAGTGAAAAGAACTGGCAACATCGGCTATTCGATTTGATTTGATCTCATATCAAGATAGTTTCAACTGACTGTCGACTAAAGTACGTTACTAACGCATCATGATTGATCTGTATATATGTTGGCTCGAGGCTATTCAGTTTGAGCTTAAAAAACGCAACGAAAGGAAGTTCTCCAGCCTCTCTCGTTGTCATAACCTATTGTCGAATATTTAGTATGACGGAACTTTCACTTTTGAATAACAAAGTATCTTTGATCGTATTTAAAAGAACTCGTCAAAAATATTCATTTGAACATCAGAATGGCATGGTATTTGTCAGAAAAGGCTACTACAGACTCGTTGGTCACTAAGAACATCCATCTGTGCTTCTGTCTAATAGTCAATATGTATGCATCATTGTGTGCATATACGTTTAGTTTCGATCTGGATAGGTCTGGTATTTTCATGATGAAACCTTTTTTTGACGTTAATTTGATTTTCGTTTCTCTTTCAAGTATAGTATGATTTCTTAGATCGGAGATCAAAAGTGCAGTTACATTGTACTTGCACCGTGATACATAGAATACTTATCAGTAGATAAACCAGTTAATTTAAGCAGTATTCATATCCACGCTAATAATGACAGATAAAAAAACTATATGGTTGTAGAATAATACACATTACCAATCTTAAGCTAGATTCAGTGTGAATATTCATCAGCTCCAGACGTACTTATCAATCTCCTCTCAATAGAATGATACAGACTTCTGTTTCATGTAATCTTTGCAGATGTAAATGAAGAAAGTAATTCACTAATTCAAGAACTTCATCTCAAATTGAGAAAATACTGTTGACAAAACTATGGCATTCAATCTCGGGGTCTAGTTCATATTTGCTATGTTTACAATCAGTTGAATAAATTGAATTCAGCGCTCCAAGAGTGTGGATTTTCTTTTCATTCACACAATTATGTCTACATCCATACCCGACCCGAATGGGTTTTTCATCAATTGAAAAGTAATATTTTCTAGATTTCAAATTTCATTCCAATATACCATTGTCTATTCAGTTATTAATGAAATAGCTAGAAACCTAGAGTGAGTTTTCTCTTCTTTGACGTGTTCATCATGCATCAACAAGAGATCGGATGCTGCCTTCTTATACATCCACACCCTCATATTTCTGTTTACTTCGTTAACGTTTCGGACAAGAGTTGTGCATATGCAAGTTATTCGTCCTAAAGACTAGAGTAATATGAGATAGAAAAATAGAAAATTGTGTGTACCTAAACATTCACATATTTTCGAGACGAATAAGATATATATCAGTTTTGTATGTCGAAGACAGTAAAGCTGACGTTTGCAATAAATGAAATAGAATCGCATCATCAGATACACTCAGGAATGAATTTTACTAAAGGTTTTGATAAATTCCTATAAGAGAAAGTGGAATATGTCTAAATATAGGATTCCGTGTTGTTTCTCCATCCATCGTCCACAGTATAGAAAAAACCGAAATCATTATGTAAAATGACTATGCAGACATCAGAGTATTTAGATGATTTGAGAAGTTCTATACCTTAACTCCTTGGCAAGGCAAGAAGATATAATTTAATGAAAGTTGTTTTTCAGATTTCAAGGGTTGATAAGATATCCTAATATGTTTTTCACAGCTTTACATCAGTCTTACGATTTAAGCAACGGCTATCAGTGACGGAAGCTTTGAAAATGAACTACGCTTGGATTTAATACATTATTTGATTTCCTGTTAAAATTCAAACTAATATGTAACTATTATGGTACATGCAATATTCTACAGAACACAATCGAACTAATGCATTTCAATGAAACGTTATCGTTTACACTCGATGTTGAGCAACTTATACGTCATCAACCTACTTAAACTGGAAAGCAATTAGATACTAAGTTTCATATTTGACTCATGCAAAGTTATGCTTTTTATAATCTCTACCATTCTTGAGCATCGATAGCCAAACTTGTTTCATTTCCATTTACTGTAATATGTCTTGTCATTAACAGCCCGATCGGATGGCAAAATTGTAACTTTACAAAACTCTACTCGCTGTACTGTGCATATGTAAAGAACGCTAGCAGTCAATTAGGTTTGCTCTAAGATGATTCATCGTACTGCTTCTGCAAACGTTCCAATATAATTAAGTACATGTATATTAGTGAGTTCCTGATCTCACATGCACTTTACCATGGTTGCTCGAATATGAGATATTTCTTTTTTTGTAATGAAGGAACAAAAAACGTTCTTAAAATAGATGATTGACTCCATAAGTAAGTGTTTAATAGAATATAAATGACAAAATAAACTCCAATCAACTATTTTGATTGAATAAAAAGGATCGTACTGAATGCTGAGTTTTAGATTGTATATGAAAAATGTGCATTAGAATGTTTTATCTGTACTGACATTATCCATAAACCATATTAGGCATAACCGTGAAACTTAACTATTACTATCATTGTTTTTGAAGTCTAAAGATCAGCAACCAGAAAGCTTTCGAAAATATCACAGATCATCTTCAATATGGGTGTGACTAAGTGACGTCTCTTCATCCAACCACATTCACAGGCTTATATAATATAAATCAGCTCAAGCAGATGTCTGCAAAAGTTAATGATCTCTAAGAGCCACAACGTCCTTAATACACTTATTAATGGAGATGAAACAGTTCTTTTTGTTTTCATCGAAAAAAAAAATAAACAAGAAACTGAAAGACAATCTGTGAATATAATCTATCATGAACATGCTTGCCAATAATTTTATTAATAGACTTTGATTTGAAAATCTGAAGCAAATCGAGAATTCACTAAATCATGATTATTGTTTTACTTGGAATAGAAAAGCATCTTTACATGCATAATGTCCACAAATGTCAAGATCCATCTTGCCTTTGATGCATTGATCTGTGTCGATTTCGGCAACAAGAACACCTTCTTCACCAAATAAAGGACCAGCAAGAATCTTGCCAAACGGATCAACAATCAAACTTCCTCCATTGGTCAACACACTTTCAGGATCAGAAAACTCTTCAGGTAATGAATGTTCTTTTGGCATATTTTTTGTCTTGACAAATTGATTTGCGCTTAAAACATATGTTCGTCCTTCAACAGCGATGTGTCGCATGCTGGCCATCCATGTATCTCGTGCATCTGCCGTAGGAGCCAAATAGATTTGAATATGCTGTGAATACATATGATATCGTAGAAGAGGCATATAGTTTTCCCAACAGATGAGGGCTCCCATCGTAATATCTTTTGTCAATCGAACTGACTTAGCATCTTTGACGTCGCCAAAACCCCATACAAGTCGCTCAATACCTGTAGGCATTAATTTTCTTCTTGAATGTACGAGACCCTGTTGAGGATCGATGTAGATAACTGTACAATACAGTGTTCCTCCATCCCGTTCAATAATGCCAATGACAAGGAAGATATTTTGACTGCGAGCAACTTCTTCGATTCGTTGAATTTCAGTTGACTTGTTGTTTCCATCATAGAGAGACACTGAGCCTTGATAATAATTGAGAAATTCTGTGCGACCTGCATCGCTGCGTTGACCAATCACCGAACCGAAGTTTGAATATCGTGGATAACCACCAATGAAAGCTTCTGGGAAAAGGGCAAGTTGGGCACCTTTTGAGGCCGCTTCTTGACTAAACCTTTCAAGATGAACTAATGTTTTGTCGAAGTCGAATTCTTGGGTCGCACATTGACACACGGCAACTGTAATTTTAGGCATTTCGCGGAAAAGACACAGACAAGAATGCAAACTAAACCCTTTCACAATACTGGACACGTTTAAAGATAATGACGAAACAAGAACATCGCTGATACGAGAACATGTTATATGAAAAACATGTTGAAGACGAAGTTTATTGACATTGTCTCTTTCTAGCAAGAACGAACTCTGCACTACATCCATATCTTTCAGTCTGAGTCACTGGCTTGTCGCCACTTGTTATCTTTGCGAACGAATAGACTACGAGTTTTCAATGATTGTTAGAATCTGGGTGTGAATATTTTTCTACTCTCTTTCTATATCCATATTAATCTGCAGGTTTTTTTCCGAAGGTAGTTTGTTTTGAGTACTGCTCGTTCCCACATATCTTCCAATATTTATATGGCCTATTATGAGATTTTACAAAAGTTTTGTACCAAATTATAACTATCTGTATCATAATACAATAGAATCAATTTAACTAATATAATCCGCTTTGTCATATGTCCAAAAAGTGTTAATAAAAAACATAAGAAGCCTTTCCTAAGAGAAAAGCAAAGTCCAGCTAAATCTTAAATAAAATGATACTTTAATCATAAAATTTTCTTTTCTGCACGCCCATTTTTAGGTACTTTCTAAACATCTGAATCTGTAACATATGTCATACTTGAAATTTAAATTTAATCATTGAAGAAATGAAAAGAGTTGCTTGTGTAACTAACATTTTGTAACTGCCTCACGGTATGAAGGTGTTATACGCCCGAAAAAGCTGCAACAAATATTCATCGCTGTGTATACGGTAAAATGTATAATTATTTACGTTTTGACACTACTGGAAAGGACGGCAATCAAAACAAATCAGAAGAGTTTGTGTTTAGCTAACAATTAATTACTGTAGTAAACATGTCCAAGTTCGAGAACGCTAGACTATCTGTTTGATACTGTTACGTATTTTTATAAAAAAAATTGTTGCGCTTATATTTTCTTTTCTCCCACTAGTCATTGTTGTAAAGAACACGGAAAAAATTGTTTGTGAAGTGTGAGTCATTATACCAATGTGGGAAAAATTCCAAATAGAATCTTTTCTTTCTTTTATTATGCAGGTAATGTGTGACACAAATTGTTGTGTTTTTACATTTAAATGCATTTTGATCAAGTTTTGTTACCTTTACTATTTGTTAAAAACGAATATATAATGAAATTGGAATCGCTACCAAACGAACTCTTGCTAGATCTATTCAAATATTTTTCAACTGTTCAACTTCTACGTGCTTTTCACGATCTGAATTCTCGATTTAATCATCTTCTATTTGTTCTTTGTCTTGATTATCATCTGGATTTTCGGTCTATATCTCAGCGTACTTTTGAAATTCTTTGTCAACAACATCTTCCATTAATTATTAATCGCGTTAGTTCACTTCGTTTGTCAGATGATGATGACGATAGTCCACAACAAATAGATTTCTTCTTTTCACATGGTATGATTCTACGACAATTCATTCATCTACGAGCACTTACCTTATATGGCGTACATTCCGAAGAAGCAATGAACAATATAATTATCGAGTGTTATGATCTACCGCATCTTACTCATCTAAAAATTGTTAAATGTGATTCTGTATTTGGACGCATGAATGCTGTACACCTCTTCAATAATATTTGGAGTTTGCCTAAGCTTACCGATTGTCGTTTCAGTATACAAGAAAACTTTCATATTCCCACAGTGATTGTACCATTTCTCAAACATCTTTCAATCCAGAAACATTATTGCCACTTTAATGAGCTGAATCAGTTATTTGAACGAACACCTCATATTCAAAGTCTTTGCTTACTGTTAAATCATCTTAATGATGATCAACATCTTACATCATCTGTTACATCGATTATTTCTTTAAAGTTATGTGACGTAAGATCACGGCATGCCATGCTCAATCTTCTAGCAAATATACCTAACCTGAAGCGTTTGATAGTTGAGACAAATTTTATTAAGATGGATGGACATCAATGGGAAGACATCATTGTCAATTATTTACCGAAATTAACTGTTTTTCGACTAAAACTGAGAATTCAATACTATGGAAGCATGAATAACGAACACGAAATTGATAAACTTCTTGATTCGTTTCGAAGCCAATTTTGGCTCGAAAAGCATCAATGGTTTGTTCGATGTCATCAAAAGTTTAAGGCTGATTACAGTGATGTCTTTTTATATACTTTTCCTCAGACATTCTCAGAATTAAACATGGACACAATGAGCATTTCTTATAAATCGACGTGTCCCTATGATAAAAACTTTGGGTTATGCCAACAGGTTCGTAGTCTTATATATGAACCATCCTTAGTCATAGACTTCACTCTTCCTCATATTTATTTTTCCAACATTCATCACTTGTCTGTCCATCTTCCACTGGACAAACACTTTTGGACTGTTGTCAAGAATCTTGATCAGTTGATATCATTATCAGTTAGCTCGACTGATGATAATGCCGATCATAATCTTCAAATCTTACTTAATACAACACCTTGTCTCTATTCATTAGAAATTACATTCTGGCCTTCATCGCTAATACCTCTAGTCAAAAATACGAGTAAATCGATTCGACGGCTTGACTTGCGTCAGCTAACAATTTGCCAACAACAAGGTTTCAATCCATCTTCTAGAACAAAAAACTATCGTGAGTTCGGTCGTTCACAATTAGGCACTCAATGTGAAGTACTTCGAATTGGTACTAAATCTGAAAAAGACATATTTGCACTTGTGGACACAATGAGTAATATTCGCGTTTTGTACACTACTTGTATATCTGATAAATGGAAATATGCTGATGATGTATCTTCGTCGAGAAAATCCGAATTTATTGAACTGTTGCAATCTTCTTTGCCTTCTGCGTCTAGAATTCAAAGAATCCCAGGTCTTAGTGGTTTTCTTCAATTATGGTTTCGTTGAAACACATAACAAAAATGATAAGAATATGGGTTGACTGATCTTATCATGCAAGATGAATTCTCGAGTTTTGAAACAAGTCAAACATAATAAAAGTTGAAGAAAAAATAAATATAATACAATAAATGACTATTTATAATTGTTTAAGAGGGAGCACACTTAACTATTGAACACTGTTCCAATTTCTATTATAACAATGAGTAAATCTCAACTAGACTAAGAAAAGTTTAAAGAAATTTCATAGTTACCAAATGAAGTCACACAGCGCGCGACGATTAGATATGTTCTCTTGTTAGATCAGAGTTGTTTATCAAAAGAGATGCGCGTGGTACAGTTCTCTATTGAATAATATATTCAACTTGACAAACACAATCTTCTTCAATTTTGAAATTTTACAAGACATCAGTGGAATATGAAGCTGACTCTAAGTAAAAGGATACCAATTACTTTGGAAACTATCTTTCTATGAATATTATCAGTTATTGTAAACAGAACAAAATGGATCATATCATTGAGCGTCTGAATGTTAAAATTGAGGAAGAAGCCATGCGAAGTATATTAGTATTTGATTTACATACGAATATTATATAAAATATCAAGAGCTTATTATTTATAGAAATTAAGTATGTTCTTTCTTGATGTTCATGATATTGTTAAAATATTCTTCAGAAAGAGAAACAATTAAGTTGAACATGTATCAATATAAATGCTTGTGAATGTGGACAACATTTTTGTTAATATGTATTAGGAATTTTTTTTTCTTGTCGGTACTAATTAATATTAAATATTGGTATCAATCTGTGAAATATTATTATTTTCATTGCTTTTAACGATGTTAATTTTGACTTATTATTGATATAGTTTTTCTTAGAAGAAGAATTAGTCATGAGATTTTAATCTATTTAGAAGAGTGGCAGTACTTTTAAAAGTAGTACAACGAACGAATTCAAGGTCTTTTTTAAGACTTTTAATCAATCAAAAGGAATGGATAAGTCAAGTCATTTTTTCACTCGAATTGATTCTAAAAGTCTTTGGGTCGTGTTTATCTTTTATAATCAATGGCAAAATCATCGATCGATGCTCCAGAGCTTATGGCATCAAAGACTAATCGAAATCATATAAAATATTAAGGTAGGCAGTATCGGCACCAATATTGGCATTGAGTATTATATTTTTAGATTAACAATATCAAAACATATCAATACTCCATCCCAACAAACACGAATACTTTAAAACATCTATGACTATGAATGAATAAATTATGATGTGCAAGTTTTTTTATGTCAATATGATTTGAAAAATATCGAAACATAAATAATTTTTATAACAATCGTATATTCATCAACTCAATCGAATGTAGTATTTGAGTACTTGGTTAGATTTACAATGACCTATTTTTTAACTTAAAAAAAATATAAATTAGCATCATAGTATTTACGCAAGAAAAAATTATAAGAAAGAATCGACTTTTTATCATCAGCCTATTACTATTATATGCGGAAATCAATGATGAAAGTCTTGTGTTTCTTGTATTACTCATCTTTAAAGCAAAATTAATCAAGAAGCAGTTACCATGTTGCGAGAGTAAAAGTAGATTCCAGAAAGAATATTTTGACTCTAACACTCAAAATTTAATGTTTTGTCTTTTAGCAGCGAATATTGTTGTTCCATAGTTTTTACACATTCTACAACATCAAAAAACTATCAATAGCATTGCATATAAGACAATCTTGTTGAATGCAACTAATTTTTCGAAATTTGGCATCTCAAAACCGGTCCTATATCTATGCACATATTGCCAAAGCTTTCGCTCCTACCGATATTGAGCAATAACTAACAAACATTTGCATGATATATATTGAAGACTCAAGTAGTATTGTTGAATATCTATTCGCACAGCTGAAGTTGACCAAGATAAATAACTTAAGCCGCATAAACACATAATCACATCTCGAATTGAATAATGCAACTGATAGCAATGGTACCGAAATCTAGAATCCCAAAAATCTCAGTATATCATCTTGTTTTTAAACACGATTCGAAGAAGCACTAAAATATTATAATACAAATATGCATCTCTTTCCGGGCAATGATATACTTAGTCACGAAACAGAAGCCTTTTTTTTGGATTATTATGAAAGAAGATTAAATTTGAGATACCTGTTTTGACCTTATTTTCAAACTCATTGTAAGAGATTAAGAATAATATCTTTCATCACAGATATATTAGTACGTTGGAAGTCCTAAACATGGAAAAAAACTCGATATTGCTAGAAAGGAAAAGAAAAAGAGTTTCAAGACACTTTTATATGAGAAAAGTTTTCAAGATTGTTTCGGTAATCCTTTTATTTTAAGCTTCTTATAATACAGAAACTTTTTTAAAGTGAACTGAAGCATGTGTTACAGAACTCCTTAATTTACATTATATACAGATTAATTGTGTTTTACACATAAATCTCGCAAACATTCCGATAAAAGCGTTCTTTGTAGAGTAGTGATGAAGAAAAGAATAATAATCATCACACTAGTAACAATATTAATAAATCTACATATTGAGAAGTATAGTTGGTCGATAGTATATATAGGTTATTAACTTAAACTCATTGAATAGTTACGATGAATCATGCAAATGCAATATTTTATAAGCTAACGATTTGTTAACTTTTCAGAAAGACAAGTTTATTGACCAAAGATCACTAGACATAATTTATGAATAAACAGTTGAAAGGCGTTTTGTATGGTTAAAATCTGACGTATCCTGATTTTTCATAGTAAAACCTACATATTTTTAAACTACATGCTTCATTTTAATGATAGAAAACGATAAAAATGAAATCTAAAAAAAAATATAAAGAAAATTGAAACTGCTAATTATTTCTAGTAACCATTTTATTTTCCGTCGTATACACTTATAATGTGTATTCGAAAAGATTCGTGCAATAATGTATAGGCTTACTCTACGTAGTGTTATCGATAGTGAAAACTGTGCATTATCGAGCCTTTTCTCTCAAGCCCTCCTTATCTACAGCAGTGACAATGTAAACTGTTATGATAATTATTTTCATGTCGCTTTTTTGATTGGTGAATGTGCATAGGTTTCTTTTCATATTCTTTACCCTCTGTTACAAGGTAAAAAATGAGAGGAAAGATGAAAATATTTGCATTTGACGTTTTCTTCGTCCTTTTTCTCTTGCGATTCTGCAGCTTCATCGCTCTACAACAGGTAATAAACAATACTCACCAACTATTACTATAAGAACACATGGCTACATCCACTCTCCATGAATAACAAAATAAAAATAAAGAAAACACACGAGGACGCATTAATATCCTACTAAAACTCGGTAGGTTACATGTTTGTTTTATGCATTTGAAATTGTTTTTTCGAGAAAGTAAATTCATTTTATTATCGAGAGTTGATCTTCTACTTCAGGAGAATCGAAACACGTGATAGTATCATCAAGAATCAATTGGACAAGTTAAATATACCTAATTGCAGCAGTTGCTTTGGTTATTTTTTTCTACTTCAACAGAGAGAATGATAGTTATCTGAGTCATCCGATCAGAAACTTGACATATACATGTCATGACGTTTCTTTAAGGCCAATGGAGAGCATTGAATTGAAAAGCTTTTTTTTTGTTATTTTCTATCGAAAGCAAAAGAATCAGCTCGGCAGATAGCCTCGACACGAATTATCAAAGATCGTGAATCTGCTCCAGTGCAATGTTTCGAACAGAAAAAAATTACATGTGAAACTTGATGTAGATATATTGTTTTGTTTTGATTTACTCGTTTCTTAATACTTCGATTAAGATTGATATTGATATGCATCAAACTTGAATATTCGAATTCAACAATTTATCTCAATATAAATATTGAAAAAGTGTATAAGAATGTAAGTTAATTGACTGCTTCATTACGTAGTCTAACGCTTTGAATTCAATACATATCTAGGCTAATACTGAATTTAAATTAGTATTGATCGTCTTTTTTTTTCGCATATGTTTGACTTTAGAATTAAAGTACATATATGTTCTGTCGAATAATCAAAAATAGCAGTATTCAAAAAGTGAATGAATACAAAGTATTCTTCGTATTCAATGCTTTTTCTTCTGAACTCATAAGTTACGATTTGTTAAAACAGATATGTCAAGTAAATGAGTAAATTGAATCTTTTAAATCAAAATTTGATGAAAAATATTTTTTTTAGTTGTTACTTCTCAATCATAAAGTTTCATCATCGTAAATTAAAGATTAGTATGTTCATATATGATTCGAGATTGACATCAAAATTTCCGATTCGACATAGCAACTTCTTCATTTCATTCTTGAATCAGCTTTGTTGAAGTCTTGTTAACTCAATTGTATATATTCGTGCAATTTCACTAATAGGAAAGTCAAAGAAACTCTACTCTGTACTTCTAAACATTTTCAAAATAATCAAAGAGTTTTCCTTTCTATGAATATTGAAAAAAAAATCATTAATTTCTTCAAATATAATTTCTAGAAAAAAAAGTATTATTTACCTTAAACTAATGACAACAACGACAGAATTTTCATTGACCACTTCGTCCAAGCGTCGACAAATTATGATTATTACTGGTGATGAAGATGTTCTTAAACAGATTCGAATCAGTAGTACGACATCAGAAGTTGAACCCATTCTAGTCGAATTTAGCAATGCTACTCAAGATACTTCTCATTTAACGGTAGTTAGCATACATTTAATTTTGCTTTCAAAGGTCAAACCTATTTTTGTTCATAGGTTGAAATGCAAGCATTAGTAAAACGGAAAAAGTCAAATTCAAGAACGTTGACATGTGTCGTCTGTGGTGGAATAGCACATGGCTATAATTTTGATGCAATTACTTGTGCAAGTTGTAAAGCATTCTTTCGTCGTAATGCACACAAAGATCCGGTAGGTGTTGAGAAAAAGTATTATTTATCATAATCGTTTGAATATTCAAGTTTCATGAAAATCTTGATAAACGAAAGGATGAATGCACTGTTCTTGATTTTCTTTTGTATAGGAAAAGCTCAAATGTGAAAGTAATCAAAATTGTAAAATCAGTTTTGCGTCAGAACGTCGTTGCTCAGCATGTCGTCTAATCAAATGTCTCAATAGTGGTATGCGACGAGATCGACTTTTGACTGTATGTTTGAATGTATATCACAAATGATTCGCATAAATATTTCTTTGTCCTCTAGGATGAACAACGAGCAGCTAAACGTCGTAAAATTGAAGAAAATCGACAAGTCACATTGAATTTGCATAGTAACAAATCTGTACCACCGGTAGGTACTGTATTTGTCCATAATAGTAAATATGATTGTTAGTTGTATTTATGGTCAAGTCGCCTACAATTATAACTCGTTCTCCCATCGATTCGACCTCATCCATTTTATCCGTGCCCGTAACTCGACCTCTTCTTACTGTCAAAGAACAACAAGATATTGAAAATATTCAACTCTATTATCAAAAACGTATCGATCTAGGTAAATGTTGTTCCAATATACTTTCTTTTCGTTTTGTTCCTAACATTTGGATGAATCCATGAGAAGCATACCACATTTTCAGCAAAACTTTGCTCACTGGAGTTTTGATAGAAAAATTCTTTAGAGATGTCCATCGAAGTTTTTGTGACGCAGGATGAACTGAATACTGTAGTATCAAAAAGGTTGAAGACAACTTCATATTTTATATTAGAAAAGAAGAATTTTTTCGGAAAGCTAGTTCGCTTCTTATGCAATCTCACACTTTTTTTCATACGGTTATCAATTAGGTGTTAATGTAGAAAGCGAGAAATTTATTCTCCATGCAGACTGTCACATACATGTCATCAACAACAAGTTGCTTCCTTGATCATAACATGAGTCATAGCCTATATTGAGAAGGTCTTTGTATACATATTAAGCTATTCCATCGTGTTTCACGTTTCAATTCAGTAGAACTTGTACTGTAAGTTTTCTTTCTTATTTGAATTGTAAGCGGCTGACAATGGTTTACCATGGAATCCTTCGATGTGTCCAACGTCTATGTTACAATTTGTTAACTGTGGCTCAGTTACAGTGTTAAGATTATTATGTTTTTTTAAGCAAATATCTGACTTTGTTCAACTCAATATTGATGATAAAATGACTTTGATCAAATACAATCTTATACCGATTTCTATTTTGAATGCATCACTTTGTTATAAATTAGAAGCAGAACAATTTATCGAAGTCGATTCTGATGCACCAAGCGATGCGAAAGATATTCAAAAGTTTCATGGCACTGACATATACTTGAAAATCAAGAAGATTATCAGTGCATTGTCCAAGATAGGCCAGTTTGATGAACGTATTATTCAACTTTCTTTAGTAATCCTTCTATGCACGAAAGGTTTTTCAACTATGAAAAGTGACAACGAGCCAATACTAAATGATGGAATGGCTGTTTTTCGAGTACAAAGTTACTATACGGAATTGTTGTGGAAATATTTAGAAATGAATTATGGATCGAATGAAGTTCTACGTATATTTAATACGCTCATCTCTCATTTTGTTGCATTACAAAATATCAATCGAGAACTGTACAATAACTTGCAAGATACTTTGTCGCCCATAGATGTTGAACATATGTTGCCGATTATGAAAACACTTCTATTATTTTCATAATGCTCCTTTCTCGAAAGTAAAAATAAAAATAATGAAAAACGAATCTGTAAAAAAAAACATCCAAAGACAGTTATATAGTACTGAAGTACAAAACTATTTCACAACTTATAAAAGACTAAACAATAGTTTATCAACGATGTAAATAAATTAGACAATACGATTACAAAAAAGAGTTTAACGTAATTAAGATCATCAATTGGATGAGCTATGTAGAGCTGAGTCCATGGAATCAAATTGAAAAGATCGAGAATCTAATTGTTGAGATTTTCTCTCAATGAATTCAGATCAACGAATCCTCTTTTCTTTTTGCATTGTCCAAGTGTTGGCCTTAGTCTGCATGCTAAACAACCGAATGAGAACGTTTCAAGCAGATGCATTCTCCCGCCAATTATTCATGTATGAACTTGATCAATTTGACTATAGGACTTTAGTGTATAAATCAATAAATAAAAAGTTGAATTTTGACAAAATGAAAACAAAGATTAATTGAAGAATCAATATTAATTCGCGAACATTTTGTGTTACAGTAGACTCTTCAGTATATACACAAAATGATCTGTAGAAATGAATTTGAATTTTTTTTTAGTGTCGTTTTTTCTTATAAGTATTAGGTAAAACTAACTGATTTTAAGTAAACATACTAAACCGTACGCCTAGATTGATGTGTCGTAATTATTTAGTTTGGATGAAGATTGCCGGTTACTTTCTTAGTCTGTATAAGAAATTCTTCCATCATACTATACTATTGAATTATATTTTTAATTAACAAATCGAAATCATTATCACCAAAAAAAAAAGAAAGACAAAAATATTTATATATGATTTCCCTGTTGTTCAAAACTTGAACTGGCTGGTTTGACAAATTCGATCACAATCTTGAACTATTTTCTCTAGTAATATTCAGCTATCGCAATTCAACTATGGCACATTTTAATAATTAATAAAAAAGATAATGCTTAAATCTCACTGAAATTAATTTAATTACAAAGGACCTTTATGCAGAATTCTTTAGATATTACAGCGAAAGTAAATGGATCATGAACTTGAGTATGATTCACATTGTATTTAGTTTACTTTTGATAAGAGCCCCTTAAAGGTAGCTAAAATTCTGTAAGATGCAGAGAAAGCGCTTTGCAAAATCATTGAATCATGAATTTTTCACAATATTTCGGATATTGTGGAACTGCTATTAGCATTTTATTAAAATGTCGTTGCATTTCTAAAAGCTTATAAAGAATGAATAACCGAAAATCAACTGATTGAAACTCATAACATCATAAAATCAGTCTTAATCAGGCAGCATAACTTTATTCACTTAATTAAAACTTGCTTTTGCCTGCTTATGTTCTTTGTCGAGTCAATCCAGCCAGACGAAAGATTTGCATAGAGAATGAGTGAAGATGGTATGATCTTCTTTTCATTTAGTCTCATTAAATCTACACCCACATACCCTGTTTAAAAGAGAAGAAAGGTTAAAATGACAATTGGATTTTTTTTTCTTAGGCATATTCTTCATCTGTGTACAATTAGACAAGGACTTAATTAGAACACAGCAAATCTTTATAAAGATGACTAATTGAATGAAACAAGACTTTGATAGTTAAAACTATGAAAAATAGAGGAGAAAAACATGACAAGTATGATAAATTAATGCATTCATTCATGAAAACACAACTCTCAAGGAAATTAAATTGTTAATCAAAATGTTTAATATGTATTAAAGTCATAATGTCTTGAATCATAATTACATGTGAAGATATAGTAATTATTTTTTTTTTCTATTAAAAGTGTCTATTATATCGATTCAAATTTTAGAATACAATTGTATTCATATAAAATTTAGCAGATGTTAACCATTGGTTATATTATGTTATTAAAAACAAAATTGAATAAAATTTTATTTGAATAAGCATTTATCTATAACAATATTTATAAAATGTCTTGGATCTATACTGTTTATCTTGAATGAATAAAAGTACTTGCAAGTAGCCTATAAATAATTCTGTTCTCGAAGTACTATTTTATGTTTGTGTTTTAGAAGATTTGTTTTTGATTTTGTATGTAGAACTACAATTAGATTAATTTGATTCGATACATATTTTTGAATTATTGAAGCTAAAAATAATAGCTCGCTTTTATTAAACATCCAATCTGTCAATATTCTCGAAATACATAGTATCTACGGATTATTTCTATCTATAGCTATTTTAAAGAAAAAGATATTCCTACTCTATCAGATAAATAGACTACTATAATGAGATACTCATATTTCTTACGTTTTGATTTCCGTTGAAAATTCATGTTTTTTTGAAATGTCACACGTCAGAATGAATGTATTCTTCATATTTTACCAGTTTCAAAGTGAAAGTGATATTGTCGAACATACAACAGAAAAGATCTGTGCTAAATAATATTTGATATCTTTTTTTATGGATTACTAAAAATAGATATATGTTCATTATCATCATCTTTTATCTTCTTATACTTTCTGTTTAAAATGAGAACATTTATAATTAGAAACTATTACTTCTGTATTAACAATATATATTAAATAGTCTATTTAATACATGATAATCTGAATCTATATTTTCATTGTGTGTTCAAGAGAAATTGAAGTTGTGATATTCAATTATCTTCTCAGAATGCAACCTATAAGCACGCCTACTATGTCTTCCTAATAGAGTTCTATTAAGCATGAGTAGGGAAAAAAAAGATCATATAATGAGGCTGTTTTTAATTAAACTAACTAGTAAACCTTTGATATTTCATTGCTATTTGTATTAATACCTTTACAAAATAACTTTTTGAAGAACTTGTACATTAATATCTTTTTTTGTAATTTTTTTAAAATTATATGATTATTAAAACTACACTATTTTTCAGGATTTTTTTTTTATTACTTCGAATATAATTATTTTGTGTCGACCCAAGCGTGATTTTGAATTTGAAACATGTCATCATCAGCGATTACAACCTCTCAAATATTTGCTGCCCAACAAGTGATTCTTTATGGTGGTATATCAATTCTCATTACTGGTGTCATTGGTGGATTTCTTAATATCATTGTTTTTCTTAGTCTTCAAACATTTCGACAAAATTCATGTGCATTCTATTTAACTATCATGTCTATTGTTAATATTGGACAATTACTTACTGGTTTATTATCTCGTATTACAATTACTGGTTTTTCTATTGATTGGACTCAAATATCTTTATTCTATTGTAAATTTCGATATTTTATTTTTCAAACTTGTGCATTATTATCATTTACATGTATTTGTTTGGCAACAATTGATCAATATTTTGCAACTTGTTTTCGTCCTTATTGGCAACAATTTTGTAATATTAAATTAAGTCATCGGATAATAATAGTATTCATGTTCTTTTGGATGATACATGGAATTCCATATTTGATATTTTATAATCATGTTAAATTACCTAATTCAGAAATGTTATTTTGTACAAGTACAAATGAAATTTTTCTTCAATATCATACTTATATTTTTCTTCTTACACTTACTGGCATTTTACCGGTATTTATAACAGGTATATTTGGATTTTTAGCTTATTATAATGTACGACATATAGCTTATCGAACAGTACCACTTGTTCGACGTGAATTAGACAAACAAATGACAGTTATGGTTTTAGTACAAGTTGTTTTAAAATTCTTTACTATTGTACCATTTATTATTGTCAATACTCTTGCTTTTAATACAAGTATTACGCAAGATCCAATTATTGTTGCTCGAATACAACTAGCTGGTTCTGTAGTCGTCTGTTTATATTATGCATTTTTTGCGGTAATGAATAAATCTATTGAATAGTTTTTTTTCTTCATATTTTGCTTTTCTTTTTTGTTTAATATAGAGTCCATTTTATATTTATATATGTGTATCTGAACGATTTCGTCAACAATTCGTTCATGTTATCTTTAAAATTTATATAAATCGATGGTCACGTCAAAAAATGAATAATAATCAAGTAATTCCACAAGCATGAAATTCAAGAATCATACTTATCATAATTTTATCATGAACTTGTGACTAGTCTTTGATTTTACAACAAACATTGAAATTTGTGAGAAAAAAATTTTTCTCATAGAAACCTTCTCTTCTATATTTGAACAATAAATATGTCTAAGTTATAGTTAGTTCAAGAAATAAATGACAATAATTAGTGTAATTTTATCATTTCATTGAATCGATTCTTTGTTGTTCCGGTAGCTACGTACTTGCATATTGTTAAAAGAAACGAATAACGTCTAACTTGTATTAAAGTATGCTATTGATTAGGAGCTTGTTATTATTTTACATGCTGAACATACGATAGACAAAAACAGTCTCGTCATAACAATATAATACGTGCTATATTGCTTCTAGTCAGAATAGATATTGTATTTTACAGTGGTTCAGTAATCGATGTTGTTCAGCAGAAGTCTTTCAAGACATTCTACTTAATCCAAATGTTGAGTTAGAATAAATGCACATATTTTTTGGGTCTAATGACTGTGCATTTCAATGTGATGATGAACAATGCATAACTCGGATAGTGTCCGTATGTTGGAATGTGTGATATATATTGTTTTGTTTGTCAATCTTTGTTCAAACTTAGTACAGGTTTTCTCCTAGCTACTTTGATCTTGAACGAGTCAGTTTACAGAAGATGTCAGAGATCGAGATCGACAATATTTGACATCAAATGGCGAGGCACATTATCGTCAGCTTTTGTCAATGCATCTCAAGATATTATCTTGTCTAGTAATATAAGCGAATAAGCGGCATTATATTATTTCTATTTTGATACTAACTACCACAATCGATTAAAAATGTAAATCGAAAAAATGAAAGTTTCAGGTAGTGACTACAACAAAAGGACGAATGAAGAGAGAACATATTTTTCTGATTGACTTCACCAACTTAGAACAATTCATGGATTTGTTTGCAAACGCGACGATCCAATCCATGAACTCATCAAATTAACATTGAAAACATGCTCTATATTTACTCATCCATCTAGTTATTGATCAGATGTGTATTATCGTTGACTAGTTAAAAACCTTATCTGTTCATTTATATGCAGCATTTATTTTATCAGAGATCGAGGCTTACCAATCTGATATTAAATAAGCACCATGAATATACTCTAATCATTCCATTTGATTGAATAGAATCATTAGAGATTCGAAAACAATCGAAAATTCTCTTTCATCATTTGAAATCAAGCTCAAGCGAAAAGTGCTTGTTTGTATCAAAAATTATTGTGTATTCTACATTAATGCTGTTCGGATTGACAATGAGAAGCAAACAACGTATTTTCCTTTCAAAGAAAATCAAAAGAAAATAGAAAAAAGACACAAGATCAAAAGACAACAGGATGTGGGTGTAAGTGTCCTTGTTGTTATTCTTCGTACACACACCCATATCCTTCATCTGTCCGTACCGCCTTCGTACATACGCATAATTTTATTGTTTTAAATTTAATCATTATACGACTCTTGATTATCATGAATATCGCATAGATGAAAAAGAAAGCTAATACTTTCCCGACAATGCAAATTTTTCAACGTCACTACTTTGTACTTGTTACAATTTCTACTAAGATTTAAGCTGTCAGTTTTCTACTAAAGGATCGATTCTCTCAATGTTGAAATCAGTCCATAAATGATTGTTATGAAGTTGATCATTGTGTTTAACAATATTGTATTAAGTTCTGGATTACTTCCATAGTTTGCTTTCACCTTTTTCACTTTTGAACTGAAAAAGAGACAAGATACTATTTTTAGTCTTTATTTAGGAAGATCGTCAGTTATAACTATGGTTATTATATTGATGGAAAACAAACAAATTCTGATTTCTGCTTACATAACTAATAGCTTCGATCAAAAATCATCAAGTTGTGAATGCATATTGCATATCTACTGATCTTATTCTTCTTCTTCAAATTCTTCTGAGCACAGAACAACCAAATGGCAAAATAAATCATGATTATTATTTTTCTTTTCACTGTCATTTAATTGATGATGAAGAAAAATAACGTACATGTTGTACAGCCAAGTATTTCAGCGCAAGATCCTGAGTTCTATCTAATATGTTAATTTTTTTCATTTCTATCATTTAACACTTCCTTTCTTCACATTTGTTCTACTGTTGAACATGTAATTACAAATAAAAATTCATTCAATGAACCGCCCAGTGATGGTACTGATAAATCAGTGTCTTGATATTATACTTCGATTATTCGTAGCACATTTCTAGTTGTGTTTTATATATTTTCAGAACCTGACAAGACTGATGAACACATATACAACCGGCAATCGGGAATCTTTCGATGAAAATAGTTGATATAAGGACATTGCAGATACTGATAATATTTGTTATATAAACAAATCATCACTGTATAAAGACTATTAAAAAAGAACTTTTTTAAAAACAAAAATTAAGAGAAATAATTTCGTTCCATCGCTGGGAAACAACACTGGTAAACTTGATCAGATATACTGGAGGTTTCCCACCGAAACTTCAACATGCTCTATTTTGCACATTCCATCATCCTTTTTCTCGCTTGAGTACAAATCCTTTACCATCTGTTCACCGATTTCCAACAGTTGAAATTCAAATATTATACTTCACTAGACTTAACTATGTATATCGTTACCTTTGTTAGAAGGATTTCTTTTTTCGCTTCTGTCTATGATGAACAACGACATTCAATGTGTGCTACGCTTCGTGTAAAGCATTAGAAAAATCTATTGATTGTTATCTTCTATTTCAAAAAACACCGCTGATGATCCATAGGTCTTTATGGCAAGAAAATAGAACACGCTGTCGTTGTCTGCACAGATCAAAACGTTTTGTTTCGTACATCGATGTGCTTAGTATAGTCATCATCACAGGAATATCATCGCATAACATGATAGTTTCAACTGTAATGTTTGGCGAAAGAGATTTGCAATGCTTTACAGAGTCGTCAGAACTCTTCAAACTTCGTTTTGTTCGTTCTTTTTTTATGCACGTGACCAAACACATGTTGTTAAAAATTGGAAGATATTCTATTATTGTAATTATGAGTATTTATAGAAACGTAGAAAAAAAAATCAAGAGAAACAATTTTTTTTTCCATTATGCTATCGAACTCTTTGGCATTACGATTGTAGAAAAGAAGAACAAAGAAAAAAAAATACATTTTTTTTTCTTTCATCATTCATTGTTACTAACACACCATTTACACATTCGATACTTCGAGAAAACAACTATGTCATCGTCAGCTATTGATCAACACAAAATTAGTACACCCGGTAAAACAAGTGAATTAGTTGAAGCTGCTATTGAAGCATCACCTAATCGTCCACCACCTGTTGGTGGTGCTACATCATCTCAAAATGAAACTGCACCGTCGGATAGTATTGTTACAACTAGTATTACAGACAGACCTCAAAATTAAACATTATTATATCATCTCATAAAGACAATTTAAAATTTTTCCATCGCTCTTGATTTTGTATTTATAAACGATCAAATTAATTTTCTTTTTAAATATGTGTGTAGAGAATAATCCAGTATTTTTCTTCTTGATAATTATTATCTTGTATATAAATTCAATTTAATAAAAGAAAGGAACAATGAAATTTCGTACTCATTCACATCAATTGAGGTGAATTGAAATATACGTAAATGATGTTGTAATGGAAGGAAGAGAACACGACAAGTAAATATAAATCATCAGAGCACGGCTATCATAGCAAATAGAACACAAAAGAAATGTGTTGCTAAAGATATAGATATTAATCGATCGAAATACTCTTAAATTATATCAATTAAACATTCGATGATACTATTACTAGAACGATTTTATATTGGTTTGAATCTTTATGTATTGTTCCATAGACGAGAAACAAGATTCATAACATTGAAGTTTACCTGAAAAAAATATCAATCATTACCATCGATAACATTTGATGAATTTGAAACTTATTTATATGCTTTCCAACTCGTTTCAATGCCTACTACTAAATGTATGAAACCAATTTAAAAGTCCATGTCTGTACACATTCTGTTTTGATTATTATAATATATTCGGTCCAGAGAAATTCCAAAGTTTTTTTCTATCTGGGATATTCTTGTGTCCATCGTTCTTTTCCAAAATTTGAAAAAATCTAGATGTAGAGTGCATATAAAAGATGACATCTATTCAATCAAACTGATTCCTGATGCTCTTAATTTATTACTTTTTTCTTAATTGAATCGGTCTCGAAATATCATTTTCTCCCGCTTCAAGCATAATTTACCATCAATTTAGATCATCAAATTATCGGTTTTGTTGTAATCATTAGAACTGTATTTTTAATAACAGGTGAGAATTAAAATTTGAAATGTCTTTGAATATTCTCGAAGATCAATTATTAGTTGATTTGAGAATGTATTCTAGTTCGCTTATCCTTTAGAACTATTTATACTCTACTGGAAGGACTAAAAGAAGAGTAATTCTAAAACACTTACGCTAGGAGATGCCTCGGATGTGAATGTGAGTGTGATTGAAAGGAAGACCCACACCAACATCCTTGTATACTATAATTTGATTTCAAATTCTCGTGAAGAACTCTTAGATATCTCGAGGATGAGGATTTCGGTGTTTCCATAAATCTTTCGAACGATCCGAGAAGATTTTCTCAATGAAATATTGACATACGTAGACGTTCTATCATATTTCGATAAAATTTATACCGCAAATAGCCATAATGTAGGGTTACAAATGGATCATTGGCTAACTCAAAAGATCTTTCTATCATTGAGTTACAAAATTCACAGCGGAGCTTGACGGCACCTACTGTAACTTGGTTCTAGCTTGAGTAATTTTGGCGCTGATGGTACCATCGATCTACATACTCTGCGAACTACCTGTCGATCAATTTTCAGACGTTTAGCTCTTATAGAAACCAAGATCCGAGGGAGGAAGATACTTTTGACCAGTAGTGTATACAAAATTTAGACTGTTTCATAATTTCCAGTAAAGTTTGTTCTAATATTACGATTATGAAGCGAATTTATTCATTTACAGCAGGTGGTGTCGGTGAGTGTTTTGACAAACAAAACTCCTCTGAGCCGTTAGCCACCACTTGCTCACGTGTCTCTCGGTATGCATTAAATATATCATTAGTAGTAAATTTTGAATAAAATTTTTGAATTACATGAAGTATTGTGCATACTGTTGTAGTAATTAATTGAATTAAAAGCATTAAAAAATTAATTGACAAGCTTTTTTAATTGACCAACAGGTAATTTTGTTATGACAACTCGAATATGTACATGCTAAATGAATATTATGTACAATGGCTAATGCAATGATCATCATCAATATTGGTTAGAAAAAAAAAACAACATGATGCAAAGAAAAGAACCAATACAAACACGATTGATACTAGTCAAAACAAGAAATTATAATGAAAGAGTATCAGATGGATGAAGAATCATATGATGTAGGCAACAAAGAACAAAACTATTTCCAATCAAATCAAACAACAAATCCATCCATTAATGAACGAATAAGTAATTCAAAAAAGAGTTCACTTATATTCATACATGTTGCACTTAATTAGCAAATAATACATGGATTCTTAAATAATGAACAACGTGTAAAAATCACTATATTAAAAATATTTTCAACGAGACCCCAAAAATATAGGCTTTGAGGTGCGATAATTAAATTATTTTGTAGCACTTGTCAATGCAGATAAATCTGAAATTCCGATAGATATCTTGATCTAAAAAACAGCTATAATTTTTAAAAAAGTCCATATATGAATATGGATTCAAAAACCTTTACATTTATAAGCATAATAAAAGCCATAAGAATAAATTAAAAGAATTTCAATTGTATAGTTCTTAGCCAGCTTTTTATGGCCAATCTTTTGGAACAAAATACAAAATTTTATCGTTTAGCCAAGCTGAGATATATGCACAATAAAAAAAGAAAAAAAAAAAAGGTTACTTTTTTTTCTAGTACATCTTTTACACTTTAATCTGCATTGATTATTCAAGATAAATATACAATTAGATGCAGTACCGTTTTATACTTTCGTGCTATATAAATAATGTTTAAAAACAAACGGCATGTGATAACAAAAAGAAAAAAAATACCAAGGGAAAATATTCATTTGATTTTCACTCAAAAGTAATCTTCTTTGAATTACAACGTTGGGAAATCTTCTTTTTTTTTCCTTCTTTTGTTTAGATTTTCTGCATTGAGCTGTTAGTTAAAATAAAATCATACTATTTAGTGAATTTACAATCTTTGATTTATTTATTTAAAAATAATTAGCATTCTATACAACAAAAATATAAACAAAATATATTCGAAACATCAAAATTTTTTACCACCATAAATGTACATCACGATCAATATATTTAATAGAATAATCATTCAGTAAATTTTTTGATTCAATTAAAATCTTTGTTTCTTTTAGACATATTTTTGGCGCCTTCAAAATACATAAATAGCATAAATTTCGTGTTTTATTATAAGCGTTTGATAATAAAAATTGAATTATTTGTCCTATTTCTTTTCTTTCCATTCGAGCTTTGAGATGTTCTAATCTTGGAAATAGAAACATAATAAATTGAATTTCACTTAATAAACATTTCAGATTGAGAATTAAATTTTGTATTTTATTTTTCTTTAATACATATTGACAAATTTCTTTTTGTTTATTTGAATTTATATTAAAATTATCAAGAATATATAAATTCAAGCTTAATGTATGTACATTAGGTGTAAAACGTAATAAATTCATAATATCTTCCATCGGAAATAAATGAGATTCAATAACTAGTTTCGTCAGTTGTTTTAAAGGAATCATACGATGAAGAATTGCAATAATCGAATCACCGGATGTTTTAAATTTATTTTTAATAGATAATTCATTAACATTTGGGAAATAATTCACACAATTATCATCGATTTCTTTACTAGCAATATAAAGATGTTTAACTGAATCTAAATTTTCTTTTTGCTTATTTGAACATATTTTGTCGACTGACTCCCAATAATACACATAATCTTTTCGTCTAAATAGAATAAAAACTATGTTTAGTCTATAAAACTAGTCGCGATAGACTTTTATTCTTGAATAATTTGAGAATAGAATCAGTTAACAATATGTGAGTTTTGCCTTATCGATAAGTAATTTACCAATCACATGAAATTTACGGTAAATGATATTTTAGTAGGACTGTCGAATAGAAAAACTCTTGCATTAAAATATACGGAATAGACGAATATTTCTATCTGATTCTATCGACCTATGATCACATAGAAAAGTATCTACACAACAGAGACTCAACCATCTTAAACCGATTGAGTGATACTTTTTGTTTTCAAGTCTGTAATAATGTGACTTTTTATCAATATATGCCTAAAACTCCACGATCAGGATAGAGTCTAAAATCGAAAATTCATCTGTGTCTGTCTGTTTGTAATACGGTGTTTAAAAGGACCATTTTATAGTATTAAAAAATTGGTTTTGTCAAACATCTTTCCGTGATAAGTCAAGCCATTTTTTTGCTTTGTTCTAGCCATCACTCTTAAAGAACGCTTATAATTAGATTTATACTTATCAACATAACTCGATAGCTTTAGTCTAGCATAGAGTGTATCGATTATCGATGTATATTACTTTTATATAATAGAGAAAACGTTCAAATTGAGATAAATATGACTTCAGTACATCGATGTCTATAATGATCACCTGTGTTTTACTGAATCACTGACCAATCATTTTTCAATAAACTTTGATAGCCTTGCATTTTATCTATCGAATGACAAAAACTACAGCTCTCAAACTCTATCTGTTTTGTAGTTAATATAAAAATATACATGAGTACTACTTTTCTTTATGAAAAATAATTTTTCTTTACCGATATGGAGCGTTTGAATAAAGAATTCCACTAAGTGATAGATTCTTTTGATCATGTTGATGTGTAAAAAACCATTTTTTTTCCATCCAAAACGAAGAATTAAATTGATTAATTAAGTGATGATATGTAAAATTATTATTCTCAATATAATCATTATGATTTATATCAAATATGCGTAAATATGGCATGTGAGATATTATTAATTCTTCCCATCGTTTAGCATTTAAACATTCTTCATCAAAATGTGTTGTAAGACGTAAAATTTGAACGTGATAAAAGAATTCTTTGATAATCTTTTCAAATTCATTAAAATATACGAATTCAAATTGAAGAGAAACATATTTTAAATATTTTAATTTAATATGAGGTAATTTTTCTTGTTTCACATAATCATCAAGTTGAACAAGACAATTTATCGATAAATGTTGAAGTTCAGGAAGATGCCATAATAAATTTGAAAATCTATGAAATGGAAAACGACCATTTATTATCAAACATTCAATAGGACTGAAATCACGATGAGTAAAATAAAGTTGAACCGGTTTATCTTCGAGATTTTTAATTTCATATTCAATTTTACAATATTTTAATTTTTGTAAATGAAAAATATTTGAAAAAATAACATCTAATGATTGATTGTAACCAATAAGAGAAATAGTTAATGAATGTAATTTTGACAATTTTATTAAATAACGAAATACTTTAGTAAAATATCTAATTTGTACTTTATCAAGAATTAATATTTCAAGATGATCAAAATTTAAAATAGTACGTGGTGGTGAAAAAATAATATCAACCATAAATGAATTTGTTAAACGAAGTAATTTAATTCTATGTCGATTTGGTATAATAATATTTTGATAATAATCTTCGAAATTTAATTTTGATATTGTTGAAATATTGATTTTAGTTAAAAAATTTGAATTAATAGTTAGATTTTGAAAACGTTTACTAAGATTATAAAATCCTTTATAAATATCATAAGGATCAAGATATTCAAATATTTCATATAGAATCTCATTTGCTAAGTCTTCAAAAAGATATCTAAATAAAAAAAATAATAAAAGATTATTACTTATATAATGAAAGAGAATATATCTGACTTATTTAAATTAATCACTGTTACTAAAACAATAAATAGAAAACATTAGATATAATAATTATTATTAATGTGAAATATTACTTTGATCTTCGAATTTTTGTTTTTTATTACTAGTTGAATTTTGAACTAGATTATTGTATTGCACTTTCGTTCGTTTCATGTTTAATATAGTTGTGAATAACGATGACACTGATCAATAATGTCGTTTTCGATCGATGATGAATTTATATATGCGTACAACAATAAACACATAAGCCTCAAATAGACTGACTTTATTTCAAAGTGAATTAACCAATGTAATTGGCATTGTTACGTAGAAATATCAAGCATGTTTCTTAATTCACTTTGAATTAAGTCGGTCTGTTTGGGGCCAGAGTCTTTTTCTTTTCGGCGCATATTGAACAGAGTAGGCAAAAAGAAAGGGAGAGAGAAAGACCGATATTTTATCACATTGACGACGACTCATGAACTACGGACAAGTGAACAAAGACCATAGGTGACCCGAGTTATGTCTTTTCAATGGAAAGACAATCGATTGTATGATAGTTAGAATAACTTTTTCATGGCGATAATAAAACGAATTTAAGAAGAAATAATTATGGAAGAACTTCAGGAACTTATTTATATATTGCATATATGTCAAATTTTATTGACCATCATTTTATCGTAATTTCAGCCTATGATTTAATATATGCCAAGAAAGTGAATGATGACGGTATTTCGAGCTTAGACTACAAACACACAAGTAGGTCTATCATCGAGCAAGATGTTCGGAAGTTAAGTGGAAAGCTGCATGTCCAAATAATTCATGTCTATGGGCCCCGTGTATAGATTTATATTCAAGTTTGGTCTACTTTCAGTTACGAATATCAATATAGAAGAGTTAAAGTCAACAATGTCATATTTGCTGTCTTTCTTCTCAAAATTTGATTATTTTTAATTCTTTAATTATAAATTCAGAATTTAGTTATGGATGTATGTTGATATTTGTCATTTTTTCTTTCTTTTTTAATTAGAAACAACTGTAAAACTTATTTATCCTGATTATAGTAATAATGAATAATGTCATATTAATGAATTACGTTCACTTGATTCATAATTTGCTCGTTTACATGCTGAATCTATTTATGCAACATTTGCAGTAGAAAAACTTAAATTTTTGTTTATTAATAAGTAATGAATATTTCCTTTTTCTTTTTAGTTATTACCAATTGATAATGAGAATAATAGTTCTTGGACAAAACAAGCTAGTTTTAAATTTCATGAAGATACTTTTATTCAATTACTTGATGTACGCATTATTGCACAACCAACTTTACAATGGTATATATTAGACATTAGAAAAATCGCATTATTCAAATATATTTTTCTTTAGGCTAATGTATTTTGTACAACTTAAAACTGATGAGCATACGATAACTATAATAGAGAATAAAAGGTTTGAATACAAAGATATTTTTGTTTTAGGATGTTGTTGAAACATTAATATCATTAGGTCATGGTCGATGAGCAACGCTTGCAGATATTTATACCAGTATTAATAATGAATTGGTATTAGAGAGCTATGAGAAACCTTATCGAATTATCAAAAGCTCCGAAAAAAAAATGAATAGTCTTCTACCTTATCTCTAGTATTATATCTATTTTAGACTTCAGGAACGGTAAATATCAACCAATTGAATAATATTATTTGAACCTAAAGTTTACTTGACAGATAAAAGTGATTTTTAAGAATTTAATATATCGTCAAGAAAACATTTTGATCTTTGTCATATGTCTGAAGTTCGAAATCGAAGAGTGACCTATGTCTTAAAATAATTCTCTTGTAAGTAATACAAAGGTTCATCGAATATGAATATTCCAATAATTTACTTAAACAATTGTTATACTTTTCCAAAAATACTCAAAATTCATTTTAATCAATCTTTCTAACAATAAGCTATGAAATATATTTTTATTTCAGACTAACATCTCATCAAATTTATTTGGTACAATTTCTTATTCAAATAATCTTCTATCAGTTAATTTAAATTTAAATGATAATATTGGTTTATGTACAATAACATGAATAATATCACCATTCCATTTTTTCCTTTATTCAATTAACAAATAAAAATAATCTTGAACAAATCTATAATAATATTAATGAAACACATGTGGGTGTGGGTATGCCACGAGAGAAGATAAGATCCTCGCGCTCACACCCACACCTACGAACTCGGAAAAATCGCACAGGTCAGCTTCTTTTTGTTTAGAACTATATAAAATAAAAATCCAGATTGAAAAGAAATCACTGTTGAAGATAAAAATATTGATTTTTAATAGCATTTGAACAAGTTTGAATACATAAAAGTCTGAAAAACTATTGAATGACATTCTGTTTTAATTACCAATCTCACTGAAAAGACTTCATCAAGACACGAAGCATTAAGTAAAATACAAATCAATGTCATAGCTTGATAGAACACATAACATTGCAAAACTAAAATGTAAAAGCCCTCCTATTCATCCGAAGCAGCTACATAAAAATTCTTCATTATTGAAAATCGACATGATGCATGCATCACATGCAATGGTCGATTTGAAACATATACATGAATGGCATACCTTGCATAATGCACCAGTAAATGCCCGATCAGAGGAGAAAGCCCTATGTTCAGCGTAAAGCTTCACATAGGATGTTAGTATCCTATTAATTATTGATAACGAAAAATTTTCATGTAATTGTGTTAGATCATTACGAAGGCTTTTACACTTTAGTAAAGAAGTGCTTGTGAAGTCAAAGAGAAAGATCGTGCGATACATAAATTCTTATTCTATTAAACTTTTTCATGATCAAGTCAAAGATGGATGTGCAATTATTTCAATTGAATCTATCTCTTATTATACGTTTGTGAGTAGTCCAAGTAACTTGTTATGTGTACTTTAGATAGAGATAAAAATTATTGTATTTTTATTGTTACATGTTAATCGAAAAGAAAACAAAAAAAATGTTATATACATAACAATGATTAAATGATTAAAATTGAATTGATTATATTATTTCTTGTTCATCGAAAAATAATATTTTTTGATTGTTGAACAATATAAACAAATCTTCGTTTAAGAATATTTCGAAATGTTTTACTTGATAATGTATTAATATAAAAAGTTTTACAATAATTCATAAACCAAAACCATCGTCCAATATAATTAAATATACTATAGATTAATAAATGTAATGGTTGACTAGGTGTTGGATTATAAATTCCATAGAGATAATTAACAATATATGGTATATTTAAAATAACTGTTATACTAACTTGAAATAAAAGCATTGTTATTAGATGTTGATTACTTCGATGTGAAAATGAATTAATTGATAATTGTTGTGGATAAGTTCGATGAGAAATAAATTTTACATTTCGAAATATTAATAAACCAAATATAATTAAAAATATAGGTACAATAATACCATTAAAAATAGAATAGAAAAATCCATCAAGAAAAATAAAAACACCTGCAAGATTTAATTGTGGTGTACATCGTATTGAACTTGTTGGTGTTATTTGAATACGATTATATGATATTATAATATGTAAAGAAAATATAAGCCAAAAAAACAATATAATCAAAGCTAAAATACGACTAATTTTTAATTGATTAAATTTTTGTAGTTGATTATTTGATGAACTTGCACAAAAACGATCAATTGATGCAAATGTTATATAAGTTGATGCAAGACACGGAAGAAGAAAATAGAAATAATTTGTGAGTTTACACCATAGATTAGTTTTCGTAGCAATTATGAACATTGTAGGATTAAATAAACTAAGTAATTGCATTAAAATAAATGTATTAATAATACAAAAATCAATAATTGAAGTTGAAATAAAATATGTTGAACATGATTTACAACGAAATCGTTTTTGAAGAAACATAAAAATATTCAAAATTAGAACCAATAGAACCAATAATATACAAGAAAATAATAATATATTTTTCCATTATTGGTAAAATAATTGAAGCTCGAATTAAATCTAATGATACAGTATTAGGTGAATTGGTTGAAATATTTGACATTGTTCTTGTTAAAAAAAAATAGTTGAAATGAACTTGTAGTTGTCTTTTTCTTTTTAATTAAAAAATATGATATTTAACTTTGTAATGAAATAACCTAAATTTAGTAATACATTGGATGCATTAATCTTATAGATGAATATATAATTTTAATTTATAATTGAAATTCTATGCGCATTTTTCGAATGAGAATATGGATAAGATTAGATAAATGCAAATAAGACGTTCACAATGAACTCAAGGTTAATACGCATTTGTTAATGAAGTAAGCAACGAGTGCAATTACTTTACTTAACGACTTTTATACGCTAAAATGCTGTCAATAAAACTATCATTTATTCATTCTTAATGCAAGATTGACTTTAAAATTATTTCATCATACAATATCTTGATTTAAAACGGCAAAAAAAAACTGATAATTAAAAACTAGAATCATCAGTATCAATTTTGTAGATGCTTTAACTATCGCCAAAAACCTCTTCATTGTCGTTTAATTACGATATGAATAGAAAATAAAGTGACAATTAGCGAATGGGTCATGAAGAGTCGTATTTTTGAAATTTCTTGTCTACTATTCCCTTGATATTTGAGAAAGGACAAAAAATAAATATCGAAAATGTGAATGAACTGGCAAAAATTTATCGTGACTTGTTCAGAATGGTTTCATTACCAACAGCACTGATTCTATCTTGTTATTGGTTCCTTCTGACTTTCCTTTTACAATTCATACAAAAGTGAATATATGAAAAATGAAATGATGTATTCCATTCAACTAATGAAGCAAAGCGCATACCACTGCTACTACGTGAACGTTAAAAAACGAAAACAATTTCACATTATGTACTTGATTTTACTGTACATTTATGTTTGATTTAAGAAAGTGAAAAAAAAAACTATATTCGTTAAATAAACTATAGTATCCTATGCAAAATTGCAAGTGCTATCTTTTGATTACATAATATCGAAGTCGTCAATAACTATTTCAAGTAATGACAACAGCTTAGCTGATCACATATAAAATATGCTTGGTTTCTTGTTGAGATTTGATGCTTGCATTGTAAGGTGACTTTGTGTGCACGAGTCTTTGAAATAAATTAAAATACTTGAAATATTGGCGAGAATGATGAAAAAAAATTACATTTATTCAGTTTATTAATCATATCGAACTTCTTGGTCTTAGTTCTTCACCAATGGTAGTTCTCATTCTTAATAAGCATCAAAAAAATAATGTAAATTTTAAATTAATACGTTTCTATTACACTTAATCGAATATTTAACTTTTCCGTTTTATCATTTTTCTTAAAGTGAAATATTAAATCATCAATAATGACTGCATTTAAAACTGTTTTGGAAGCTGTAAATTTATTTTTACTAATGCCTAACTTAACATTCAATCTGCTGCTGCTGTGACTAGGTGAAACTATATAACATTTATGTAATAAAAAAATCATAAGATTGAATTATTTATGAAAAAAAGTCTTTTGAAATCTAGAAGAATATGTGTTGAGCACAAACTAAGCTGTTTTCTTCATTGATGAATCAATAAGATTATTACCGTGTTACCCAAGCAAAATATTGCTGTGAATATAGTTAATATTAATAGAGTGTGCATCTACCGTATTTGTATGAATTTTACCCATATATGATACATTTTGCTTGAGAACATTAAAATTCTGGTATCTTTAATTTTGCCAATTACTATAGGGGTCTTCACTTTAGTGGCAATACTTCAAAATCTTCATATTGCTAGTAAAGAACGTGAACAAAGTCAAAATCAAGCCGAAGATGAACAACGAGAAACGATTTTTGTCAATTATAATTATGATATAGCTCGTTATCATGATAAAAATATCGGCATTCTCAATAATAATTCTGATAAACTTCTCTATATTCGAACAAAAATTTTAACAGCATTACGAAAACTCGATGTTGTACGTAAAAAAAACATGTTCTTTTATTTCTCAAAGAAAGTCCACTTTTATCTAAAGTCTTTGGTTTGGTGCTGATTTCAATCAAATCAAAATCGATGGTGATGATTGTCGTTTTATGATTATTACCTTTTGAGGTGTTCAATTTCAATATGTATTATTAACGAATTGTTTATTTGAGAATGTCATTTTTCGTGATTCAAATTTTAATCATACTACTCTCACTCGATCAAGTTTTATAAATACGCATTTTATTTTATGTCATATGAAACACATCAATCTTCAAGATGCGGTCATATATCTTGCGTATTTTAATGGTTCAATAGTGAGTTTTACAAATTTTCAACATTCGAAATTGGATAATGTTTTCTTCTTGAATGTCGAGTTGACGGGAGCAATATTTACTACAAAATCATCGGACTTCTTTCATATTCGAAATTCACTCCTTCCCGATGGAACATTTTCACCTGTTAATACTATTTATATCAAGATGAATGAATGTGCATCATTGGATGGATGGCTCGTAGTACCAAACAAAAGTATACAAGTGAAAAATTGTACGTTAGTTGCCACTATTATCAATGCTAGTATGAATCAAATAGTTCCCATATCTGTCGCCGATTTTTCAATACTTATCAATAGTAATCAAGTGGAATTTCAATTTAAAATACATGAAAATGGTCTATCGACAAGAATTTTAATCAATATCTTTTTTGGTAATTCGAAAAGTCTCATTTTCGACATGCATGACATTGGTATGATATCAATTTGATTATCAAAGAAGTTTTCAACATGTTTGGAAGAGTTTTGTGTTATCTAGATCATTGAAGAATAATTATTTTCCATTTCCTTAGAATGCTCTACCAACATAGATCGTGTCTGTAACGATCGCCTTCGTATTCCAACATACACTAAAATGATTTGGATACAAATTATGTTGAAAACTATTGGTGCTTCAATAAATCAAATCTCTTTCGCATTAGAATTGATAGGAAGAAATACTGTTTAGCAAGAGAATGTATATATCTATTTGACTATGAAATAAACATATTTACATTATACTAATAAAATTTTCTTATCTAATTGTTCGAGAACATACTGGAAAGTCCATACGTATATATTAAGAAATCAAATTCTTTTATCATTTCAAATTCGTAATAAGGACTTATTCTAATGAAAATAAGACACTATTTTGTGCGTCTCTAAAGCACACAGTTTCAAAATATTTTTTTTTTGTACATCCTTGAATTATGTTTAAACTTCTGAAGAAGCGAATGATCGAGAGCATCGTGTTGAATTTGGAGATTCTCTTTCAGAGAAGGATATAGCAATAACTGTCATGTAGTGAGCGTGAGCTTGAATCTTTTTTCAACCATGTTCACATGCAGACCCTTTCTAAAAAAAGAAAAATTGACTTTTATTTCTTCATTATTTTAATAAAAATGTTTTACCATTTGTCCATTATCTTCAACATGTATGCAGTTGAAAGTTGAGAGAAGATCCACACCTCAATAGTATAGATCAACAACATACATGTACGTGACTGAAGCCAGAATCTGAAACTATATGATATCTTCAACTTTGTGACTTTTCAAGTGAAGTTTTCCGTACATCATAAATCAATTTGCTATTTTTATGCTAATATCTTGTCATATAGAAAAATAAAACCTGTAAATACTAAATCTTAAAAGGATAAACAAATCACAATCATATACACGCCTACATACAAATAATAGTTTCATCATTATAAAGATTTATGAAAAGAACATCTCACAAATTTTGCAATAAGTTAAAATTTTATTCAAAAACAGAAATTTATCTATTGTTTATGGGGACTGGGATCAAAAAAAAATCTAATCCCATGAATGACTTACATCATAAGAAAAAAAATTCAAAGAGTATGATATACATTGATTTTTTGTTTTAACTAAATTTTATTTGAACAATAAAAAATAACAGTTTTTTTTTTTATTATTACATAAAAGTTCTTTTTTGTGATGATTTTTGTTTATTATCATATTGATCTTTTTTTTCCATCACTGTTTCCCAAATATCAGTTTCATCTTGTGTTGAATTTTGTTCTTTATTGTTTTCATTATTTATTGTTTCATCGTCTTTCATTTTAAGTTTCTGAATATCACGTCTCGAACGAAATAAAGTTTCAATTAAATAAAAACTTTTTTTCATTTGAAATAAACTTTTACCAAAATCCATACGAATTTTAATTGATCGTTGTGGTGTTTCAATACTATCTAACTTTTGTGGAATTATTTTATATTGATTATCTCGAAATAAAATTTTCTTTTTACGTAATACACCTATAACTGGATGATAAAATAATGCATATGAATGACGTACAGGTGAATAATACAATCGAACTGGCATTCGAGAAAAAAGAATTAATACTAAAGAAAAAATATTTAAATAAAAAAAAAACACTATTATTTAAAACCTATTCCAAAAGCTGAACTAATCATTGCTGCAGTAGAATAAAGTATCCATGGTGGTATATTTTGATTAGTATCATTAATTAATGGTTCAATATCAAGCATTTCACGATGAAAATGAATTATAATAAATGTTAACATTCCTATACAACCACATGTACATAATAAATGCATTAAACTATACATTCGTTGTCTAGGCATTGTATATATTAATTCATAATCTTGTTCTAATTGAAATTTTTCTCGAAAACGAATATGTTCTTGTAATTTAAGACGACGAGATTTTTCATCATTTGGTTCATGAAATGGATTTTGAATAGTTGATGATGAAGGTTTTAATGAACCATATTTTGATTTTAATGTTGATGATTTAGCTAGAAATATTGTTTGAGAAACATTAAGTGGACGTAACTAAATAAAATTTATAAATCTTTTAAGTTAATTCAAGAAATTCTTTATATTTAAAGTTAAAATAGTTCTCAATCAAGTCTTCAGAAAAATTATTAGATAGTTTTTTTGTAACATAGACAAGCTGTTAGTTACTTACATGTAATACGTTTGTTTGTTTCTATAGGAAAGCGAAGAATTATGACTTTGAAACTTCGCATAAAGATGAGAATAGTCTATAGTAAAAGGATTACTTTGACATCGCTCATATATATATCAGAGATGTCCATCGCGGCTGAAAATCTGCCGCTGCCGCGACGGTTTATAAAAAAATGTTGCCGCGACGCTGCCGCACCGCGATGACATATAAAAGAAACGCTGCTGCGCCGCTGCCGCGATGAATTATAAAATAAACGTGCCGCTGCCGCGACGGTTTTCAAAAAAGTGTTTATAATTTCACTGCTGTGACTATATTTGACCAGAGATATGGGTACTAGTCCATCAGATTTATTCAATATCAGGGCGTTTCATTTGTAAATCCTGAAATTCTATTAAATTCATACAGTTTTTCAATGTTCTCCAAAAAAAATCCTGCCGCTGCCGCGGTGATTTTTTAAAAAACCTGCCGCGGCCGCGTCGCCACCGCCATCGCGGCGCTGCCGCGATGGACATCTCTGATATATATACTGGTAGGTTCGATTTTCTTATTTCAAAATAGGAACAAATGAAAAGATCTGAAACTTTCACAATAAAATATTCTTATTATCGGTTGTCTCTATGCAAAGTTTTATGTTGATATTTAAAAAACAGATTCTTCAGGGTAACTATGACATTGCCTTGAAAAATATAGTAAAACGCAGTATCTCCACAACGATAGACTAAGAATCCGAACTCTTCTCCGAGTATTCATAGCTCACTAGAGTATATCTAATACAAAAAATCTTGAATCAAAAGCAAGAAATCAGTAGAAGTGCCTCTGTTGTTAGTACATTATGTTGTCTACGTCGACACTTTTGACAAAACACATCTTAATCAGAAGAAATCTAAACATCAGGCACGTACCGAAGGGGGTCCATGGGGTTCGCCCTTCCCCCTCAAGACTGAAGACGCCTGTAGGAGGTACAGGTATACGTTCTTTTCCCAGCAAATTTTTGTAATTTTCCCACGAAGTTGATTGAATTTATCTGATTATTTATGGCATCTATCAGGAAGATATGTGTACATTCCTAAATAATTCTCAATGACTATTTATTCAATTATTTTTAATGTAGTTATTTTTCTAGATTATTGTATTATGAAAGGATGAGTATCAGTTCTATCGATATATTTGAATTACACTTACAAGGGACGATTGTATTGATGAAAAATTTGATAAATATATTGATCGACGACATAGAAATAATAATGTTAAAGACATCTAAAATTTCAAGATCTACTATTTTAAACTAATGATTAAAAATATTAAAAGATTATTTTTTTTTTTTTATTAAATAGGTGAATAAGCACGATAAGCTAAAATATCATTATTAGATTTAAAATCAATAGATGTTTGTTTATCAATAAGATAAACACTAGGTTCATTAAATGAAATTTTTCCTTCATTCATTGTTCCTTGTCCTTGAATAATAACAATTAAACTTGGTTTATCAATTGCATTAATTAAACCATTTTTTCCTTTAATTTCTTCAACAATAAAATCATCAATATTTGATACTTGTCTTGGATCAAATTGAATTATATTTTCAGATATTTTCTTTCCAACAAATTTTGTTTGTTCAATAGTTAATGGTTGATAATCAAGCATATCAATTAATGTTGAAATATCTTTAAATTTTGGTGTTAAACCAGCACGTACAACATTATCTGAACATGCCATACATTCAATACATTGTCCATGTAAATAAGCATGTGGAATATTAGCTTTAAGAAGTATAGCTTCACCTGGATTTAATATAATATAATTAAAAAAATATATTGAAAATAAACCAACATCACCATTTGGAAATTGTTTATTAAGACGTTGAAATAAATTAGATAATTCATTATATGAATCTGATATTGATAAAATATATTCTAAATGATCATTAATACATTGTGATATAATTATTGATGATGATTGCATTAAATTTGAATAGAGTTGTTTAAGTAATGTTTGTTGTATTGATAAATCCATATTTGAAGAAATAGCATTTGAAAATTGTTCAATGAGATTTTTATCACATAATATTTGTAATTGTTTATATTTTTTTAAAAATTCATTTATTTCATTATATGGACGAAATGCACATAAACATTCAAATTTTGTTAATGCAATAGCCATTTCAGGTTTATGATTATCATCAGGATATTCTTTTGGATTTTTTTTATGTAATATTTTAGCATGTTCTTTATTTGGATGTGCTTGAATACTTAAAGCTGTTTCAATACTTAAGATTTTAAATAAAAATGGTAAATCAATATTTAAATATGATTTTAAACTTATTTGATTATTATCAATTAAATATGATTCACCTTTTAAATGTGTTCCCATCCAATATTCAGCATAAGGTTGTGTAGATATAATTGAAGAAAATTTTGAAGCAAGTTGTGCAACAAGTGATGATGAACCAATCATACCCCATGCATAAGGTTGAACTGTACCACGTATTGGATGCATTTTAAATATATATATATATGAAATTAATTTTTTAATTTCTTAAAAGAAAATTAGAAATGTTGATGACTTGATAGATGACAAAAATATTTTATTAAAAGTTGTAGTTAAAGCGTTGGATTAAGGGACAAAAAAAAAACAAACAGTCGTTTTAAAGATTTTTTTATCGTCTCAAATTTTCTCTTATCATAGATCTTCTTGAATTTGTTACATTCTGAAATAGATGAATTTTTCATATGATATGATAAATAGAAGTATTCCGTTTGAGTTGAAAATTTCAAAAATGAAAATTCTTATTACGAATTTTTTTCGTTTTATCATATAATATGCAATAAAATGACTATAACTCGAGAAGAAAAGTCAATATTTTTCATCTAAATGATGAATAATACGTATGAATAAAACATCAGCTGTATCAATTGGAAAGATTTTCTTGTAAAAGTGAGAAAAAAAACGATTTTTCCTTTACTTATTCGCATAGACTGATCACTCAGATGTTCGTAAGATCGAAAGCAGAGAAGATCAAAAAATCGCTTCTTATGAATGGCTATTATATATGTGTGATGATTAGATATATATATATAATGACACTACTATGAAGTGAACTAACTGACGAGGGAACATTCCCAACTAATCAATTGCTTTTGAGCTGATATTTTGGCCATAAGTAGGGGACCACGAGACTAGAATAACCCTAGCTGCTAGGCCTTTGGGGCTGAGTTACGACTGTTTTACTGCATTTTTTTAATCTATGGCACCGGATTACCTGCAAAAGTAAATTATCGAATTTCGACCTAAAATTTTGTCCATGACGAGGTCTTAAGGGCCACTAGAATACCCTGAAAGTTTCAGACAAAAACGAATGCATCCTTCTTCAGATATTGAATTTTTAAAATCCGACCATTCTGCAGAAAAAATTAGCAAAATGTTGGTATTTTAAAAATTCAATATCTGAAGAAGGATGAATTCGTTTTGTCTGAAATTTTCAGGATATTCTAGTGGCTCTTAGACCTCTTCATAGACAAAATTTCAGATCAAAATTCAATAATTTACTTTTGCAGGTAACCCGGTGCCATAGATAAAAAAATCCAGTAAAACGGTCATAACTCAGCCTCAGCAGCCCAAATCCTCTTAGTGTCAATCTAGTCTCGTAGTCCCCTACCTATGGCCAAAATATCAGCTCAAAAGCGATTGATCAGTTGGGAATGTTTCCTTACAACTGTTATATTTAGTATTAAATAACTTTTAACATCAAAAGTAATTCAGTACTAATAAGAAAAAGTTTCCAAATGATTCATACGGTTTTCAATGATATTTTATTCATATATTGAAAATATTACTATAAGAATATGTGACTTTATGAAGTTTCTCATGAACATTATAATCAATTTTATTGATTTTTGCAAATACACGAACAAATCCATTAATAGAATTTCAATACGAAAATTTGACTGATATTTAGATAATATATGTTTGACATATTTTTCTTTCATTCGATTAGAATTATTACAATCAACATGTGTTACTTTAATAAATTTTTTTCTTTATTTTTTTTTGATAAATCTAAAACAAAAAAAAAAAGGTAATTTAAATCATATTATTTAATTTATTTTAAATTCAATGAAAAAAAAACAAACAAAATACAATTGTGAAGTTTATTAAAGTATTTGCTACGACACTTCAAGTGTGACCACCGTGATATTAAGGTGGCACAAAATTTCAATTAATAAATTCAACGCTGCATAACACAATATTGACGCTGTACAAGATGTGCCTTACTAGTTGTTGTGTCACAACGACGATTAAATCGAGAAATGAGTCTTATACTCAAATAATAGTAAATGAGTTCGTTAAATACCAATTAAATGTTTATATTGATGCTGCAACCGTTGTTCATTGAGATGCTGATCTGAAATAGAAAAATAATCACTGAAAAATGACATATGTACATTTCAAATTTTATTAACAATATATTAAATTCTATCATAAGATTTAATTACGATAAATTAGACTATTCGTTATGTCAAGGATAAAATTAAATGATATAAAATATTCAAATAACAAATGTATTGATCAATTACTTAAAGATTTCATTCAATCAAAGAGTAAAAAAACAAAAACAAAATTAAATTAACTGCTATTCTAATTTTAATTGACAAATAATTAATAAAAATAGAAATCATCTTCATCATCGTTATTTTTTTTGTTGTTGTACCGGATTGGTCAAATCTATGAACTACTGACATCTTCGAGTTTACCTTCATATTTAAGATATTAATGCATTTATATCAATCTTCAATAATTTGAAATAAAAAATTAAAAAAAATATCATTATTCAATTTAAATTTTCTCAAAAACAAAAATTAATATTAAACATCTAATCCAATGTTTATCCATAAAAATCCATATTTTTTTCAGTGAGGGTCAACAGTAATCATCAGTATCCACTTGCTTTTGAATTTAAGTTAAAATCAACTAAGACTTGTTAAAATGGTTTGTTTAATTATATCTTTCTTTTTTTGTTATTTCAATCTTTTCATTTATTTAATTTATTCTTAGGCCGCTTCGCGACCTCTTGTAAGTGTGTACGATGAAAAAGGACAATCAACAGGACATTCAGTCGTTTTACCAGCCGTTTTTCGTGCTCCAATTCGTACTGATATTGTTAATTTCGTTCATGATCAAATGAGACGTAATAAACGTCAAGCTCATGCTGTTAGTGATAAAGCTGGTATGAAAGATTTATTTGTATTTCTATTCAAACGTATTTTGTTGATTAGGTGAACAAACATCTGCTGAATCATGGGGTACTGGTCGTGCTGTAGCTCGTATTCCACGTGTACGTGGTGGTGGTACACATCGATCTGGTCAAGGTGCATTTGGTAATATGTGTCGTGGTGGTCGAATGTATGCACCATTAAAAGTATGGCGTAAATGGCATAGAAAAATTAATTTAAAACAACGACGTTATGCAATTGTTAGTGCTATAGCTGCATCTGGTATTCCATCACTTGTTTTAGCTCGAGGTATATTTTAATGAAGAGAAAAAAAAGAAAAAAAAACAATTTTTCATTTCTTAATTTAGGTCATAGTATTGAAACTGTACCAGAAATACCATTGATTTTATCGGATAAAATTCAAGATTTAAAAAAAACTAAAGATGCTGTCGCTGTTTTACGTAAAATTGGTGCATGGTCCGATATTCTTAAAGTTTATGCATCAAAACATACACGTGCTGGTAAAGGAAAAATGCGTAATAGACGAACAGTAATGAAACGTGGTCCAGTGATTATTTATGATAAAGATAATGGTGTTAAAAAAGCTTTTCGTAATATTCCAGGTAAGAATATTATTTTTAAAATATAAAAATAAAATTTTAATCCTCTTATCTTGGGAGAACATTATTCATTTAATATAAAATGTATCTCCAAAAACTGAGAGGTATAGTAAAAAAAAACAAGAGATTGTTTACGTCTTCGGAAATATTTCTTTATCTATGAAATATTTCTTCTTCATTTTGAACAAACAAAGTTTAATTTTTGTAGTAGATAAAATTCTTTCATCTACAGTCATCATCACATACTTATTTTTCAGACAAATAAAAAAGTGCGATTTATTTACACTATAGAGTATTTTGCATCAGTGGCGAATCTAGGATTTTGCCAGAGTGAGGGGAGCTACTTGTTTTTTGAAGTAGTAAGAAGTATAGGCCAGCGCGAATGGAATTATCTTTGTGAGACTTCTATGTTGGTTAGAGAAAGGTTAGTAAGTTTTACGTGGCGTAATCGCTTTGAAACTTCAATCGCCGAATGGCTAGATCCGCCACTGTTTTGCATAGTCTATAAAATAAGAATTATTACATTTTATGTGTATCTTTTGTATGTATTGAGATTGCTTGGGAAAAAAAACAACGATTTGAAACAGAGAAAAGTTTTTTTTTGTTTTTTGCTCGATAGCCTAGAATTGATGATTGATCAGTTGAAAATGTTCTTTCGTAAATATGAATTGAAAAGATACCATTTAGATTTACTATTAATAAGAATTTCATTCTTTTTTTTTTTGGAAAATAGTAGTTTGGATAAGGATAAAATCTAAAGAAGACTATCAATGATTGTCCGTGCTTCTCTAAGAACGGACTCATGTATTTTCAAATTTCATAGGATAATATCTTTTATTTATTTTACAAAAATTGAATCTCTAAGTTATTGAATTCTTTAATATAAGAACAATATATGTTTGATATATCTCTGTTTCTAAATAGTTAATCAAAATCTATGTTTAATTTTAGGTGTATCTTTATTAAGTGTTGAACGATTAAATTTACTTCGTTTGGCACCAGGTGGTCATGTTGGTCGATTTGTTATTTGGACAGAATCAGCCTTTAAAAAACTTGATGC
Source organism: Rotaria sp. Silwood1 (assembly GCA_905250075.1). Lineage (NCBI taxonomy): Eukaryota > Metazoa > Rotifera > Eurotatoria > Philodinida > Philodinidae > Rotaria > Rotaria sp. Silwood1. The sequence goes on from CAJNOP010000415.1 coordinate 135,568, forward strand.
ACTTTATGGTACATGGAGTAAAAAATCTCAACTTAAAGTTGATTTCAAGTAAGATATATTATGTATGACGTTTGTGTCTTGCCTCATCGATCCGCATTAGAGAATTTTAATCTTTTTTGTTTGTTTTTATAAATTTCAAAATGAGGCTATAATAAATATGACTTTCTACATTCCCGGAATATATCATATTCAATTGTGAAATATATTCCTATAATGTTGAGAAACAAATTATTATAACCAAAAGAAAACAAATGGTTTTGTTTATTTTAGTCTTCCACAACCAATGATGACAAATAGTGATTTAGGACGTTTACTTAAAGCATTTGAAATTCAAAGTGTACTTCGTGCACCAATGTATGTATAAAATATTTTTATTTTTTGATAAAAAAATAAAATAATATAATATAGAAAACGTCAAGCACGTCGTAAAGTAAAGAAGAATCCATTGAAGAATATTGGTTTAATGTCAAGACTTAATCCATATGCATCTGTACAAAAACGTCAAACACTTTTACAACAACTTAAAGGACGACGTACAGGCACAACAGTTGAATCAAAAGTATTTCATATTTTTTTTATGAATTTTCAATTTTTCAATTCTCTTTTAATATATATAGACTGCAGCTCGTAAATTACGTACTCATGCATCATTAAAAGCTAAACAATTATCAGGTGTTAATATAGTTAAAAAAACTAAACAACAACAAATTGGAAATACAACAATGAAAACAACAACAGCAACAAAAACAAAAACAACTGTATCAACAAAATCTTCGTAGAAAAATCAAAAAAAAAAAATATTTATCTTCTCTCTTTTCCGTTTTGTTTTGTTTTTATATAACATCATACACACTCGATATATATTTGTTGTTATTACCGATAGAGAAAAAAAAAAGAAATCGAAGAACAACAACAACAACAAGAATAAATTAAATAAATAAGAAGAAATAAATGAATGAAATATTTGAGATTGTTGAATTATTTTATTTAATTATACATATGATCAATGTTTTGATTGAACATAGTTATTTTAGGAAATCAATAATTTAAATTTTTTTTTCGATATTTTTATTTTCTACATATTATAATTTATAAATTAAATCATTTTAAATTTTATATTATTAATCGTAAATTAATTTGAAAATAGAAACACTATTGATATTTGCTTAGCATTGGATTGATCATCATCATGATGACTAATATTATTAACAATCTAGAAATATTTTCATTATCAATCAAACATTTGTTAACTACTTTGAATAGATTTAATCAGTTTTATTTATTTAAATTCTTTGAAATTTCAAAATCAGTTTATTAATATAAAGTACAGCAAGTTTAAATAACCTAAGAAGTAATATGTAGAATAATCAAGACAACTTGGTTTTTTTAGCTTTGATTGAGATTGTATGGTTCATAACCATTAACATGATCAACCGTATGTTTATCTTGAAGTGTCCTAACAGTTTGTTCGACTTGATCAAATGTTAAAATATCACGAGCATATTCTGAATGAATTTTATAACATGCAACAAGAAAACGAAGTTTTATATCTGATCTTGTTACAGATCGAAATGCTTAAGCTATATTATAATGAAGATGAGTACGTTCATCATTATTTAAACCTTGTAAATAAAATTCTCGTGCTTGAACATATTCGGCATCTGGTGGAAGTTGATTTTCATGACGTGAATGAGATTTTCGAGCTAAATATCCTTGTAATGGTTGAAGTTTTTCATTACATGTTAAATCAGGTCGAGTATAGAGTAGTTGAGTATATGAATTTTTGGTTCTACACCAACATTTGCATCACATCTTAATCGTCCATCTCGTGCTAATGGATGATATTGACGAGTCATAAAAGGACAATTAACTGAAACTTGATGAAAATTAACACCGTGTATCTCGATAAAGAAAACAGCGAAATAATAATAATGGATCTGGTCCTGGTTCAATGCCAGGTACTAAATTACCTATAAAGAGAAGATATCAAAATTGATAATTTTCTTATAAATTTACTAGGTGAAAAAGCAACTTGTTCAACATCTCGATGATAATTTTCTGAATTTCGATCTAAAACTAAACGTCCAAATTTCATAAATGGATATCGTTCTTCTGGTCAAATTTTCGTTGCATCAAATGGATCAAAATCAGTTATTTTATTAACTACACTTTCATCTATGATTTAAATTTGACATATAAATTCACATGTTTCACCATTATCCAAATGTTGCCAGAAATTACGTTTAGCATAATCTGGATATTCACCACACATACGTATTGCTTCAGCATCAGAAAAATTCTTAATATCTGCTACACAACTAAATTTATAACGTACATAAATATATTGATTTTGAGAATTAACCCATTTAAATGTATGACATGGATATGCATCCATATGATGTCAACCTTTAATTTAAAAGAATATTTTATTTTATTTTATTTTTTCAAATATTATAATATATCATTATTTTCTTCATCCGTATAAAATTTCATAGCAATACCACGTGAATTACGAACTGAATTAGGAAATTCTTGTCAATATGTTGTTGTTGAAAACCGTATCATAACTGATGTTGTTTTACCAACTTTTGATAAAAAATCAGCTTTACATAATGATGAAACATCATGTGTTACTTCAAAATAACCAAATGCTTCACTACCACATGCATGTACTGCACGTTCAACAATTTTTGATCGATTAAATGTTTGTTGTTTTTTAAATAATATACCATCAGATACAACTGGATAACCACCAATATGAAGACAATGAAACACATCACCAACACGATATCCATTAACAGATGTTAATGTTGGTGGTACATAATTATTTGATATTAAAGGACTTAAAACTGATGAAACTTTATCTAATAAACTTGTACTATGAGTATGTTTTTCACCTTCTTGATTCAACGTACTTTTAATAGGATAATCAAATTGACCAGATTGTGCATCAATAATAGTTGTTAAAGAACGTTTATCAACATTCACTGCAGTACCTTGTGCATCAGTCAAGATCTAAGGATAATCTCAACCAGCAATTCGTTTCATAATTGATGAACCACCTTTCATTTTTCTTCTAATAAAACTTTATCTATAAATAACTTGTGCGTTGGCTGAAGACCAGAATAGCTTTCTAAGCTTTCGTTGCTATATATATGTGTGTAGAAGCTTGATAACGACAATAGAGTACACGGCGAAAGAAATTGCAAAAAAACATATCGGCTCTCTATTTCTATCGTAACACAGTGGAAATAGGGAGTCAAAGGTGATTGCATACAGAACTGATAAGGGAACAATGCATTCAGAAACAAAGAAACTTTGATTAAATTTTTATCTTATTGTGTCACAAACAATATGTAAAGGTTTTGATTTCTATCACAAGCATTGTGAGTTAGTAAGAACTCAACATCTTATGACAAATCTATTTCTTCAAGTTCGTAATTATTCTGTAAAACAAAGCATATAAATTAGGTCTATAATGATTTATATTAAAAATAAAAACAAAGAGCTTGTTAGTGTAGCCTTTTTCGAGCTGAAACGTGGGTATCACATACGATTTCGTACATTAAAAACTGCTTTACTATTATTAGTGTACATATTAATACCTTAATTGTACACTCTTTCAAATGCTTGCTTTTCTCTTTTATTTTAAAACTTCAACCTATGTCTTTTATTATACTAATCTCGTCTTTTTACATGCATAACTACAAGTGACAATACGATTTACAAGATTGGCATATATATGCGATTTCTCTCAAAAACATACTCAATGACCTTTCAACGTCGATTAATAAGATCTGCAATAAAGAGAAGTACGAGCCGAAAAACTTTGAGTTCAAACTTAAACTTATTATTTTCTGCGAAAATATATGTAGATGCCATAAAACATTCATTTCTCATTCCAATAAAACATTAACCTAGTCCAAAGAATGAAATGTACATACTTATCTATATTTATATATGTGAATACTTCATGAGAGTTTAATTGCTTTATACAAAGCTGAGTATATTTTTCTACTAAGAGTGGATAAGTATAAGATATTTTGTTGCAATACTGTTTCAAAATGGTCTTATCATACCAAGTGTGATATTAAAATCTAAAGCATGATATAACTACTATTGCTTCTTTAAGATTATATTTCGCAAAGAATTGGTTTCAACTATCCCAGCATATCAACTAGAGGTAGCTCAAAGTTATAAGATTTTCATACTTATCATAAACGACAAAAATGATACAAATTTTTAAAACTATTTTTCTTATCATTCTGAATCCAAAAAAAAGCAATCTGATAACTGAAAAAACTCTCTTTTCTTATTCATAATCGTTTATATATCTACAAACAAATTAAAATTTTCAAAGCAATATATGTTCTATTTCTTTAGTAACTCAAAGAAAACTTTGGTTGTATCACTTATTGAGAAAAACTTTTTTTTTTCATACCAAGTTTATCATTTAGTTGGACTTCTCTATATGATTCTAAGATTATACGATATTGACCCGTATCTTAACTAAATTTTTACGATTATTCAATCGTCATAGTCAAACTTACTCTATTAAATTTGTATAAAAAATAGAAAAAAACATGAGACTTGAAATATTCACTCTCAATATTTTACGCAAGCTGTTTAACAGCAAAAAATGAATATAAATTATTCATAATTTTTATTACTGATTTCATTTCATGTAAAGAAAAATTGCCTATTTTTATTCTTCTTGAATAAAAAAAAACAATCTTTTAAAGATTATCTTTTGAACAAATAGCCAATTTATTTCTCTAAGAGTTTCAAATGCTATTTGAAATATTATTCTTCATGGAAAACATTAGACCAATTGACATAGATATGAGAGAAAAAGTCAAAAAAAAAAAATCTCAGCTTGTTTTACTACGTACAATTAAGATCATAAATCAATGGTAGACCAATTAATATGTGTGACGAATAACAATATCGACCACTGTATGGTTGATACATGTGGGTGTGTAATTGCATTTATTAGACAACGAACGATAATTGATCAGGGTGATGCCATTTGTATAGAGTAACGAGAAAAAAAATTAGAGTTTGTATGTATACAGATTAATTAAATTTAATATAAAATATAACAAAAACTAGATCTTGGATTTCTTTACTAGCTATGCTATACTAATAGATTTTATTTTATGAGCTGAATGATGAATAGGAAAAAAACACTTTTTTTTTTCTGAACAGTCAAATCAATTAGAACTTATCTTCAAATCATTGATCTCATAGAGAATGAAAATCTTTATATACAAAACAAAGAGAATTGTAGAGTAAAACCTTAAAAATTGAATTCAACTTTTACAAAATTTAAATAATTTGTATTCTAAATTGACTTTAATAATTTCGATCGATAATTAATTCTCAGCTATTGACATTTTCTTAATAAAAATAATTTTGAATACATTTCAACAATTTTCACTCAGTATACAGACGTTCATAAACATGATGCATGTCAAAGACTGTTTAATTTTCGATGATTTTTTAAAATTGTTCATAATATTCTTTGATATTAATTATACTAACTACTGTATTTCAAAAATTCAAGTACTGCTCTCCAGGTATCTATAACCAGATTATATTTTTGTAGTTAAATTTTCTTTTTGCATTTTTAGCAATATGCGGAGTTAGTAGCAAAATTTAAAGGGATGCCGAGAACCAGAATTCCTACGAGAAAAAAGTTCTCCGAACCGAAACTGAAAATCATAGTTTTAATATTCTATTGTATTAACTAAATTATCTTATACATCATAGTCGTCGATTACACAGATAAAAAAAAACAAGTATTGAAGACTTTATTTAGATATAATACGAAAGAAATATAGTACCGTTTCTTCTATACTGGAGATGAGAAAACTTAGCGTGACATGTTTATTATCATTTCTCTACTTAGAAAAAAAAAATAAGACTCTTTTGATAGTAGAGAGAAAAGAGAATGGTTTATGCAGTAATTTTCATTGTCTGTTAATTAAACAGAGAGAAGAAGAAAAAAAAAATAGAATTATTCTTATTGGTTAATAAGAGCGAAAAAACGTAAAATAAATGTTGCATACATTTGTCAGAATTCACAATTTTAATTCTCTCACTTTTGTGTGACTTGAAAAATAAATTAAAATGCAGTACATAGGACAGGTAAGTTGATTAAAATATTTTTGTCTACTTTTACATTAAATTTCACACATACTCTTATTTGTAGTATGAACATGATCAAATTCAATATTATAATCAAGAAAATATTAGTATTACTTTACATAATCAAAATTTATGGAAACAATTTCATGAAATAACTAATGAAATGATGTAAGTAATTATTTGTTTGTAATCAACTATATATTTTATTTATAAGAGAGTTTTAGTGTTACAAAAGTTGGTCGTCGGATGTTTCCAATAATATCAATAATTATTCGGGGTTTAGATCCTGAAAAAATGTATACTATAGAATTATCATTTGATCAAATTGATTCTCATCGTTGGCGTTATGTTAGTAGTAAATGGCAACCAGGTATGAAACCTGAATTACAAATTCAACGTTTACTTTATCAACATCCTGATTCACCAAATTATGGTCGAAAATGGATGAACGATATAATAACATTTCCTAAAGTTAAATTAACAAATAAAATTGATCCAACTAGAACATCTCAGGTAAATTAAAAGAAAAAATGTAAATAAGATGAAAAAAAAAATTTTTTTTTTTTTTTGTAGGTTTTACTTAATTCACTTCATAAATATAAACCAAAAATTTCTATTATTGATATTCTATTAAAAAAGACAATCTATGAAACAAGTTTTGATGAAACGGAATTTATTGCTGTGACAGCTTATCAAAATGAAGAAGTAAGACTTTTTTTGTTTGATTGAATGTTTTCTATCGATAAACATTTTCGTTTATTTCAGGTCAGAGCATTAAAAATAAGACATAATCCATTTGCAAAAGCATTTCTTGACATTGATAATACTAAAAGGTAAAAAAAAAACTGACAATGATAAATTATTATTTATAAGTTAAATAATATTGTTCTTGTAGAGAAATGGCAGAAGAACAAGACAGTCATGTTCCAATGTTTTATTCACAAGAATCATCATCAGGAGGACCAGATCGACTTAAAGTTCAATCATATCGATCAACACCTTATAGTCATTCTCATTCGCAACGAAAATCATCACCAACGAATGGTATGATTGAATTTCATTTTCTATACTATTCTTGTTTCAAATGAAATTAGTGATAATGTTGAAAATTGACTCCGCATCAGATATGAATGATGGAAAAACTAAAATGGAAAGAAAATTTCTAGATGATAAAATTTACGAATAATATGTAAATGTCTCCCTTGATCATTAAGTTCATGTAGAAAAATGTACTATTTAACTGTTAGATAGAATTTTATAGTTTTGAAAATGTCTGAGAATTTTGTATATCAAATTGAAAAACAAATATCCCATTTGAATCACTAGGATGAATAAACTCCTGCCTCGATGCTTTTCTGACTTATCTCAGTTCGGTAGGTTGAGAGCAGTGGTCTTAAGAAAAACTCTTATAAACATTGACTAGATCGAAAGTGAATGATTATTTCTATCTATCAATCATATTCAAAAAACAAGGTCGAATGAAAGATGAATCCATAATATCATTTTTAAAGTGTTCATCATGAATTAATCAGGATTTATGCAGTCTCCCATCTATGAAATATCAGCACGAGTTTAACTAGTTGATTCTTTTGTTGGTAATGTTGAAAACATCAATTCTTTTTTTTTTGTTTCGACCTGAATGGGAGTATATTACAAAAAAAGCTATCTGATTTTTCTTTATAATTGAAGTGAAATACTTTCAGTCTAATGTCGATAGTGGATCAGAGTGTCAATGATTTTGATTTTTTTTAGTTTTTGCATATCCATCATCGTCAACTTCACCGTTTGATTTATCAACATTCTATCCTCCAATACCATCAACTAATATTCCATGCTCATCATCATCATCGCCTCCATTATCGGATGGTACTACTTATTATTCGAATCCATATTATCCATCACCATCTCCATATTATTTTCCATATGCATCATCATCATCATCATCGATAGGTCATTATCCATTTATTACTCCTTTCAATTATCCTTTAAATAATAGTTTAAATCAAGAAACAACATCATTTTTACAGATGCAACCACCGATGTCTATTTCATCAACTGATAATAATTATTTGACTACATCATCATCAGTAAAACATAATATTGAACACTATTAAATAAACTCGTCTATGTTTATGTGTGTAAAAACTATTTTCATTAGAATTTCGAAATAAAAGAAAAATAATTTTTCATCGTATGATACAAGAAGATGATTGATTAATTAAGAATGAATCTGATGAAAAGAGAATAGAATATGAATTGACTGAACTACTGCCCTTGTTAGATATTAATGTAATATCAGGATATTTTAATATAAGTTCCAAGGATACTGTGTCTATTATATATAAAAGTGTTCATCATAGTATGGAGTGAAGTAATGAAAAAGCTGTTTGTACAAAATCTTTGAGACTAACATATGGAACATAATTTAGCTGCTGTTGCTAATCGGACGGAAATCTTGTTTTTATTCTTTCAATTTTGAGTAACATTTCTTGATCATTCTTTTACTTAATACTTCAAAAATGCAATAAGAAAATAGTCTATATATATAGCCCTGTATTTCAACATTGCTTTTAGACCGTGCCTCACAAAATAGTGATGACCAACTTTGTGAGAATGTTGGCTAGTTGTATTGTCAATAAATATAAATACTAGAAAATAACCAAACATCACTATTTATGTGTTAATCTTTTTGCATCATATATATGAAAATTGAATAGTAACTTTCTTTTTATTTCTTCTACACGTGTATCTGTGCCATAAATTCTTACATTTATATGAAAGGAAAGGTATTCGAATCATTGTTCATTACTAAGATTTGTTGTTGAAATAGTACATCTTTGGATCATAGGATTGAATCAAAAAGAACTTATATGATTAAGATATGGTAATCGTTGCTCAACAAGTTATTATTACAAAACATGGTAAAGAACTTTATTTCTAATGTGATATTGATGATGAAAATATACAAGCATTAATTAATACACTTGTTTATCCTAATAAAATTCTTGAAAAATTATAACTTGAATAGAATAAGATAATTTATAATTCTTGTATAGAACCTCTAGTAAAAATACTTCGTACAAAACTGATCATTTAAAAAAAAAACACACTTTGAATTTTGGGAATATAAGTTTTTAGAAATTAGTAAAAACACAGATTTATATTATTCGAGCAAATAATATTATACTGTTATTATTGTTATATATTTCAGATTTAAAATTTTCTTTGTTAGAAAATAAGTTTTTAAATACTTCGAACAAATAATAAAAATAAGATGGATTCAAAATAATTGATGTTCTTATCAAAATTCATAGTAACAATCCTTTGTGAAATGAATCTATGGCAGATTATAATCGTTCCGATATTTTGGAATTCATTTATTTCGAAAAATAATCGATTTCCATATAAATTTCTATTACTTATTTTTTTCTCTGTTGTTACATTTATCATAATTTCGAATTTTATTTTGTCTTTGTTTTTTTTTTGGCAATTGTAAATATTAGAGAAACAAAAAAAAACAATGCATCTGTTCTTATTCAAACAAAAAACACACACACACATGTTCTTTTTATTTCGCATCAAATTTATTGAATTCATATTTTATTATTCGCAGAATATTGTTTTGAAAAATCTGTACTTAACTAGTGAAAATAATTGACGCACTTGTTTAATACAATCGTTATATATGAACTTTGAAAACAAAAAGAATCAATAAAACATATACTACAAAATATAGGTTACATATGTGTGCAAACAGGTGACTTAGTTACATTTGTTTAGATTATGATGTCATTGTTACACAGTGAAATTTATTTCATTTCAAACATGTAAAAATAGATTTATTTTCGATGATTGACACTATGATTTTTCTCTTGTCAATTAAAAATTTTGAATTCAATATTAATTTTCTTGTTAAGAGATATTATTTATAAAAATTCATTCAACAAAATTTTACAATAAAAATTTTCATTTCATCTACATTTTGTCTTTTTGTTATTGTTCTCATTTTTATTGAACCAGTGAAAAAAAACCTAGTAACTTTGATTTGAATACATTGGCGGTGTAATGGAATTATTATACGTCAAACTTTGAGTTCGATGTATGTTTCAAAAATAAACGTAAAAAAAGAAAAAGTTGGTCAGTACATTACATTTACCAAACGTACATTTACACAGTCGTCAGAACAAAACAAAATTTTATTCGGTAAGGAATTTTAGCTTTTTGAAAAATTATTATACAGTAATTTTCTTAGTAAGAAATAAGAATTTTCTACTTAAATTCATCGAAGCATTTTAATAGTGAAATAAATTTGGAATCATCCATAAAAATCATATTTTTTGACTCGTCTTGCTTTTGGAATTTTCGGTAAGCTCAATTGAACCCAAAAATTTCGAATCAGATCCCTGTTGAATCGTACTTTAGTATACAAGATAGTTGTTCCCCGGTTTTTTGTATTCGATGTCTAGTACACTCTACACATTTCATTTCAGAAAAAGCCTGTTTATTCAAATATACAGCTTCTTTCTTTATTAAATAACACTTCATTAAATAAATATATCAAAAAAATACAAATGTATAAACACACATTTCATAGACAAAAAACAAGTATATAACCTATTACAAAGCTTTGGTTTTCTCAATAGTTTCTATTTTAATGAGCACAAAATTATAAGAAGAAAAAATGAAGTTCAATATCAATCTCATATAGGTACTTGACAAAATAACTGCCTGTTCATGTAGCATAATCTTGAGTTATTCTAACCACATCCACACCGAATCATTGACTTATGCCAAGCCTTGAAATCAGATTGAAGTGGGCGAAAAAATTATCATGTTTATCTGATGTAGGTCCAAAGTGAATTTCTCCTAGAAGAATATTCGCTGTCGATAATAATTCAACGGTTACTTGAATAATCTACTAGAAAATGATGCAAAGAGTACATCATCAGTGCTGTAATGATTTTTCAAAGAGTAAATTCTAGGGATAAATGATACAAAATGATAGAAAATGAGACATTCATTGTTAGCACCTACGCCTCGAAAAAGTCGACTTCCATTAGAAAAACGAAAAGTGAGATAAATGATTAGGAAGATATAGTCTGAGGTCTGGTCTGTCAATGACAATACGGTTTTCAGTTTAGAACCTCGTTTTTTTTATTAAGGTTTTTGATAAATTCAGTCACTTTCAACTTGAAAAATGTGCTTTTTTAGTCCATTCGATCCATATTTCTCTGTGAATTTTCATTCTTTATATATAAGTGTTTTTTGTTTGAAAGAACATATCAAGATGCATACCATGGCAGCATCTCTTCCTTAAGATTAAGAGAAATATTACGGATTAGCAAATGAACTACATTTTAACCCTTGTTTGTTGAATATCTCCTGAAAATGTCATGCAACTTGAATGAACAATAATCACAGCTTAATAACAAGAAGCTCTATTATTGCAACTTTTTCATAAGTTAAGTTTGAAGAGTCAAGTCATGTACTACTTGCTCTTAATAGATCCACTATTCTCAGCATCATATACGAATGAAATACAGTGTTTATTCAATGAGTGCTAGTGAACAACCAAGAAGTCTAGAATGGATTGGTTTCCTAGGCCTTCGTTACTGAGATAATACAACTCTTTCACATCACCTGGAAGATCGACTTGCGAGTTCAAACCTCAAATTCTTCACAAACAAAGTTTTCAATGATATTCGCTCATTAATGCAAGTTGTAACTTTTGTGAGTTTTCCTATCATGAGATATGAATGTAGGAATAAAAATTTGCTTTTACACGTAAGTATATATCGAATATGACCTATGTTTAGGCTGAAGATACTAGATTAGCTACAACTTGCATAATGAGTTAATTTCATTGAAAACTTTGTTTATGTAAAATGTAAGATTGAAACTCGAAAATCGAGTTTTCAGGTAATCTCATGGGGATTGCAGCTTCTCTTTGAAGAATATCAGCACAATTGTAGTATCTCAAAAACGAAGGCTCGAAAAATCAAACTATTCTGGACTTTTTAATGGCTTGTTAGCTCTCATTGAATGAATATAGTCTTATTCAAAATCGATTTAATATCTGACGAAGTTCTTTGGTCATTCCAAGTATTGATAAATTTTCGATTCGCTAGATCCTACAGATCAATTCAATAAATGAACTGCACTGTTCTTTAGTTTGATGTGAATTTTGAATTGAATGAAGTTCATAAAGAATATTGTTGATCATATAAATTTTATAAAATATCTAGAAACTAAAATATTATTTATTTTTGTTTGTCATTCTTAAAGAAAATGATAACAACAATACTATATAGTAATTATGAATATATGGACAAAATGTCTATTGATAAAGATCTTAAATGTGACTATTGTAATAATCCATTTGTTGAACCTGTGTCAACACCATGTAATCATACATTTTGTCGAGTATGTATTGAAAATAAAATTAAAAATACAGGTGGAACTTGTGCAAAACCAAAATGTAAAAATAAATCAATTACATTAGAAAATTTAACACCAGTTACAAAACATATTATTTTAAATATGCTCGATCGTCTACTTGTTAAATGTACTAGTTGTGGTATGGCAAATATTGAACGTAGTGCATTTGAAAAACACTATACTAAAACATGTCCAAAAGCAATTGTGTCTTGTACAGCTATAGATATTAAATGTCCATGGACAGGACCAAATGATCAATTAAAACAGCATATTTTTTCATGTATTTATGAACAAATTCGTCCTGTTATTAATGAAATCATTCAAGATAATCGTCAATTAAAAGAAAAACTTCAACAAATGTCTGAACAATATTTAAAATATCATCAATTACATATAAAAGAATTACAAGAAATAAATCAACGTTTAAATAAAATTGTAGAAAAATTAAATGAAATATTATATCAAGAAAAAAATCAATTAAGTGAATTACAAAATGAAATGCAACAATTAAAAGAATTAATTATACATAATAAAACTCAAATTAATGAATTACAAATTGAAACTCAACGTAAAAAAAATGAAATCATACATATTGAGGAACCTTGTAATAAAAATGAAAAAAAGTTATCATCTACTATTATTTTTCATGTTTTATTTCAGATGTATATTCTTATAATAATTCTCAACTTGAAAACAATATATCAAAATGTCAATCACATACAACAATTGATTTATCGAAACATGAATTGCTTGATCGTGATATGGAAATTATTGTAAAACAAGCAATAATTGAAAAAGAATGTACAAAACTTGATCTGAGTCACAATTTTATTACATCAATAGGTACATCGATTTTAGCTGATGCATTAAAACATAATACAACATTAGAAGAATTAGATTTTCATGATAATCGTATATCAGATATCGGTGTTCAATCATTAACAAAAGTTTTATCATCAAATACTTCAATTATTAAAGCACTTGGTCTTGGATCAAATGGTATTACAGATAAAGGAGTTGAATATTTAGCTGAAATGTTAAAAAGAAATCGAACAATTACATGGTTAGCATTAGCTGGTAATCAAATCGGTGATTGTGGTGTACGATTATTAGCAAATACATTAGCTCATCAAAATTCAAGTTTATTAGTATTATCACTTCATGTTAATAAATCTATCAGTGATGAAAGTATTAATGTTATCATTGATATGTTACAACATAATAAATCATTAAAGAAACTTTGGATATATGATTGTAATATATCAGAACATGGAAAAATGAAACTTCGAGAAGCAACAAAATCGAAACAAAATTTTTCACTTTATATGTAAATACGAGATTAAATTTTATTTTATAAAAAATAAAAAAAACTAAACATGTTCGAACAGAACAATTGAAAATTGTTCGAGGATAAAGTGTGATAGAAATTTGTTATTAATTTAAATATGTTAGATGAATAGTCAAACAAACAACCTTTTATTCTTCGCTTGTGGGAATGTGGGCAAGTGTCGGTCTGAGACTACATCCCACAATTCGTTGATACACGTTTTAGTGCATCCATATCAGTATAAAAATTGAATGCGTTCATACCTTGAATACGTCCAGCTGTGTTTGAAAGTTAAATGAGTAACACTATGTATATAACTATATAAACCTTGGTAAATAAAATATCCAAGTAAATCAGAAAATAAACAAAAATAAGATTAACGACTAAAACGAAAATAGAAACATGAAGGATAGAAGAAAAATTATTTAATATTCAATAAAGAAAACAAACAGAAATAAGGAAAATTGCGACCACAAAATATTTTTTTTTTTTTGGAGAAAAGAATAGTTCTATATTCAGATGAAAATATCAGATATTCAACATGAATGTTTATGAACATAAACAAGATCATTAACAAAAAATCATTTTAAATATTAATAAGAAACGTTTCACCAGATCTTTCTTGCTTAATTTTGACAAATTTTTTGGTTTAAATAAAACAAATAAGTCATATTCAACGACATATGATATTCAATTTAAGTAATTGAGAAATAGAAGATTTATTTATGATGAATATTGATAATTAAGATGTATGTGTCAATAAGTTTGTAAATGGCAAGCGAATCGATCTGTTTCTATTAAACAATTTCTCTGTTGTATTATTTAACAAAGAAAATCAAAATAATAATGGTTATATATGATCATCTATTATGAATATGAGATTCAAAGATGAGAGTTGCAATAAAGACCTATGATTGAGAGATTATTTTCTTCGTAATAAGCTCTTTTTCTTTCGATTAATTCTTAATGTGTTTCATGAATATTCCACCTCGAAAATGCCACTTCCGAATTCGTTTCTTTCACATTTGTTCACAAATAATTTCAATTATTATTCAATTAGTAGATTAATTGTTTCACTTGACATGCACTAGTCGCAACAAGTACCAGTTTTTCTCCGTACTTATCCTCGACGAAATCACTTTCTTTCCTAACTTACATGTGTACGTGAATCAATGAAACATGACAGTCACATCAAGTAGTCAAGTTTTCTTCATCAATGTATCGATCATCACGTGTATTTCGTTCTTTCCATGTTTTAGCTCATTTTTTTTGCTTACCTTTTCGTCTTACGCTGTTACTATGAAAAAATAAAAACAAATATTTATATATACGAGAGCATTAGACCTGACATTCAGAATTTCTCTCTTATGCATAAACGAAACATTCTTCTTTTGATTTTCTTACGAGAGCAATGTTAGCAGTGGAATGTTCGATATCGGATTTCTTCATCATCTTGACTCCTTCCATCAATCACACAAACTTCTTGGCTTAGAAGGTTCAATTGATAGATTTTAGTGATTGTCATAATCATGTAAAACGGATGACACACTTTGTTGTTTGTTAAAGGGTGTGAGTAGCTTGCATACTTCAAGCGTATTTGTTAGTTCAAACTATTTATCAATAATCTAAACCTGTACGATCCAGTGTGTCTTTACTAAACGATTGGATAATGCTCAGGCGCCATTTCAATAACAGCGTCTGGCAATGATAGGTAAGATATCTGTTTCTATTTGTTCGAAGTCTTCCTTTCGGGCATTATATACAGTGAATTGCACTATCGATCTTAGAAAACGGAAAAAAACTGACACCTATCATCCGATTTATTGAAAGAGAATGTAGGTGTACCTGTGAGAATATTAAGGTCAGCAGACCGAAGATCTATACTCACAACTGTTAAACAAAATTATTAAATACAAGTGTTAATGAGCTTACCAACAACAAAAAGGTAAAGTGGTTGACCCTTTTTGTGCTGTTCGATAATATATAATGAAGGGAACATTAGTTTGAGGGAATTCAAATTTACTTGTTGAAGTCTAATATCCCATTTGGTAAGACAAAAGATAATAACAATAATCGCTATGTTACTTGTGTAAATTAAAAAGACAAAAAGCAAGTGTATTAGTCATACCTCAATCGTGAAGCATTTCCTTGAAGTATCGCATTTTTATCACATGATCCTATTGATTTTCACATTCATTCAAATTTTCTTCTTCAAGTATGGATGTAGGTGTGCGTGTTAAGCTGCCATGACACATATTTCGATATCGCTTAAGGGTCTCATCAGAGTACGGCGTGAGTGTGGCTGTTGGTGTGAATTTGGATTTTAAAGAAAACAATCCAACTGTGGAGCTTTGATGTCGACACACCCACCCACACCCACACCCTCAAGATCTACACTTCACACCCACATCCACATTCGGTGCAAAAAAGATTCGATAAACAAAACTCAATCTACAAATTTCTCTAGTCAAAATAAAATAAACGTCACAAAGAACAGAAAGTATCCTGAAAATGAATGAAAGCATCATTCAAACAGTGAAGTCACGGTTGATCACCACCAGAGTTTTAGCCATTTCTTTCCACTACGAAGCATTGTCGCTCGTCGTGCATCGTATCCGATACGATTTCCTCCAAGGTGGAGTGTTGTCAGTGTCTGTGTGAAAATTCTCGATGATCTATAAGAAGATGAATAGTAAATGGCGATTACTGGGTTCTTAGTGACAGCATTGACTAGAACTTCCGCACCTTGAACACCAATTCCGCTGTCTGCAAGATCAAGTTTGGTGAGTGTCTATATGCAAATATACATTGTCTTAAGAAAACTGGTTAGAAAACAATGTATTACCGTGTTGTATCTGAGAGCATTAGCAAGGCACTCTGCTCCTTCGTCCCCCACATCATTTATTCGAAGGTGCAGGCTTCTGAGTGTCTGTGTGAAAAGTTCAAATTCTTTAGACGACGATTCATAAGGAATGCTGCATTACCGTGTTACTTATGAGAGCACTGGCAAGATGCAGTGTACCTATAACTTTGATTCCATTTTTTCCTACGTCAAGTGTGGTTAGTGTCTTTGTGAAAACTTCTAATTGCTTAGCAGAAGATCAAAACTAAATTGTTTATTACCGTATTCTTTATGAGACCATCAGCGAGAAACTTAGCTCCCTCATCATAGATTGCGTTGCAAGCAAGATCAAGTTCGGTAAGTGTCTGCGTGAAAAATCTAAGTTGTACAAATGAAGATGAGCATCAAATATTGTATTACTGTATTGTTTATCAGAGCGTTGGCAAGATGCCTCGCTCCTACGCGTCCGATACAATTCTCTTCAAGGTCAAGTGTTGTGATTGTCTGCGTGAGAATCCTAAATTGTTTAGCAGAAAACTGAAAAGCAAAATGTGTGCTACTGTGTTGTTTTTCAGAGCATGAGCAAGATGCTCCGCTCCTACATGTCCAATATTGTTCTGTTTAAGGTCGAGTGTTGTAAGTATCTATGATAAAAACGCTAAACCGTCTAGAAGAAGATGAGTTGCCAATCGTTTGTTACCGTGTTATTTGTGAGAGCCTTAGCGAGATGCTTTGCTCCTTCATCACTGATTTCATTACAGGCAAGGTTGAGTATAGTGAGTGTCTGTATGAAAAATCTAAGTTAACCAAAGCAAAATGAGCAACAGATGATGTAACACTGTGTTGTTACTGAGAGCATTGGCCAGATGCTCTGCTCCTTCGTTTCCGATCTTGTTACGATCAAGGTTGATTTTAATGAGTGTCTGTATTCAGACTTGAGGTTCACAAGATGAAGATCAACAATAAATGGTTTATTACCGTGTTGCTCGTAAGAGCATTCGCAAGATGTCTCGTCCCTTCATGTCCTATAATATTTCGTTGAAGCTCTAGTGCAGTGAGTGTCTGTGTGAAAACTTTAAATTGCCTAAACCAAAATGAGCGGTGAATAGCGTATTACCGTGTTCTTTGTAAGTGCACTGGCAAGAAGCTTTGTTCCTCGGACATCAATGACGTTATCAGTAAGGACGAGTGTCTTAAGAGTCTGTAGATATTCTCATTTGCTTAGGTGAAGATGTGCAGCAAATCGAATGCTACCGTATTATTTTTGAGAGCATTAGCCAAATGTTGTACACCTTCGGGTCCAATTAGATTACAGGCAAGATTGAGTGAGGTAAGTGTCTGTATGTAATCTCTAAATTGTTTGCACTTTAGAGAAAATGGTAGAATAATTATCCTTTGGTCTAAATACCCTTTTTCATAACCCGTTAACGATTCATTGCAGCGCTAGATATCCTTCAAGGATTTATGAAAACAAGGGTATTTAAAAATAGGGAGGATTTATGACTAGTAAGAAAAAGAGTTTTATGATTTTTTTTTGATAAGGTTTCATTACTCTTTTCTTTGATAGGAAAGACTAATTATTCAACACTTAAGGTTTTATTATTGAACCTACTTATTAATAGAGTTTATCTTTTTATGTAGAAGAATATTTTGTTCTACGTTTTCGGGAACGCGAATTGTTATTCTATGCTGAAAAGTAAATTATTCCAATGTTTTGATCATAGTTTAATTAGTTATAAACAAGATTGATCAGCCTAATTCGAAAAGTTTCGTTTTTTGTAGAACTCACATATATTTTCAAACAGAATAGTGAGCATAAGTTGTAAGTCGATATTTTTTCGGCTCCCTACTCTCACTCCTCTGCGTATTACAGTGCAATCTCTGATTCATCACAGATTACCGTTAGCACAGAGTTACCCTCCATTACACAGATTACAGTAACAGCGAAAAGTACTCAACATCTTGAGCAAGAACATTTTGAGAGTTTAGAAAATTCCAAAACTTTCCTCAAAGTTCGAATGAAAAGAATACTTTTGTCAATATTCTCAATGGTACAGTTTTCGAGTTTTGCGCACATGACCATTTACATTCAAGATGTCATGAGCGATAGGTACTGATGCATTGATTTTCTATAATGGTCAGCTGATATCATAAAAAATGAAATGATTAAGTCATAACTTTGAAAAAACAACAATATAAGTATTTGTGCGCTTATCAAGGTATAAAAGAGCTATTTGATTACTGCTTTATATATATAGCATGTATAACAGGCTTATTTGTCAGCATAATCAACGACTAGAATAACAATAATGTTAAATTAAGAAAAAAAGAATACGAAGAACAAAAGTCGCAATACAAGTCGATGATTTCGGCCTCTAGAAACAATCGGATTTCACTCGAACTGTTCGAGAAGGCACGAGGAAAAAGATTGATCGTATCTGGCAGTAAAACAGCAAGAATGGATGGAAGATCAGAGCAATCTTCCGAATTGTAAAGTCTACGGATTTTTCCGAGACTGACCGCTGTTTCCTTTCGTAAAGAACAGGAGGTTAGCCGGAAGTTGCTAGAAAAAATTTGCAGAGATTCTGATTCGGAATTCTGGTTCCATGTTCCATGGATATCCTGTGTTTTTCTGCCCAAACTGCCTCGTACTTCTTGACCTAGGTAGTAAAAGGAATGAGGTCTATTCGAAATGCAAAAATAAACAAAGGAGATTGCATTTTTTTAAATCTATTAGCTCCAAAAATACATATTCATGTGCCAGAATTTCTTCACTTTATATATTTCTTTATTAGCTTAGGCAGGTTAAAGTAGATATGCAAGCTGTAAATTTAAACTTCACAGAGCTGCACTAATCAGTTCTTTTTTTATTTGGAATTATATTATATATTCAGTTGGTTTTGATGGAGAATTGTTGGATTCAAATAAAATTAAAGAAAAAAAAAACAAAATCATTTTATGCATAAAATGATTCTCTTTTTTCTTTAGAATTATGTTAAGTCAACGATATAAAGGTAAATTCAATGGAACAAAACAATTTTTTTCATATTTTTATGAATTCAGGACTTCAATGTTAAGAGTAACTGTATAGCAACTTCTTTCATAAGACACTCGAAAAGAGTTTATGAGAGAGTGTATAAAAATCTTAAATATGAAGAAAAAGACTTATTATTGTGCTTCTAGTCTTTTTCAGTGTAGAGGAAGCAAAGTAAGAAATCATATACTACCATGTTGTTAGTGAGAACATTTGCAAATTGCTTCACTCCTTCATCTTGAATTTTATTATCGGCCAGGACCAGTTCGGTGAGTATCTGTATAGAAACTCTAAGTTGTCTAGAGGAAGATGAGCAGTAAATCCCGTATTACCGTGTTCTTTATGAGAGCATTGGCAAAATGCTGTATACCTGGAACTCCAATTGCATTATAGGCAAGATTGAGTATTGTGAGTGTCTACGTCAACTTTCTGTATAGTTTAGAGGAAACTTGGTAAGGAATCATATGTTACTGTGTTGTTTGTCAGTGCATTGGCAAGATACGTCGCCCCTACATCTCCTATATGATTCCTTTGAAGATCTAGTACAGTGAGAGTCTGTGTAAAATCTTAAGATTCGTAAGACGAATATCAATAAGAAATGGTGTATTACCATGCTGTTTGTGAGAACATTAGCAAGATGTTTCGCTCCTTCGTTTCCGATATCATTCCTTTGAAGATCGAGTGTAGTGAGCGTCTGTGTATCTCTAAATTGCCGAGAAGAAGATAAGTAAGAAATGTTGTGTTACCGTGTTGCTTGTAAGAGCATTGGCAAGATATTTCGTCCCTTCGTCTTTGATTGCATTTGATTGAAGGTCGAGTGTGATGAGACTCTGTGTGAAAACGCCAAATTATGTAGAGAAAATTGAGTAGTGAATGGTGTATTACCGTGTTGTCTCGAAGAGCATTTGCAATATGTCTTGCTCCATGCTCTCTAATTAAATTACTGCCCAGGTGAAGTGTGGTCAGTGTCTGTGTGAAAACTCTAAACTGCCTAGAGAAAGATGAGTAGCAAATGGTCTGTTACCGTGTTATTTTTGAGAGCATTGGCAATATGCTTTACCCCTTGGTCTCTGGTTTCATTCCATGCAAGGCTGAGTGTGAGAATTGTCTATTGGAAATGTTTTAATTGCTAAGACAAAAGTGAGTAGCGAACAATACATTACCGTATCGTTCACGAGAGCATTGGCAAGATCTTTGGCCCCTTTTTCAGCAATTTCATAATGATCAAGATCGAGTGTTGTCTAAAACAATGATGTTATGAAAAATCATTGATGTTTTTAGTGAAAGTACTGAACTTTTGTTAGATTTCATTCCTTTATTTATAAACTATCAAAGAACTTCCATACGAAAGTATCTGATGCGTTTTAAAAGAAGATTAAATTTCTTGTCTGCTTCTTAAATCTTGGCTGAAAAATAAGAAACTCAATAGAATTCTCTGAAATAGCTTGAATAATGTAATTCATGCTTTCCTTTCGAGTAATATTGATCCAAATCAATATGTTATTCTCGAATTTTTACTTTTCTAAAATTTATGAGTAAAATAACCAGCATGATCATTTATTAAATTGAATAATGTCTCGAAGAAGATTGAAATAAAAGTCTATGATACAAATAAAACTTACTTCATATCCATGATATGAATCAACGATTGCATTCAGTCGTGTACACACATTACGAACAGAACAAAAAATTGTGAAACCATCAAGATTGTCCAGAATGCGAAAAATAAGCTCTACAGGTACTGTTAAGAAAGTCGAAGAAACTTTGTCAGACATTAATGTTGCTTGCTTTCAAACAGTATGCTTCACTATAATGTATGCCTGTCAAAACTTCTTTTTCTTTATGTATTGATAATGTGTTACTAACTTTCATCATGGTTGTGCAAGTTTTTATTTATTTCAAGAATGGAAAGAAAATGCAATGTTACAAAGGCAAGGACGAACAAAACGCGTTAAAATAACCATACATGTAATTTTTTTCAAGGTGTACGTTTCGACCGTGGATGTGAGTGTGGGTGAAGGTATGTCACATTTATATCCACACCCACACCCTAATTCAAAACATGTAGATCAAAGCTGTTTGATGGCTATCCATGATTACAAATGAATTGAAAGAAATATTCTTCGTACAATACTAATGTGTATAGAATGTGACAATGTCTTCTTGAGATATGAAGTTCTTGCTCAATAGTCATTTACCATCGACTTGTACATGTGAAAGAGTAGCTTTCATTTAATACTTGTTTGATAATGTTTCACTAGGTTTGACAATAATGGAAGAAATAAGACTATTTTTTGAAGCATCTAGTCACACAAAAATTAATTTTGAATATTTAACCGTTTCGTTAATACCACTGTGCTCGTCTTGCAGTACCAAAAGGTATTTTTATCAGTAAATAGAATTGTCTTCAATCGGTGAGATACGTACAAGAAAAGACTTGATCGTTTACCAAGTATATGATGATATACATGCAGTATTAAAAATTGCTTTTTCACATTGTGTCTTGTGCTATATTTTGTTCTTTTTATTTTACAGTATACAAATTGAATAAAAAATGAAAAGCAACTATTTATCATGTCCCATCCATCTATTTCAAGCAATAAAATCATAAATGACTTTAAAAACCTCAACCAATAGTAAACATTTTTAAGATTGAAGAAAATAATGAACGGTATAAAATATCCTTGAGAAACTGTTTTTGAGCAAGTAAAATGAAATATATGAAATCGTTTCTGAAAGGGTTTATGAGGTTTTCTAAAGCGTTTGCAAGGATTCGCTGTTGTTTAATAGCGAATTCTTGAACGTTTTCATTTTCGTTTATTATTCTACAGTTTTTGTTTTCAGTGTATGCGTCTCAAGCTTCTATGTTAAGTCATCTTACATGAATCAATGGCAAAAAAGTATCGTTTTTTGTATTTTATAACTGTTTTTCTCATACCTAAAGTATTGTCAATATCATGTCCCTTTAATTCCATTCGAATGATAGAGGATACAAATAAATATTGCAAAACAGGCGAACCATCTATTCTATCATAAACAGAAACTGCTGATGAAGCACCATCATTGGTTTCTTGACTCATTTTCAAGTGTACACAGCGAAATGGCAACTAATAATCATGCGAGATAATCATTCAGTATGATTCAAATGCCTGCCTTCGAAATCATCATCAATATTCATATTTCTAAATACGTTCGATAATTCTCACACAACTATGCATATATCTTTGTCCAACTTGACCTTTTTTCGTCTTGGTTCCCATATAAAAATAAATTTTATATAGAAAGAAAAATGAGTAAAAGTACATAAAGTTCGAAAGAATGAAAACAGATAAAAATATGTGATCATTGATGTCATTGAAATAGAATTCTTTATGAATTGAGTTGAGACACAGTGAGCAAGCCAGCTGATGTCATTTTCGTGACATAATCTTGAATAGCATGCTCGATAGCTCCATTTCGACTTTTCCATTGTGTACTTTCACCCATGATAGTTGAACTTAATGAAGGACACCAGAATTTGCCACTCCATTTCCATTGCCAGTTATGAAAACCGCCTTTGAATTGTGAATGACATGTTGTGCCAAAAGCTTGCTTTGTGTCGACGTCGCTCCACGAATTATATTTCTGGTAAATGGCCGTGCCAACAGTGATACCACATGCCACCCATTGTCCAGATATACATGAACTTAAATCAAGACCTTGACTATTCACTTGATGATGAAGAGTTGCGCTCAAAATGAAAGTAGTCAAGAGAAACTGGAAGACTATCATAGCTGATGATTATTTGTTTCGAAGTAATAAGAAATAGAAAAAATGAATTGAAGACGAAAGTTATAAGCCATTTTTATACATGAAACATTGCTGTCGTTACTTCCTTTTTCTTCGATTTGTCATGTCCATTGCATTCTGATCAGATAGCATTGGTATTAAGCACTTAATTACGTCATGAGAAATATATATTCTTCCTTTCTCTAAAGGCTTTCAAATCGTCTATAGTCACTAAGTATACACAAGTTATAAAGTAAGATAGGGATTTTTTTTCTCCTTAGCTAATAGACAGAACACAACTAGTATGATGTATAATATTTATGTTTAGGCTTCTTTTCATCACTCAAAATTGATGATAAGGTCCTATAAATCACGATGATTTGTTATTGATATGGAGAAAAAGAAGAATAAAATCAGATGAAACATTCTTTCAATCTCATGATGGTTTATTGTCAAATCTTGGAAATATTAAGCGTTGAGGTTCTTGTATATCACACAGTCATTGGAACTTCATATTTATATCAAAATTCATTGGCGAGGAATGCCCAATGATATCAAATATTTGATCATTTCAGAGAGAAACAAAAATGAGAACTTCCATTGATTCTCAAAGCTTTAGATCCATACATACGTATAATTGACAAAAAATGCGTGCAAGTAAAAAAAAATATCTTTTAAATATGTATTGGTAACCTAGAATAAAGAACCATGTAAGTGTTAAAAGCATTCTTAAAGGATATTAGTTCATGAATTTAATTGAAATGATATGAACAACGAAATTTTGTAGAAGTAATCATAATACTGGCATTTTTAACATAGTTAAAATCAATTTGAAATCTACGATAATTCCCGCCTGTAATATGAAGTCAAATATTGATTATATGAAGCGATGTCGAAATAGTCTCTGCTACGTGTACAAATTTCGAGTCTTTGAGTCAATACTTGGTACGTGTAATGCAGAACTTATTTGAAAAATATGAAAGTAATTTACAGATCAAATTTGAAACTTTGATAGGATGGGAAAAGTGTAGTACTGCACAGAATTCATGACAAGAAGCAAATCACTCAGCTAAATTTTAACTTGCACCATATCTTCTAAAGCTTTTCTAGTCTATATATTTTTTGTATTTTTGGACAATATTTGGGTTCAAAAAAGTTTTTATTACCTGAAAGATTTCTTTGTGCGAGAGAATCTTTAGTCTTCGAAAAGCAAAAATCAATTGAATCATCTGAATAAGAATGAGAAATGACAAAAGAGTCTTTCGTATCAAAGTTATACTTTAAAAAAAGAACATTAAAGAACACGTTTAATAACTTCAGAACAGTTACGAAAATCAACTATACTTCTGGGACTTGAAGACCTATTTTTATTCATCATATCAATATTTTTATATAAATTGATAAATGATTCTCTGTAGATCATACGATTGGGAGTAACAAGGTAATTCTTCTTTCCTAACTTGTTCTTGCGTTTTCATTTCTCTCCGAAAGTTTTCTCTTGTAAATAGTTAACACTTTTAAACCTGCAATCGAAGATTGTTTATATAAAAGCGACAATCTTTTTGCAATTTATTTTATAGAAGAGTGTGCGTATGCTTGCTACATCTTTACTTCTCCATACCCACACCTACTTCATCTACTTTTTCACCTTATTCAAATCTTAGGTTATTATTTTAAAAAGTTGAAACAGAATTTATATACTACAGTAACTACACATGCATAAGTCTTATCAGAAAGCAAGACACTGAAATAACAATTTATTGTTTTTTAACTTCAAAGTCACTTTGTCTAGTTGAACCACCAACTCGAAATCCCCACAAGAGTAAGATTAATGCCATCATCATTGAGCCTGAAACAATTCCAACTAAGACAAAATTAAATATAAATTCATCTAAACTCGACGGTAATGTTTTTGCATCTATTGTTGCTTGTCGTAACAAATTATAATGATGACCAGTGTATGCAACCCAATAGTATGTCATTGGATGTAACCAACCAGTTATTTGTAAACATATATGTGTTATTAATTTACATTTCTCGTTTAAATATAAATGGTGCCATGAAACACCAATTAACAATAAAAAGATCCCATTTAATTGTGCTTCAACATGTCCACCAACACCAGCTTTATAATTTTTAAATAAAAAACCAGAGGATGTAAATAATCCAGCTATAATACAACCGGATAAAAATAGTAGAATACCACTAAACATTAATATACGACTGTGGTTCATTTTTAACCTGTTATTTTTGCGTGTATATCCAACAATTATTCTTGTATTATTTATAAATAAGAAAAAGAATTTGTAAGAGAAAAAAATAAAACGATATTTGTTCGCTAAATGTGGTACACATTGTAACTTTTGGTGTTTTTTTTCTTTTCTGCCATTCATGTTCTCTTCCTTTTTCGACTCTTCTCATCTCCTCTTTTTCTTATTCGTTGTTCTATCTTTCTGTAACTGTCTTCTTTCCAAGCATATCCTACTATATAGCTCGAAACCCACCAAGAAATAGCCACCTTCCTTTTACTTCCATTTTCCCCTTTATAAATAACCACGTTTTCGTTAATAATGAATCATGGATATTGATGATACTAGATTCTTTACTAAATTCTTCCATGGATATTACAAATTTCTTTCAAATGAAACCAAAGGCAAAAAAAAACTTTTCCAGCAAGTCAACGCAGGCTGAGAAACGTTTTCCACCGGTCGTGAATGACTACGATGAGAAGTTAAAAACAATTTGTTTCGATGTACTCTTATTGATACATTATGACGCATTTCGAGATTCTGTTCTTGAGACTATGATCTAGACTGAGATAAAACGAATGACCCATAATAAATGGCTCATTTTTGCATTGCACTTTCCCAGCACTTACTATGTTGTGTTAAAAAACCAAAATGAAAAGCTCTACAATCTACAAAGTAAAGCTTATTTTAATTGTATAGTTTTGTTTTCTAAAAAAAAAAGCAAAACTCAGTGCGATCAATTTTTGTCATTCCGAAGACTCAGCTCACAGAATTTTTTTAAACAAAAAGGACACAATAAAAATAGGATTTTCTTTGTAAACTTTAGAGCTTTTGACGCTGCATCTTGTGATATATTTTTTTTTTAATACAACGTATCAGGCGATGGAAAAATGAAATGCAAAAGTGGGCCATTTATTATCATTCACCCGCTATTTTTCTTTTCGAGCCACTTAACTTTCGTCGCGCTTACGTTAGTTTTAAGAATAAAAAATATATTGGTTCCCAATTTAACACGGGGAGATGAATAGAGACAAGAGATAGGAATACAGATGCCCATGTGATGAAAACCGGGCAAATATCGGCGTTAATCGCGGTTTTAGCGGTTCGGTTACCGGCTCCTTAACATAGAAAAACCGCGGGTTTACCGCTAAAACTGATCCGGTTTTTGTGACATGAGTTCATGCCTTCACGTTGTTTTATTGTGATGAACACAAATATACGTCTACACAAGCAGGCAACTTGATAAACACATATAGGCCATATTTTGCTAGAACCTGAAAGGGTTCAGTATGATACCTTTTCTTTAGAGAGTACTCGTTTTTGCGTCAAATAAATAACACGAGACTCACCTTTTATAACACATGTTGTAAAAATCGACATTGGACTGTCTTTCATGTATATTGTACAAAGACATTCAAAAATAATACTTCATTTAAAAAATATATCGAACGTCAATTTCTTTTTCAATGATCTTCTATCCTGTATCATTGGTTTTTTTTTCTCTTTTAAAAAGACGTCGTTTCAAAGAACGATACAATTGTTGATTGATCATAGTGCTGTAATTTCAATCCAGATTGTTAAAGCGTTTCAAAAAGAAATAATTTATACATAAGATATTGGCTAAATCAAAGCCGAAAGAAATATGCCGAGCAACTGCCCTTAGCATGATGAAGATTATTCATCATCGAGAAAGTGTTGGATGACAGCGAGAACTAATGACAAGATTTGGTTACACAACACTTTCGCAAGTTGACTTAAAAGAATGTGAAAAAGAATTTCACTAATCGATTCTAACTATAACTGGCTTCAAAATAGTTTCCATTGGAATGTTTTCATCGTCCTTATTGGAAACGTTCAACTCAAGAAATGAAGCGAGATCAGGCTCGAAATCAAAGTAGTGCTAATTGAAGAGCTGAAATGATCTCTCAAAAAGAAAACAATCAGCTCAGAAAAAGTTTTAAAAAGTGAATATTATGTGTTGTAATACTCCTGTCGGCTCTTGAAAAATTATATGTTATAAGGGCAAGTATTTGATGAATTTCGACGTAAGACGTTTCAAAAAATAATGTTCCGTTTTCGAGATATTAAAATTTCTCTGAGAGCACTCTCATAAAAAAATGACATTTTTTGCGGCTTTTTATGGCATTATTATCTCCTGAACAAAAAATATCCGTTTTGCTTGAAACTTTTCTTGTGAATAGAAATCATGATTCTAAATTAACGAAAAAAAAATGAGCTCAAATGAATGAACTATCAAGACGTTGACCCATACTACCAAGTGCATGAAAAAATTGTTATTTTTCAGTGTTTTGTGCATAGACCTATCCCAAGAGCGGATCATGTTGAAAAGCTGTAGTTTTGACTGGAGAGCAATCTCTTTGATTAAGAAACCTCATAAAATACTCAGCTCTATAGTTAGTGTCCATGGCGCAGGAGATCTTCATCAAAAATGCGTTTTGAGTCCAAATCACGATTTTAGGAGAGGTGATTTAGATCAAAATCAAGTCTATAGAAGGCTGGGTGTGGGTGTAGGTGTGAGTATGGGTCTTTTTTTAAACTTCATCCACACCCACACCCCCACACCTCACACCCTGGCGGATAGGGTGACATCTTAGTTGCCTCGTATATTTTTGGTCATAAACTTGCATAGAACTCGATGAATTTCAGTCACTATCGGTGAAATAACTAGTTGCCGAATGAAAGGATACTCACGAAAACTATGGGAATTGCTTAATATGTTTCAGCTTAGAAAAAGTCTTTCAGCAAAGATAGATATTACATACATTGATTTTTTTTCTTCCGTCCCATTCCATTCTGAATCTTGCTTGTAAATAGGTCCTAAATAATAAGTATCACTTTATTGTGCAAAATATAAGAGTAAATTGGGAATTCTATTCAAATCAAGGTGACAGTATGGCCGAGCGGTCTAAGGCGCCAGTTTCAGGTACTGGTCACTTGTGGCGTGGGTTCGAATCCCACTACTGTCAAGTTTTTTGTTAGAGCTCTCTATAAAAGAACGCAAAAAAAGCGTTCTATTGACATACTTTTTGTCTTTCCTGCAATAGATTTCACGACATTGTACGTTCTTTTCGTATCCTTTCGCCATCTTTTTTCTTCCTCCAAAAAAACCACATCAGCAACACTCTTATGTGAAGTGATGCTCATAGTTTTTGATAAGTTCTTTGATACATAAAAAAAAAATAAAATATGTAAATAGCTTGTCATATGTAAATTCATTTCGACTTTTGGAAATATACCATACTATTTACTACCACTAGTTTTTTCTGCTATAAACTGAAATTCAAAGAAAGTCAGCTTGACCATGACGTCTATCAATAGGTTTCATTGAAAATTTTTATAATCTGTAATATATTTGTTCCAACAGTATGATACGTGTTGAATACTTGTTGCATTATCTGACGAAATTCGTTCAATAGAAGTATGTACATATGTATTGTATCTTATGCGGCGTGTCCCATAGTCATCAACAACAAAATTCGACTGGAAAGGTTTAGATCCAATAGTGAAACATGTAGCTTAACAAGATTGAGTAACAATATAGTTAAAAATAAGTCTAACTGTGATTGAAGAAGAATGTCTTTTGCTTATCACGGAAACATCCATTTTATTAGTAGATGAGAACCAAAGTAATCGTATCGATCGATTGATTATGATGATTATTTTGCTTCTTAATCGTGCATTCGAAGGTGTGGGTGTGGATATCAGTTCCCTCTCTTCACTCACATCTTAACCATATATCAGATCTTATAGGAAATCTGGGTTCTTCTAAAACAGCTTTCGAGAAGGACACTTTCGAAATAAAATAGTACTTGCCTAACGAAATTTCTTGATCATCTAATCACCTGATTTTAAATGAAGTGTTGAACAAAAACAACGCAAATATGAGGCTATGCCAAGAGATTATTTAATGCATGATGTAAAGCAATAGCACATTACCTATTAGTCTCTTGTTTTTTTAGAGTTAAAGTATCTGTGTATTCATTAGAAATTCGTTTTAATTGAATCGCGTTAATAAAAAATCGCGCTGCAGGTGTGAGTGTAGGTGTATGGTGCCAGTTCTTTTCCACATCCATTCAAATCAACACTCACGCCCCTTTTTTTTGTGCATTTGAAGATGACATATTTTTTATTAGTTTTCCACCATGAATATAGAATACATGACATCACTTGAGTCTCATTTTATCGACAGTACTTTCACTCCTATGCATTCCTATTTTATTTCACTACGTTCTTTTGTCCTCTTTTTTCGAATAATTCGAAAGCGGCGATGTCGATGCTCATGTAAATCTATTGAGAAATAACGGTGCAGGTGGGTTCTACCTGACAAAACAATGCTATTTGAAAAAGATTTCTTCTTCTAATTAAAAATCTATTTGAAAAAAAAAACAAAATGACGAATGATCGAAATCACCTTTTATCATTAATTCTTGAACATTTTATGATGTCATTAAATGTAAATGAACATGAAGATAATGAGGAAACTTTTACAGATGAAAAACTTACTGAATATTCAAATTTAAGTTGATTTCAATAAATACGTTTTGATAGTAGTGCTGAAAAGTTTTATTTATCCTTTTTAAATCATACTAAATCAGATATTGATCCAATATTTGAATTTCCACATATCTATATTGTTGAACCTGAACAATTTACATCTGAAGAACGTCAAAAATACGAAACTTTTAATCAAATTCGATTTTTATATATGAATTATAGTAATAAAAAATATTCGTGTTATGTTACACTCTATTTTTTTTCAACAACTCATCTTTTACTACTTTCAGGTACAAATAAATATGTTATTTCAGCTCAATTTATCGATCCATATAGAAAATATTTTTTATCGTCTGATCTTGTGCATAGATTTAAAGATCAATGTTCGATAGATAAAGTTTATAATGAACAATTAGGAATGAATGGTCCATCAATATATATAACATCCGAAGATCCAAAATTGCCTCTATCAACGAATCATGTTGCATCATTAAAACGTATTCATTAGCATAAATTAGCACAAAATTGGATTAATCATACATGTTTAAGTTATTGATCAGATCAAAATTTAATTAATTCAATTGTTAAATTTAGTTGTCATTTAGCACCAATCCGATATGTATTTCCAACGAAAAAAATTTAATTAATAGAATGACAATGACCATTTTCAATATGTGAATTATTTATAGCTAAAACATTTCGTTATTATCAAGGAAAATGTTATTTAATTGTTAAAGCTCTATCTGATTTATATATTAAACAAAATTTGATATTATCAAAAGCGATATGTAGTTATTATTTAAAAACAATTTTATATTCGTTATGTGAATAAATAGAAAAGGAACAGTGTCGATATATGAGACACTCTATGATCGTTTTCTAGATTTTATAAATTATATAATTGTACGTTTCGAAAAAAAAACATGTTTCAAACATTATTTTATACCTGAAGTGAATATTTTTCATCATATATATATATGATGAACATTTCAAAAAATTTATTGTAAAGTGTTTGTTAACTAAAGTAAATCTATGAAATATGATTGAACAATATGAAGTATATTCTTGAAATACAAATCAATTTAGATATTTTAATTCGATTATTGAACTATTAACCAAGAATCAAAATTTAGCTGATAACTCATGTTTAATATGATTTTATGAACATATAATGCAAGCATTTGTTAAACAACATCAATTAATTGATTGTTCATTGAAAATGATTAAAGATTGTATAAAAACGAAATTACCTATAATTATGTTTCGATGCATCAACTAAATATTTATTGTATGTAACAACTTTGATAACGCATATTTTTTATGGTAACCATGTTTTTTCAATAGAAAATTGATTAGCACATAGAAAAATGATGAAAATATGCGAAGTAAAATCATTGTAACATCTGTCAAGAAAGTCTTCGTATCAAATGTTTGTTCATTTTTCATCCACTTTGAAGTAACTTGATAAAATGAGAAGTAGTCAATTAGAATTAGAATTTGGCGCTCTCTTTAAATATGTATTCAGAATTTTCTTCTAACTTGAAGTTGAATCATCGAGAGCAAATCTTTGATGAACATGAAAAAGCTTATATTAACCGCTGATTTTGTGGAACATTAAGTTCTCTACAACATTACGAAGTAAAAGCTATCTCTACATACCCTTTCGAGAAATTATGAATGAAGAAAAAGTCTATTTGCATGGTACAAACTGCATTTTTCATTGATTTAACTTTTGCTTACAACTAGCTAGCCATGAGTCAGCGGAAAATTCTAATGATATATTTAGAAAGAGCATCAAATTCTGATTCTAACTGACTATTTTTCATTTTGTCAAGATACTTTTAAATGATTGAAAAATAAACAAATATTTTGTACGAAGACTTTCTTGTCTGAGATTAAATAAAAATATAATCAATAAATGTTTAGAAGCTTATAATACATAAAGTATAACAGATCAGATGTCAAAGTGTAATTGTTTGAAGATTTCGATCGGAATGAAAAAAAAAATCATGTTAGTATTTTTGTTCAGTATGTGTTTTGACTGTGATATCAATATCAACTTTTTCTTTTTGTTCATCTTGTCGACCAACATCAATATCTATTCTCTTTTCGTATTTATCATGTACAGTAACATCAATATCAATTCTTTCTTCGCGTGCATCACGTCGACCAACATCATACTGATGCAAATAGCCTTTAGATGCTTTTTCTTGAATTGCTTCAATCGTATCTAATTGAAGTTCTGTAATATCTTTCTTCAAATCACCAAGTTTTCTATCATATTGCTTTTCACCTTTGACGATGGCTTCTGCAATGAACATACTCTATTTAGAAGAATATATATATAACTATTAATCTCCTTACCACTATCGGTAGCCACCGTGTCCAACCATGTTTTTTGTAGACCTGCTTTCATATCGTCTACAGCCTTGTGTAATGCTTTGGACAATGTATGATCACCATCAGCCAATTTCGATGTACTTGTGTTCAATAGACGAAGTGATATTGATATTGATGGCCGATGAGCAGCGGCAATAAATCGAGTTAACATTATCGAAGGTGATTGAGGTCAAATATGAAAAAAAAAATATACGAAAAACAGTAGATTCTTGTATATTATCGTATGACGTAGCGAAAAATTGCCATTCGACAATGATAGAGTCATTTTGATAGACGAAATTTTAGTGATTTCATTTTCAGATTTACATTTTCTAACATAGCTCTTCGAATTGTTTCACTTTTCATGAAACAAGGAAAAAAACTTATATGGAATATCGGCCCTCTAGTCTCACCTAATTGGTCAATTTCTTTCACCAATCTAGTAGAACGAACATATATATATGCATGCACTCATTCACATCCATTCATCCATTTGATCCGTAAGTTACTACTTCGTGATTCATCGATTTATTCTTTGCTTGCTTAAATAAATATAGTATATCAATATCAACACTCATTACCAATTTCGTATTTCACAATATGACTCATTATCGTTGAAGAATGTTTTACAGGTAACAGAACACACTCAAGTCATGTGAAATAACTATATTGAAATCATGTAAAAACAAATAAATCATAAACAAATGTCTAAAATCGAAGTGCTACTACGGTATAACTCTGAAAAAGAATACAAGAAAAACAAAAATTTCTATACACAAGTTGACATCAGTCGTGCGATTCTCTTCTATGAATTCGACATGTTTGCAACAAGGCCAAATCATCTCAAGTTCACAATGATTTTCTTGTGGCCGATTAGATATTCAAATAGTGATTTTTGATGGATTGGAAATATGGAATATTGAGATTGAATGTCGTGAGAATCTAATGTTTTTTCAGTGTTATATTAAACAAAGCTTGAGCAGATAATTAATACTGGCTGCTTCTTTTGTCGAAATCTCAAAATGAATGACCGCAACGAACTCAAGTTATAGTGAACTTATTTTTATACTAATAGCAATCATCGATCATACTAATAAGATCTTGAGAATTCTTTCTCGTTCAAGAAGATTCAGTCACTTTTGCATTAAATCTTAAACAGAGAACGTCACCAATCTAGTGATGTCGAATGATGAGTGAATTCGTACGAGAGTTGTTTTTTTTAGTCGAGAAAAAAAAAGAAATAGTTCTTTCGTCTTTAACTCCGCTCCACTTTGATCGATTGACCTTGGATTAGCGCTTAAAATCCGCATTAATAGAGGTCCATCAACCGTAAAAGTTTCAACCAGAACGCTTGAAGTTAAGGTTCACTTTAGCTTAGCTTACTACTTTTGTTGAATGCTGTATCAGAAAAATTTAATATTTTTACTATTGCCTGTTTCAAAAAAAAAGTCGGTGAGTATTTTTTTGAGTAACTTTTGATGGAAACGCATCAAACGGTATTTTACAGAATAATTTGACCTAGTTTTTTCAAGGACTTAAATCGACGTTTTTGAAAACCAACATATTCCGTCAAGTGACTAAGGCCAATTTTCAATAATCAGGTGCGTATTCGAACTGTTAGATGAAGACTATCAAAACAGCGAAAGGTTCAGACTTTTAGATTTATTCGTTCAGGAGTTATAGGCATTCTATTCGAAACTCTTAACCGATTCTTCTATTAATTTCTGTGAAGAAAATCATTTTTGCCTTTTTCTTATTTTAAGAGAAACCAATTTTCGAACAGTAGATATACGCTAATATCGGGAAAATTAAATCACATTTATGAGAGTCTTAAGGTAGCGATTAGGTGACTTCCTTCATCATCAGTATCCTTTATGTTCCGCAAACATCGAGCAACGAGGAGTTCACAACAAATAAAATTTATTTTGTTTTACTTTTATGCTTGTTAAGCTACTATACATTTTATATTTTTTATCTTTCAACACTTTTAGTTTCTTGTGTCTCTTTAGTCATTGAAAGTGCGCAAGTTTTCTTTAGCAACACTTTTCTGGTTTCGTAGAGTGGTACTCATGGGTTCCTCAAATCCAGACATTGTTGTTGATCGATGATGCAACTTTATCATAGAAGCTTCAAAAGGTTTGAATTCTTATAAAAACAAAAACTGAAGTGTCAAAGACCAATAGCTTACAATGAATTGATATTGATCAAACACGATCAACAAAGTATATAAAAAAATACTAATCTGAGTGTTTTCTAGATGAACCTTTTTTTTTCTATTTTCGTCTATGTTCATGTGAAAAATGTAACGATGAACAAATGAAGAAGGAACTGAAGAAGATAAATATCAGACTTCTTCTAGATTACGCAACGAAACTGCATGAATTCTGTACAGAACTTTGATATCCGCGACTGCCATATTTTTGAGGATGAATGAATATGATCGATCAATAACAAGGATACTAATTTAGTACCTTGATAGCAGTGATTTTTGGAAAAAATTTGAAATCCGATCATGTTGGCGCATCAGTGGCAGATTTTCCATCATGATAGGCATCTCTGATACAAAGTCAGTACAATCAGTAATTAATTTTTGAATCTATTTCATATTGATGCCATGAAATTACATCTATATGAATTCGACATTCTTATATTTTTCAATTCATTTGCATTGACAGGATGAATCATTCTGCTTGCTCTTTTAATTCACTAACTATTCAATTTCATAGTAAGAAGATTAATATTCACCAACGAAATTGCTTAGGTTGGCGACCTATGAATGATTTCTTTTTTCTCTTTTGTTCTTGATACAACTAATGAGTAATCAAAGCACATTAATGCTATTTATTATAGAAAAACTTTGCTGGTCGACTCTGTGAGTTGCGTCTCAATTGTTTACAGAGAGTTTTTCTGAACACAGGCGCATGCAAATAGCAAAAAAAAAGAATGAATTGATGTCAGTCAAAAATGATTTTTTTATTAATGAAAACAAGTGTATAGTTTTTTTCTTGCAATTTCAACTCTCTCGAGTACATCTTTAAGAAGGGGACCATTAGGAGATAGTGAACCTTGTCGAATGTTCTGAGCACGTTCGTAAAATGAGAGGGCTTTCGACGAATCTTTGATGCTCTCATACAAACAAGCAATGTTGTTGTACGAAGTAGCCAAATCAAGATAATTTGTAGAAAGAGCATCCTTACATATTTCAAGGGCTTGTTTGTTATATTCAATAGCCTTTTGATATTCGCCTTGATTGTTCTAAATATATCCAAGCTGATGATAATAATGCACTTTTGTGATTGAATCGGATGTCTGTTCCAATAGTACTGTTTAAAGTCCTTCGGCCTTGTTAAATTGGCCTATTGTGAGTAGCAATTTACTCAACCGTATCCAATCTGTCGAATCTCACGTCTTCTTTTGTATATGTTCAGTAAGTTCACAGAGGTGTTGATCATCATTCGACGTAAGTATAAGGTTTACTTGATAAAAAGACTGATGGTTGTTGATTTGTTTAAAATCATCGATTCGAAAGACAATGTGTATAGAGAAAAGAATTTCTTCTTCTGCGTTGGAATGACTCATATCTGAGATGGATACAAAAGGAGCCGATGAGACCGTCAAATCAATCAACATTTGGAAGAACATTCCCACAGTATTGGCTTTCGAGAAGGCATTCTGGACAAAAACAAAAGAAACTTCTCGTTTCTTACTAGTCATTCAAAAATGATTGCAGTGTTCAATACATATCATTAAGTTATATCTATACACGAATGATACCATTTGTAGTTTATAACACATATGTATAGATCCAGTTTTTAGTAAATTTTATCCACAAAAGTGAGTAGACCCATTGTAAACTGGGCATTCCTATGAGAATATGAAAGTCTCTTTATTCGTCGTACTTATTATTTTAGAAAACTCAATCTTAAAAATCGATATGACGTTAGACGAAGGTTTACTAAGCTTCAAAAGACTTGCCCTAGTACTGTCTACTAGAGAAAGAGTCAATACTCTTGTCAATATATTATTTAAGTTAATGTCTATGAAACTCAGATCGGCCATACAGTAATAACGGGTGCATCAGAACAAATGAGTCTCTCACTATTTTCTCAATATATCTATTTATTTTAGTAGTTATAGATTAAGTTTCTTCTTAAATAATTCAGTATTCAATTCTCTACAAAACCATAGACGATTGTCTACTATGCAATTAAAAGCAAAAAAGACATTACGAATATGTATCATTAACAACTTTGAAGTACAAATCGGCAAATTGATCTGCTTCTTTTTCCCACCATTAAATCACTGTTCAGATGTCTCGAAATTGCACATAGTGAATAATGTATCAACTTAAAATATTGATAGAGAAATTAGTGTCTAGACAACAAATCTGAATCTGACATATGAAGTCTTTTTTGCTTGAACCTAGTTGCGAAAAACAAACGTTTATTCGGATTTAAATAGAATTTGATAGCATGACTAGATTCGTTTTGAATAGAAAAACAATGATTGCTCCGAAAAAAGGATTTACAAATGGGTTACATAAATTTTACAAAAATACTAAACGCTATGGTGTATAAATGGTTCTTTTTATGAAAATCAATAAACTTACTTGTATGATTACGCAAAAGTTACAACATGTATAGTGGCAATGGCAAAATAAGATGCTCATGGCGTGTGAAATAGATGAGCCATGCATTTGTTGTGTTATTCTTGTTTGTATTTGACAATTAACATATATGAAGAATAACATTGTCTTGCAACCGTCTTTCCTACTGAAAAACTACCAAGAAAAGAAAAAGATTGATGCGAGTTGTTTTTCGAATAAATTTCACGAATCAAAAGAATAAAAACTTCAGTATTCTTTTGTGAACGAGGCATTCTGATTAGAATGTCCCATTTCATCTATTTATTATTATTCAAATAGTAAAAAAGGCACTCTAGTACAATTAAAATTTGGACAATCTTGCACAGATTCATATTAATTTATTGAGTTAATT
Source organism: Rotaria sp. Silwood1 (assembly GCA_905250075.1). Lineage (NCBI taxonomy): Eukaryota > Metazoa > Rotifera > Eurotatoria > Philodinida > Philodinidae > Rotaria > Rotaria sp. Silwood1. The sequence continues at coordinate 173,267 of CAJNOP010000415.1, forward strand.
TATATTAAAAATCAATTAGGCCACCCAAGGTCTTGCTGTCGCATTACGGTTTGTCGGCATTCGCCCTTGATGTCATTGGAATTTCAGCAGTGACTTCAGAATTTTGAGCTACTACTTTAGGACGCGCTTTGGTTTTTTTTATAAAGTAGACAACACCACCAATGACAGAAAGCAAAGCAGGAATACCAAGACCAAGTGACAGACCAAGAATAAGACCCAAATTATTAGATGGTGCTAAAACGAGAAAATAACATAGATGAAAAACACTATGAAAAATTTCGTTGCTCACGTGGAGGTGGAGGCTCAGCTGTTGTTGTTGTTGTTGTTGTTGTTGTTGCCGCTGGAGATTGAGACGTAGTTGTTACTGAAGTAGTCGTCGGACTAGTAGGTGGTTCGGTCATATCTAAATAATTTTCAAACATTACTTTATGTTTTTCATATTTCTTTTCCCATGTCGTGTTATTTACCTCGACAATTTCGGTTGTATATTTCGATATTATCCAATGCAAAATAGATTGTTTTGTTCAATGCAGGATCAAAGGTTCGATTTTCATTTGTAACTTCAAAATGAAACATCAACTAAAAGCATCCATAAATTCATTGTACCTTATTTTTCATTTAAAAAAATGATTACAGTATAGTTAGCAAATATTGCATTGAATGTTATATTTCTTGAATACCAACGATTTTCTACCATATCAACAGCTGAGACTTGATCAATTTCGGTTTCATTATCAGATTTAATGAGGACCGAAATTCTTTGACCCCAATCAAGTTGATCATAAACAGTGATGTAATACCAGTATAGAAGACATCGTTCTTCAACAGATTTCTGTATCATCATTCCTTCATTAATCGACTCAACGATAGTTTTATCTGATTCCCAAGCGTCAATAGTGATCAAACCATAATTGCCTAAAAAAGAAGAAATATCGATGTATAACTTGCAGAGTCTGTGTTGATAACATTCGATGAAACTAAAATTGTAATGAATACTTGAAATTTCAGTATTTTATCAGTTCTTGTACCCCTTATAGAAAATTCATCATTTTGACTATCTTGATTAGATTCTTATATTAAGTGTTGTGTTTCCTTGAAACAATAGCTTTACCTAATGTACAATTTGCTAACACTTGATTCTTAGTTGGACATTGATTCATGTAGCAAAAATTCAAATCCCAACTTGTTGTATTTGTACTATTATCTATTAGTGGTCGATAAGGTATATCGCATGTTTCATTATTATCTGTTGGTTCATCTAAAATACTCATTTATTGATAGAAAATTTTTTGAATGAAAGAGAAAGATGAACACTTACCAATAGAAGTAACATCAGAAAGAGGAAATCGAGGTGGTTCATTGATGATATCGACAGAAGTGAATTCGCTTCCATTTCTAATAAGAAGTTCACTATTTGCAAAGCATGAACTTGCAGAAAAATCACAATTAAATAGTCGAATAAGAGGTTCTTCTGTAGTAGAAGTTGAAGTTGTCTAAAAGGATTGGCATGATTACAAAATTGATTCTTTCTTTAGAAATTCATCTTAATGAAAAGAAACGAAGCATGCTGGATGCATCTTCCAGTTTCTATTGATAGTTTTCCTTCTCTATAAAAACATACCATTGTTACAATAGGAACAGTTGTACTTTGTGTTTCTTCAGTGCCTTGGGTAATTACAGATGATTGAGGATTACCAATCGTAGTAGATGCTGTCGCTGTTATTGTTCTAAAAATCAAGAAAACAGTATGAAAGATAAATGCAAACATAGGCGATGTTTCTATAGCCAATGAGGTCTGAGCTAATATAAAAACTTAAGCAAAGTTGTCCTAATGGTGTGGGTGTGGATGGAAAGAAGATTCATGTCCACATTCATACCTCTACCTACACTTACAGCCACAGTCGCGCTCTATTAATCGCACTTCCAATGACCATAGTTATTTTATCATAGAATGTTGTTTATCATTCGTGTCACTTCTGATAAGTACGGAGCTTGGTAAAACTAAAACACAACGACGAAAAAGACTGCTGGTTTAGTCAGAAGTAAGAGAAGCTCGTGCGATCGCAGAGAAAAATTATTTTGCGCCTAAGACAAAGAGCGCTTATAATGTAAAAGAATTTATTTTACTCCGAAACATTTGTAATCGTTGATTAGAGATGGTTAGAAATAGAATAAATAATCAATCAAAATATAGATGAATTTCACATAGCAAGAATACAAATACAACAAATTGCATGCTATAGAAAGTATTCTCACATATCTTGATTCTCTCAAGCGCCATTCATTTAATACTTTACTAATAAGATTCAAAAACTCAACTTACAACGTTGTTGCCACAGTAGTTGTTGTTGGTATAGGAGTAGTTGTCGTTGGTATAGGAGTAGTTGTCGTTGGTATAGGAGTAGTTGTCGTTGGTATACGAGTAGTTGTCGTTGGTATAGGAGTAGTTGTCGTTGGTATAGGAGTAGTTGTCGTTGGTATAGGAGTTGTTGTCGTTGGTATAGGAGTGGGCGTCTGTAAACAAACACAAATATTGACAAAATAAATATTCAAGTTATCTTTCAAATATACTGAATACATACTGCAATAGATATAGTTGTCGTCACAATAGACTCTGTAACACAAAATAGATAAAAAAATTAAAACATTTTATTCACTGATGAAAAGAAAACATACCACAAGATTGATCATAGATCTTGATTTCATCTAAACCAAAAAAGTGGGTAAAACTTGATCCATCACGTATCATTCTGAACGTAAGCTTAAACGACATTAAATAATATATATTGAAGTTATCAACTATCTGCATCCAGAAGAGACTATAGTATTACTCACTTGATAAGAAGACGATGAAGGAGCTGTAAAGCTACTTCTACTATTGTACCATTTGTTGTCTGACAGTGGTGTCAATTCAATTATTTGTTGTGTGTCTTCACCTGCTTTCCATCCTACTTGTATTTTCGGATTATTTGATGCACCAGGAATATAGTAATAGAAATCAAGACATTGAGTAGTACTCGTACTTTGTTTAACATCAGTCGCATATGTTTGATCAAATCCACCAGTAACTTGTGCTCTTATATTAGCAAATTTTCCTACAAATGATCAATTTATTCAAGGAATATTAAGATGATATGAAATCTAAGCAAATAACCAACCGATAACACATTGTCCCGGACGACCAGATGTAGTTGGACATGTGTAATTATTATTAGCATAACGTCGACAAAAGTACATTTGCCAACTTCCTGATAGGTAAGGAAAATTGCAGTGTTCATTGTTTGGTGTAGTCAGTGATACTGTATAACAAATATTATTCGATAGTGATCTATATTATCTTTGATTGAGAAAATACTTACGAATGGCAGTAACATCAGACAAGGCCTGAATAGGATTAGAAACAGAAGTAATACCAGTCGCTAAGGCCAAATTGTTGGTTCCGCCCGATGTTAGTGGGAATTGACAATCACCTGTCATATCATTGTCGAAGTTACATTGATAATTTACATTTTGAGAGTAACAAAATGTTAATATCAAAAGTAGAGCTATAAAAATAATAGTGTGAAAATAAAGAAAATCATTTTACATTATGACATACCGATTAAAATACAGAAAACTCTATTTGTCATAGTTGAATAAATCTTCTTCTTATAAATGTACTAGTTTGTATTAATCTAAAACAATTAAAATTTTGTATCGTCATTAGTATGTAACGACATCGCGACTCAATAGTAAGCTGAAATGAATTTACAACATCAATGCTGTTTTGAAAAAAAGTAAAAAGAAAAAGAAGAAAAAGATAAGTTGTTTTATATCTGTTTCATTAGGCGAAAGACGACTTCACACTACGGATCTTTTTATCTTATCTATGTATATACACAAGGGTAGTCCAAAGTCGTTTATCATCAGCTTTTGAAAGGTAGAAGAAGAAGAGACAACAAAGAAAAAATTGTGTGATATCTTATAGTTACAAATGACTGATATGTCTTTTTGAAATACGAAATTAGTCAATGAACTACGGTGAAGTATGACTAATACTCTTCATACAGATCTTACAGGACTAGTACAACTTAATTAATAAATCTATGATCAACTTAAATAAGACAGAAAGATATATGTTTTCCACCAGTCAAACTAGAAAAGTAATTTCGATCAAGAGTCATGCTTGACTAAGTGTACGGATAGTAAATCTTGAGTTAAACATTAAGAAAGTCAATAACCAATTTCGATCATACTTGTTTTTATTCATTTATTGGAATACATATGAAAAAATCATTATGCTTTGAAATAAGTATGTGCTGTAATATCACCTAATTCTTGTTGTAGATTTATTGATGAAGAAGATTCGCAATCATTCGTGATAAATGTTCTAGTTTTTTTTTCTTACATGAAATACATGAGAAATTGTTACGAAATTCTTTGCATTGGAACGCAGTCGGTAAACATCTTGATAAAATGTTAAGGTGCATCGTCATGAAGTCATCTTTTTATTTATTTTACTTGTTTATCAATGAAAAGACATGATCACAAAATATATTAATAATTATTTAGTCTAGTTTATTGATTTAATATTAGTTTCACATGAGTCACGTAAGTGAACTTTATGCGTAGATATATACGATTTTTTTCTCTCTTCTGAAATTATATCTACCGTGCTTTTTAATCAATAACATGTCGGTCGTTTTGCTTCTTTTTTTTACAATACGAATTTGTTGATATCTGAAAAAAAATCATATATTAAATGAATTCCAATATTCGTTAGTATTTCTTATCGAATTCATTATTCGAATGTTATCATTTTTTTAGTTTTCTTTTGTAACAAGAAAAAGAACTCCATAATATTTTTGATATTGTTGTTCTATTGTTTTTCATGGCTGCAGCTCTCTTACTCTGTCATTTATGTGTAACGCAGATAATAGCATGCAGTTAGCTTGTGTGGAACTTAGAATCAATAAGTTTTATTTTGTTAGTCAAAAAATAATAATATTTGATCATTCGAAATTGAATATTATAATTTGAAAAGTCGATTGTATTCTTTCTGACATTCTTAAACAAAGGAGAGGATATTATGATCAAAAATTAGATTCGGTTTCGTGCAATGGAAGTTAGAATTAAAAATGAATTTTACTTTTTTTTCCCGATTTTATTTATTAAATATGAACAATTGCATTAGAATAAAGATGAGTAACCAAAAGCAGTACTTTTTTTGTTGAATAGATTTTCATACAATTTCTTCTCAATTTTGAATCAAGTTATTAATCGATTATTCAAAAGTTTATTCTTAAAATAAGTCAAATGGCTGAGAAAAAACGAGTAAAAACAATACTGAAAAGAGTAAAGTCAATCCAGAAAATACTTCTATCACCAAGAATGATATCAGTGTCTGACTAAAAACCAATTGATTTCATTGAAATATCAAAGCTCTGTTCAAGATCTGCATTAAAATAGCTACGTTTAGTCCTTCTTAAAGAAAACAAAAAGTCATCAACACTAATCAACAAAACTGAAACACGGTAACTAAATGAAAGAGTAAGAGCTACAACCAAATGTTGTGGTATTGCTCAAGGCAGAAAAACGCATAGTTGAAAAAAAATATATAAGATATTTTATTACTCTCTGGGAGACGTAGCTGTCAATTCACTTGTGTTCTTCGTGGTTATTATCGTTGGAGATTTGATGTAATCGATGACGCGCTTATCGGACCAGCAGAGAGTAGAGCTCGAAACAGGACACTTTTTCATGGCTCTGTTCAGAATTTGTTCAATGTGTGTGTGAATACATCACATAATGTGACTTTTTCTACCAACTATAATATATCATTCATTGGTTTTTTCCAGTGCTCATATATGTATATATGTAATGCATACACCCCTGGGCAAAAGTCTTTCCCCCCACCTCTTTTTTCGGCAAGGTTTTCTCTGCTATTATAAGGATAAAACATGGTGTTGTTCGGGCTATATAAAAGAGGACCCTAATAATCCCTAATCGGCCCGAACAACACCATGTTTTGTCCTTATAATAGTAGAAAAAGCCTCGCTGAAAAAAGAGGTGGGGGGAAAGATTTTTGCCCAGGGGTGTATATGAATTTGTCTTTTCCCATCATATGCTTGCTAGTGATTTTCTCAATTGTTGTGATCATACATACATACATACACATGTTCTTCTTACTTTCTTCTCCAACGTTTACGAAATCAGTGTTATTAAATAAAACTGAACTCGCGTTCAACGAAAACTTACCGGTCCGATACGACCCAATGTGGCCCAGACATTGGTTAAGCTCGGTTCGGGTCCGAAGAAAGTTTCATTTACAAAGCGATTTTTTCCAATGGAATTTGAACATTACTTCGGTAATTGCTAACGTACTTGAGATTAGATCACTGGTTGCCATGATGAGTTTGATTAGCTCAAATTGTCAACATTCAAATAAAGTTTTCTTGCTACATTTACATGACTGCTAGCTACCTCAACGGATGATAAAATTTGAATAGAAAGTTGCGCTCAGAAATATAGTTCAAAATATACAGGACTACCCTTTTTCAAAAAAGTAATATACTTTCTATAGACTTTCTCCTTAATCCATGTTGAACACTTAGATAAAGTGTTATTTGCCGCTCGCATTTTCAACGATGATTTTTTTTTCGATAAATTTTTTCGACCAATTACATTCTCATGGTAATTAACATATCTTATACACTACGGAACATTACTTGTGCCGGAGAAATACGATTGGCTTAAACAATCACTACGATTTATCATATTAATCGTATTTGAAATCCACCTAATTTTTCGGTTGTGAAAATTTTGAAATAACTTCTGTTAGTTCAAACGGACGTGAAGTTTAGTTGGAAGGATAAAAATGTCTGGCCGGGCCGTCAAAAAGTCTGATTTGTCTGCTCCCAGAGAAAAGTTTCCTTGGGTCTGATCGGAGGATCTGTTTTGACGCCTGAATCACATCTACTATTTGTAAAATTTCTTCGAACAATAAAACATTGTAGAAATGAGTATGACGATAAGTTTTTGCAAACATAAAGACCTATTCTTTCTGTATTTTTTTGTTTCAGATTCTAAGCAACTAATCAAATATCTCAGAAATCTCTTAGCAGATTACAATTCAATATTCATTTTCCATATTTTGTTGTAGATTGTCGATATGATTCAAACTGTTTCAAACTAAGTAATAATTTATGTAGTCTAATATCCATTTCAAAATAAAAGGTAATTGAGTATGTTTGAAATAATTTTTGATAGGAACAGGATAGGCATCTCCGATTTTGATCGTTTAAAAGAGGAAATGAAACTGCATCAAATTTGAAGACCAAATTTTTCTAACAGGTTCTCTGAGAGGCACCTGCCAAGTTTCTTAAACGCAAAACATTGTGCAATGTAAAAGTTTTCAAAGTTTAATTTTCACTAGTGCCCCAGAATGCTAGACTAAAGATCAATAATCTACGCAAATCCGGTGTTAAAAGGTTACTTTCACAAAAAATCGACTTTTATCCTAGCTAGGTTTTTGATGAAAAATCCATCTTCGTAGCTTACCGAAAAGTTTTAATTTTTTAAAAAGCTTGACCGGTAGCCCTAAGAAAAATTCTCAGAAAAATCTTACATTCAAGTTTCAGTGCAGTTTCATTTCAACCTTTACACAGTGAAAATTGTGGGCCTCTATCTCGTTCCTATCAAAAAATAATTCCAAAAATACTCATCCGCCTTTTAATTCGAAATGGTGGTTAGTTGACAAATATAGAATATGATAAAAAGAAAGGTGAAAGAATGAATAGATTACCCAGTGAAAAATATTTGCTTCAAAGAACGTGAAAGAACGCGTTCCAAAATGAAACCATTAAGAACACATTCCATGTTTTTTGGAATGCGATCTTAAGTGTTCCAGCTTTTTTGGAACGTTTGCTTTTCTCAAAAAAACAGCTAACGTTTTTTGGAACGTATCCTTGGTCGTTATTGTCTGAATTTAGATTCACTATAAGAGTCCTCGAAGAGAAGTTCAGACATAATTTTTTGAAAGATCGATTCTGGTGCAACTCGACGAGCTCTATCCAATGGCGTGCTCTAATTTCTCGTAGCTCAAACTGATATTTAAAAAAACTTTTTTGGAATCAGGACTGTCAGTTGTAAAGTATGACTAATTGAAGGTTCTACCATTTTTGGCATCAGTTTCAGGGTGCCGTACTTCAGAGCTGTCATTTTTGAATCAAAAGTGACGTTAAATTCAGATGAAAGCGTTCATCAGTCAAAAGAATTCATTCTCAGGTGTTTCTCAAGAAAATGTTAAAAAAGCGGTCTCATTTCGATGGAATCTTATCTTGACTGTTTCGAAATAGAATTGGCAGAGACACGTTGTATTGGCTCATGGAACGGTTCAGAACGCTTTCTATCCAGATAGAGAACAATTTTTGAACTGAGAAGAAAGCATTCCGTACTAGTGTGGAACAGTAAAGAATGAGTTCCTTGAGATTCAGAACTTTTCTTTTTGTTTGTGAAAACGTTCGCTAAGCTGTAGAACACATTCTTCATGTAAAAGACAAGTCTCTACATTTTTATGAATGCATTCTCTTCTGTTATTTTTAGAAATATTTTTCACTGGGTAATCCAATATGAAATTTTATGTCTCATATCATTCCTGCGGTACATTATGTTTCTGAATTTTATTAATCACACAAGCAAACACAATAATAACAAATACATCTGGAATAATGAAAAAAATGACTTAAAAAACGTATCTTTTTGTAGAATCACCATCTGATCTGCCTTTTCTTTTTTGCAGTTGAATACCGTCCCTATGTTTGTGGTTCAGATCGAAATGGTCACTGTTCCTTTTTCTATGACGTATGAAAATACCTCCGATGATTAAAAGCAAAGCAGGAATACCAAGACCAAGTGACAGACCAAGACCTAGACCCAAATTATTAGATGATGCTAAAAAGAGAAATTAAAATAGTGGAAAAAAACTATGAATCATTTTGTCGCTCACATGGAGGCGCAGCTGTCGCGTCATCTGGTTTTGTTGTTGTTACTGTTGCTGGAGATGGAGATGTACTTGTTGAACCAATAGGTGGCCCGAATACACCTAAAAAATTTCAATCATTACCTTATGTTTTTCATATTTCTTTTTTTCATGCTGTGTTACTTACTTCGACAATTTCGGTTGTATACTTCGATACTGTCCAATGCAAAATAGATTGTTTTGTTCAATGCAGGATCAAAGGTTCGATTGCCATTTGTTACTTCAAAATGAAACATCAACTAAAAATATCAAGACATTGATTTCACATCAGTTTCTATTTCAAAACAATATTACAGTATAGTTCATAAACGGCGCATTGAATGTTACATTTCTTGAATACCAACGATTTTCTACCATATCAACAGCTGAGACTTGATCAATTTCGATTTCATTATCAGATTTAATGAGGACCGAAATTCGTTGACCCCAGTCAAGTTGATCATAAACAGTGATGTAATACCAATATAGAAGACATCGTTCTTCAACAGATTTCTGTATCATCATTCCTTCATTAATCGACTCAACGATAGTTTTATCTGATTCCCAAGCGCCAATAGTGATCAAACCATAATTGCCTAAAAAAGAAGAATTATTGATGTATAATTTGCAGAGTCTGTATTGATAACATTCGATGAAACTAAAATTGTAATGAATACTTGAAATTTCAGTATTTTATCAGTTCTTGTACCCCTTATAGAAAATGCATCATTTTGACTATCTTGATTAGATTCTTATATTAAGTGTTGTGTTTCCTTGAAACAATAGCTTTACCTAATGTACAATTTGCTAACACTTGATTCTTAGTTGGACATTGATTCATGTAGCAAAAATTCAAATCCCAACTTGTTGTATTTGTACTATTATCTATTAGTGGTCGATAAGGTATATCGCATGTTTCATCTAAAATACTCATTTATTGATAGAAACATTTTTGAATGAAAGAGAAAGATGAACACTTACTAATAGAAGTAACATCAGAAAGAGGAAATCGAGGTGGTTCACTGATGA
>CAJNOP010000416.1:0-182921 GCA_905250075.1 Rotaria sp. Silwood1
TGTGGATGTGGCTGTGGGTGTAGGTGTCTTTGTGAGGATCTCTTTTTCGTACCCACACTGACGCGCACAGCCACACCCAGACCCACACTGACATCCGCGTTCACATCTGACCAACACCCACACCCTTCACGAATTACTGACAGATAAAGCTATAAAAGCTAAAGAATCTGTACCATTGGTTCGAAACTATTTCTTAAACATAACAGCAATGATAATGTTTTACATTTTGATCCAACAAAAATTCCGATAACAGTTTTTTTAATTATTTAATTCATTTGTTAGGATACAGAAAAATGGCTTGATAGCATCGCAGATATTCATTCAAACACAGTTACATTAAATAAAACGTTTAACAACATATAATCCATATGTTGTACAAAGCAGTGAAGCAACATTAGAAAGTTGTCATTGTAAATGGACATCATTCAAACTAAAATAAGAATAGCACTTGAATTTTAAAAAAATATGTTTTTCATTTGTATAGATCGAAATTTTACGACATGAAAATATACTTCATGAATTATTATCAATAATTTACCATCAAGACACAGTGGGCAATTTTTCACAGGCACGTGGACATTTTGTTTTAAAACACTTCAATATCTTCAAAAATACTTTTCTTGTAGGTTCTCGCATGTGCTCTTTTCAATAGAGTAGCTTGCAGAACTCAGAAGTACTTTTAAGTTGGTTTTCTAAAAATCATCGGTTTTCTAGAGATCAATATGATCTTTTAAATATCTAGTTCCGATTTGAACATCATTTCTTATAGATTTTTGAGTACGCTGATTTTGAATCTGGTAATAGAAAGGTTTTAAGGAACCTTCAAGAAAGTTTTCTTGAAATCTAGGTCTTTGGAAACTACTTTTAATAGAATACTTAAATTGAACCGTTTTCTATGTTTTAGCAAATGCTAACAAGAGCTCAGACTAGAAAAGCACGTCGCCGTATAGTATATAGTGCCCACCATCACCCCTTGACTCCTTTTTTTTATGGAGCTAGTCAAGTCATTAGACTTCTTTTACAAATTATAGACCGGTACTTCAAGGTCATTTTTCATGGATTTGCTATGTATATGCAAAAAGAATCAAAATTGATGCTAAAACTAAAATTAATGAAAAAAAAGCTTATAAAAAAATAATAAAATTCAAAATAATTAACTATCTACAAGCATACTATAAAAAAGGCTATCGTCTTCATTGTTACATGTCAAGATTGTTTTGCCTTTTCGCCCAAGAATGTTGTACAGTATAATTTATGACAGGATCGCTTCTTAAAAACAATCGATTGAAGACATCTGTAAGATTTTCTATGTGTCCACGTTTTCCAAAGATCCAAGATCTTACCATCGTTCCTGACTGTATCACAACGGAGCATCATTAACTTAGTTAATGATCTTTGCAGACTCGTAGTTTCACATCATTGGGGACGAAACAGTGAAAATTGGGATTTTCACGTATGACTGGATTTTGTTGAAAAGTGATCTCGTCTTGAAGTCGTTGAAAGACACATCATTCAATGCAGTTTCTCGTGCTGATTTCGAATATGTGATTAGTTTTGTCTGAAAGTACTTCTAACCCCAAAAAATTAAAGAATAACTTGGAAAACCGGAGGTTTTTGTAAAACCTCTAACGCAGTCCAGGAGCATTTACGCATCTTTACGCTAAGTGAGTAGATGTGTCAGACAGATTTAAACATTATGTGAAAATTTCGCGCGTTTGAAGCTGTGCTAAAGTGTGCGCACTCACTACACTGAACAGGTCGTTTTTGGAAAGCCCTCGGTTGAGAAACAGTGCATGATTTTTCTAATAGAGAGACTGTTAGAGCAAAGTCTTTATCATATAACGATAGAGCAAGAGCTCTACTTTCAGAATCTGCATGATTTATTCTTTAAATCATTCTACTTTCTTTGAAACAAAACACTGTTCTCTAAGATGACAGAAATCAGGTCATTTTTTGGGTCTAAGCCTTTTTCAATGTTCTAAAGAGTTAAAATAAAAAAATGTTATCAAAAAATCGGTAATTGGTTAAAGTATATGGAATATTATTCAAATCGCGAAAAATATCACTTTCATTTTTTCACCAAATGTCCACGTTGTTGCCCACTGTGTGTGGGTGGGGTATCCTTTTAATCTACACGCACACCCACCCCAAACGAATTTATCATTGTAAGCAGTGTAGATCTGAGGAAAATCGACTATGGAGACAGGATCAAATGGAATATTATTCGAAAGAATAACAATTGTAGAATAATCTCTTTTATTTATAATATATTAATTTAATTCATGTACTATATACCTTTAAAGTCGTTTGTGTCAAAGCCAATCAGAATTCAGTGCTAGAAGGCTTTGCATTTCGGAAAATTGACCAAAAGGTGATCGAGGATCGGAAGTTTTAATCTAAGGTTAGTTTTTCCTTTTTTGTAATTATTAATTAGTTAACGATTAATATTTAATAATTTCAATAGTTCGTTTTATAGAGCTTGACCAAACGTAATCGAGAGTGAAGAATCTGAATCTGTGATTCGTCTTTTTGTCATTTACATTCTCGAAAAAATTTGAGCGAAGCGATTTGTCACAACTAGTTCGAATTTGTGCTTCACGAAGAAATATGTTTATCCTGAAAAAATCGTATAGTCTCTCCTAGAACTATGCTCAGATGCATTTTTTTTCATGAATGAGCCATTCTACAATCGTTTTCTCTGTTATACTGTACTTTCGAGTCTCTTTTTGTTGCAAATCTCGCTAAAATTCAGATATTTTCGTAGTACAAATCTCATCAATATGAAATAGTATGTGCTACGAAGGTAGAGTTTCTGTATATAGATATAGTTGTGAAACTGTGAGTCAATATTAGCTCATTAGATCAAATTATCAGCTGAATACAACTAGCTAATGAACCTTACCAAAAATTCTCATTTCTTGTGTCCCAAAAAAATATAGTTCTGTTCTGAAAAACATTTTAAGTAGATTTATTGCTTAAATAAGTAATCGATTGTTTATTTAATGCCCCGTTACCATTTAGAATGATTTTTAAATATTCTAATGATAAACATATTGTGAAACATGCTAATCTATGACTTGAGCTTAGCATTTAATATTCGCAAATATTTACATTTCCTCAAAAATGTTGATTACAAGTTTTTAAGCAATTTGCTTACATATAAATATTAATTTTAATAGTCTATTGAGTTTTCTTTCGAATGCTTTCTATACCAAGATTGCATAGCTGAATAGTCATGGCTAGATGAGTTCAGGTCTCCGAAGCTTTTTTTTTTTTAAACACTGCCATTTTAAAGAGAACAAAATTTTATGCTGTTTAGACAATCATTGTGAAAACACATAGTATTTTTTACAAAATATGGCCATCCTAGTTCATCTATGAAAACTTGCCACACAATGTATTACATAGAAAGCTTACGTAAGCTCACAATTATTGAAATAAAACCAAAAAATTTCACATGTTCAATTAAGCCTTACAATGCAATAAGACACACTAAAATATATCTTATCTTTCAAGTCTGGCTTTGCTCTATCAGTGACATCTGTTGGTGTAAAACTCAATCCGCTAAACGATTAGTTATGACGAATCGATCAACTAATTTTTTTGCTTTGTTCCTAACTGTTTGTTGTGTTTTTCTTTTTCTACTCTCCATCAATGACTCATCATAATGGTTTTATTTTAGTAGCGTCAGCTGATTTGATTTGTTTTTAGTCTTTTTCTTGTATTGTCTCCTAACCATACATATATATATATATGTATTTATAAATGTACACATTCTTAACATAATTGTTCAGTGTACATTTACTTGTAGAATTTAATAAATAAATATATATATATATACATACATTTAAAACTAACTGCCTGAATGTCCTATGTATCATCAATTGAATTACGAAAAGTTCGACCGGAAGCTGTCAAGTAAATTAATTTATTTGAATAGTTCTTTTATTTTATATTTATATATTATTTATTTCAGTGAGAAAGGTGTGATTGAATCAGTTGTTGGTCTTCTTCAAGATGTTGTAGAAAAAGTTCCGCAAGTAAGTTTTAATGATTTTATGAACAAACAAAAAAAAGAATCTAATCTCATCCCTAATCTAGGCATATGCTATATCTTCACGTTCTACAACAAATAATGAACAATTAGAACCCATTGAATGGGTTCGTTTTCTTTCTAATGCACACAATTGGCATTCATCAATACGCATTGATACATTAGTTCTATTAATTGCTTATAAAAGTACTTTATCATTATGGACAATTGAAACTAATGGTATAGCAAATGAATTATTTTCTATTCGTGAACATAATATTTGTTCAGCATGTTTATTAACAATAAACTCATCATATGATGATATATATTCATCTCATCGACCATTGATTGCATTTGCTAAATCAGCTGGACCACCATCAATACAAATACGTTCATTAAAAAATGATCAACAAATAATCAAATTAATAAATTTACCTGGTATTGGTCTTCAAACTGAACCAATATTAATTGAATCCAATAATTCTGTACTTATTTGTGCTACACATACATTTATTATTGGTTATGATATAATAAAATTTAATGAAAAATTTTTTCTAACTAATTTATATTCATCATTACCATTAACATTATCAACACGATGGTTAGCATTTGTTGATTATCGTCTTTATTTAATTCATCAATCATCAGGTGGAATTAATAGTAATATATCAGAACAAAATGTATCATATACAGGTGTTATGTTAAATGCAGCTAAGTCATTATCAAAAAGTGTTGTTAAAATAGGTGAAAGTGTATTAGGTTATAGTGGACAACAAATAAATAATTTTAATTTAAATGAAAAAATATCACCACCTAAACAACAACTCTCATCAACAATAAATAATACGACAAATAATAATGGTAGTACGAATTCAACACGTCATAGACATGGATCTGGAAAAGATGAATTACAAGCAGGTGTAGTAACAATTGTGGATACAATCAAATTATTTGGTGTAGGAAAAGTTAAAATTGTTTTAATTTTAATTTTTTTTTATTTTTACTAGTCGACAGTACATGATGAAAGACAAAATTGGATAATAGCTCATTTTCAAGCTCATACTGAACCAATTGGATATTTACAATTTAATCCAAGTGGACATTTACTTGTAACATGTGATACTAGTGGACATTATTTTAATGTATTAGAAATTCAAGCATCACCTTATCGTTGTACAAGAACATTTATTAAACATTTATATACTTTATTTCGTGGAGATACTGATTGTCGAGGTAATAAAAACAAAAGAAGAATATAGTTTTTTTTTCTATATCGATTATCTTGTATTTTTTTAAGTGTCCCATATGACATTCACAGCCGATAGTCGATGGCTTGCTGTATCAACAAAACGAGGAACAACACATTTATTTGCCATTAATCCATATGGAGGTAAAGATAAAGTATTGCGTCTTGACTATATGACATGTAGTATCTATTTGGAGTCTAATAATCATTTAAAAAGATATTCATGCTATGCAATGATACTTATTACTCGAGTTTGATTTCGACATGTTTTATCACAGAAAACTAGCATATTACTGACCAAAAACTGCCCTTGAGTTGAGGCTGTGTGCATGATGTAGACTCAGATGAGTATAACGAGACCACCATAGCCATATCTGAAACTTTCATAAGACTTGTCACTGTGCAAAGTTCTAAGTTAAAGCTAAGGTCATGACATCTTGCTATAATATTCATAACTTACTTTCGCCTAAATAACATACATAATCTCAACTCAACAGCCACTCATCAATTGAGACACTTCTCTGGTTAGATGAAGATCAGTACTTGTTCAAAAATACATTTGTAGAGAAATATTCCTTTTATCAAAACACGATGCGGCTATGGCTGTGGTTATGAGTATTTCAAATTTTTTTTTATTGACATTATTTGTTAAAGATTTTATTCATTTCAGGTGTTGCTAATGTTCGTACTCATACAAAAAATCACGTTGTTAATAAAGTAAGTCGTTATCATCGTACAGCTGGTCTCGAAGATCAACCAATACGTCAATCAAATACTAATACAAATGATAATGGTTTAAAAGATAGTTCATCAAATACTTTAATTAATTCTTCATCAAACATAAATATTAATCATACTAATAATTATTTATCATCAACACGTACTAAACAAACAAATACTGAATGTCTATTTTCAACAGCTGTTACAATAATTCGTCAACCAACTGATAATTTTGTTAGTGGTCTTACTGTACCATTTAATATTGATTCATTATGTATGGCTGCAATATTTGGTATTTCACGTGGTTTTCTTAATCCAGAAGATATGATTAATTATCAGGAACATACACCACGTGCATGTAGTTCATTATATATTATTAGTTGGCATGGTAGACTTATAGAATATGTACTTGAACCAATACCAGGTAAATTATTATTTTCTTACGTATTTCAAACAAAAGAAAACATGGTATCTTTTCTTTTTTAGATACAAGTAAACATGGTGCACGTGTAACACCGGAAACTCCACTTTCTCTTAAGACATCTCCAAAAGCTCAATGGTTACTTCAAAAGTAATAATATTCATATATAGAAACAAAAACAGAATAAATATCTGTTGGTTTGTCTATTTAGATTAACAACATGGCCTGAAGTTCGTATGTCAGTTGCTAATGCATTTTTATCTCAAGGACATCGTCCAACATCAGCCAATAAAGTTCATTCAAAAGATGATTGGCTTCGACAAGTAAAAATATTTTTCTCACTAATAAAAAATATAATTGATTAATTCTAGGTTGAAATGGATACATGTATTGGTCCACATCGACGTTTATGGATGGGTCCACAATTTCAATTTAAACATTATTCAGAAGCAACAGTTAGTATTTGTCATCCAAATTCAAATGTATTTACAGCTGATTCACCCCAAACATCAATGAATATTGTTGAAGCTGATTTAACAAGTTTACCGTAAGTGTTTTCAAATCATCTTTTCGTTTCCTTTTTTTTTCGAAATATATTTCTGTAGAATACAATGGTCAAAATCACCACCGGTTCATGTACCAACTGTACATCAAGATATTGCACCTGCTTATATTGAAGTAGATTCTGGCAGTTTTCAAGTAAGACAAAACAAAAGGCAACTATATCGCTGTTGACTACAGAACAGAGTATATGTAGGTAGTCTATCTAATGATGTGTATTCAGCTGCGATAGGATCAATTCAGGTTTTTCAAAATTTACACCATATCAAATCGATTCCATGTACAGTATCAAGTTCTAATACTTACTGTTGACCATCTCAAGAGATGGTGTCACCTTTCTTGCATTCTATTGTTGAATGCAGTAGAACTCAATAATGCATATATTTTTAGAAAAGGAAGTCTTTTTCCTAGAAGTTTACATGTATCACTTTCTGTAGTCAACAATCATCGAAAAACTTATAATCCAATTATGTATTATTTTTTAGGATGCACCATCATTGAGTATATATGGAAGTTCATTTGATAGTTTAAAATCTGATGTTGAAGTTGACCTTGTTGAAAAATTAGCAGATGCTGCTGTTGATATATCATTGAAAAATAGTTTGTTAATTCAAATAATTTTATGGAAAAATAATCATGTTTTTTTTTATTATTTAGGTGGTATAGGGGATGCAACTGATTCATTAACATCATCAAGTTGTAGTAGTAGTCTTGCTACACGTCCATTACAATCAAATCATTCACTTGAAAATATGATCCCATTTCCTGATACAGGCGATTCAACGGATTAATATTTTTTTTTGTTTTTGTTCTTTAGTTTTACTGTCTCTCTCTTTATATATATATATATATATATATATTATTTTCATGTAACATTCTAACCTCAGGTTTATTTGCCTTCCGCTTGGTTCTTTTTGTCTTTTCTGTGCTTGTCTAGCATATATATTTTGTTTACAAATATGGCAACTGTACTTTTCTTTTTCGATCCCGGTTTTGTGCATGTGTAATTCCTAGTCTATCTGGATTCCTTTGTATGGACAAAAAAAAACGAAAGAAATCAAAGAAAGCTAGCAAACAGTGAGATAACCGATAAGGAATCCAGACTAATTTTGGTTTTTTTCTTTCGACCATCTCTAGTCGCGTTTGTTTTGTCGACCTGAATAGACATTTTTGTTTCTCTTTCTTTTGTCTCTAATGTATTTACGGCTTTCTTTTCTTCGCTTTGTGCATATTATTCTAAAGCAACAAACAAAACCACTTAATGTTTTCGTTTCCTTATTTTTTTCTTTTTTTTTTGTCTATTCTTTGATACAAAACAAAAACAAGAAACACAAAAAAGTACAGGTATTTTTACTGGAAGTAAAAATACGAATAAATATTTGGTCGTTTTACTTGAACAACTGTTGGTGTTATGGACATTAATGATGGATCTATGTTAGGTGGAGTTTGGTGAAATGCTGTATATTGATTGTATAATTGATGAAGATCATCTATTTCAGTGGATCCTTGTTGAGGAATAATTTTGTTTAAATCTGGAGGTTTCTCATTAGCAGCTTCTTCAGTATAAGAAGCGAGACGTTCTTGAAAACTTTGTAATAATCTTTCATTATGATTACGGCGACGACGACTAGCAATTTTTAATTTTGATGAATATAAATATGTTAAAATAACAGATGCAATCTAATTGAAATTAAGTTTTGTTAAATAAATATAAGATTGTTTTTTTTTTGTTAAAATTACTTCAATAAAAATCAGAAAACCTATTGCAGTAAACAGAATTGGTACATAAGCATTTGAATTAATTGCTTGTCGAATAGCATCCGAACATTCCTACTTACAAATTTCACTTAGCAAAAAAAAAACAAAAATATCATCTATAGATTAATTACTCGATCAGCATAATTTTCAATTGGTGCAGCACTAATTGATTCACATCCAGGATGAGATGCACCTATTGAAAATGAATATTTATGGTATTCGTGCAGTTTGTTGAAACACAATACGAAAGAAGAGCGTAACGGTGTTAGTTTAATCATCTAATGTTTACTACTTGTTGATATTCGATGAAAAATTGTATATCAATTACATCTCATTCTAGTATATTAGCTACTTCCTTATTGAATTTCTAGAGAGCTACATTGTATGTCATATTTTAATGTCCCAGATATAGCGCTAACAGTTTTTTCATATAAGTTAACCTGGACGACAACATGAATGTGGTATAGTATTTAATGCAGGTGGACTCCATGGTGTATTGGTAAAATCATTGCTCAACCATCCACAACATTCATACTACAAGAAAAATAACAAAAAAGAATGATCCCATTGATTGAGCGTAACAGCTTTACAGTTTGAAAAATCCGATCCCAAGCATCTGTTATTCGATCACTATCCACACCGCCATAGTGTCCTTGAAAAGAATTTGTTAATGCTTTTTCCATATCTGATATAAGCTAAAAATGAATATAAATTTAAAAAAAAACATAGTTTTTTTCTCAATAAAAACTAACTTACCTCTGACCATTCAATGGCACAATAAATGGTTGCACCAATTTCAAATAAAATGAGTATACTAAGAAATATTAAAGTCTAATCTCTAGAAAATAAGTTTATATCATATTAATAATCATAAATTAATAAGACTCACTCCTAACATTATTCTTTGAGTTCGATGTGCAGTTCCAACTAGACCAAGTAAAGATGCTAACATTTTAAATATTCCAATCAATGAAATTATAATAAAACACTACAAAAAAAAAAAAATGAATATTTGAAATAATAAGTTTAAAAAATAAAAAAATCACTAGTTGAAGTGTAATTTTCATTCCCCATTCAAATGCTTCATTCATACGTAAAATAACAATAATCGGTGAAATAGATGAATCTTTTAATACAAGTATAGCAATCGCTAATATTAATAATAAAAAGCCGAGTGTCTAAGAAGGAATTTTTTTCCAGTACACTTTAATTAGTATATGTCATTCTTACCCAAGTCATTAACCAACCAACTTTTGATGTACGAAATGCACACATACCAATTGTTGTTAAAAATTTATGATCATCATATGCAAGTTTAGGTGGCTCTAATGATAGTTTTGAAGAAGAATTTGATTTTGTATTTACTTTATATTGTCCGATTCGCGTGATAATTTCATTAAAATATTCCGCATTTTGTTTTATTAGATAGGCAAATGGTGATAATAAAGGTCCCCATAATTCACGAATACATTCAGGACAATGTGGATCAAAAAAACATCCGCTAGATTGTTGAAGAAATCGATTTTGTTCATTCGTTAAAGTTCCATATGGATTTGGATAGGGAAATTTTGTTGAAACACCTGTAATGACGAAATCATGCACTTTTGCTTGTGATGTCATGTTTAACCATACGAACTATGTCATTACATAAACAATGACAATAATCGATACCGTTTCAATAAAAGCGCAAAAGATTTAAACTGAACATGACAATATTAATTAATCCTTTGTATACAATCGTTTTTTTTTTGTTTTATTTTTAAAAGATATTTTAAACTAGCTGTCATTTTGTTGCAGATTTAGTTTTTGACATAAGTTGGATTCGTATTTTTATGTAATATATAAGATTGTGTTTTTAAAGCGTTAGTTATTCAATGCGACAACACTATTTATTAATTCTGTTTTTGAATTTCTTTTCCAAAATTTAATCAAAAAGTCCTGACAAAAACAAAATCGACAAACGAATCATTTCATAGTCAATGTGATTAACTTTTGAGTAGTGTCATGTGAGAACGATTTTTCTCGATTTCCGTGTCTGTAATGCTTTCAGAATTCCTATCAAGATATCATTTTTTGAGTTTGACAAAAAACTATCGTTGCTAGGTACTAGCTTC
Source organism: Rotaria sp. Silwood1 (assembly GCA_905250075.1). Classification (NCBI taxonomy): domain Eukaryota; kingdom Metazoa; phylum Rotifera; class Eurotatoria; order Philodinida; family Philodinidae; genus Rotaria; species Rotaria sp. Silwood1. The sequence goes on from CAJNOP010000416.1 coordinate 10,854, forward strand.
TATCAATGCCACACTTTTCACAACATGAGATGGCCTTAAATTAAAAATATCATTTTCATCGAAAGTGCATATCAAATGGTGTTTTCAAGCTTTTGTATATAGGTCATCAATAAAATTTTGTTCATAAAATTATCTTTGATTAGATATCCATGCAGCAGCTAAAAATTTATCCTTACATCTCATCATACTCCTTCTTCACTTTGTCGAAATCGTGCTTGGATAGAAGATACTTTTTGTTAATTTGTCAAATGCTCAAATTAAACAAAGATGATTGTCAACGACCGTACTTGCCAAGGTTCGATATTTTACTACCATAAATTACAAAAACAAAAAAAAAGCTCGCCTATTGTCTTGATAAAATGATTCTATTGTTGTATATATGGTCATGGAGATATATGATCATCGTACTTGAGCAATATGAATAATCGAAATGTGATCATATACAACATAACACGATTGTTTATGAGTGTATCAAAACTTCATATTCTTCATCATGAATGTATGTCATTATCATTAATACATTTCTATAACATAAAATAAAAAATGTTAATGACAATTACTCATTTTTATAGATTTTTAGATGTAAAATTTAGAAAAAGAACAATATCATCAGGAGACAAGAAAAATGATGAAATCTCGTGATACTTCGCCACTGAAGGTTTTATCACTGCTCCTCAGTGAATCAATGCGACATTGCAACTTGTGCATTTCTATCAAGAATATCACCAATATCAATGTTGAAAATCAGATCCAAAATTCTTATGTTTCATGTTATAACATTCTCATCATAACAAAACAATAATAAAAGCTAAGTAGTACAATTAGATTGGTTTTCCATATAATGGCTTGTGTTTTCAATTTATTTTTACGAAGAAGAAGATTCTTTATTGATCTCATTACATGAAAAAAAAGACAAAAATAATAAAGGATTTCATCGTTAGGGAATATTGAGTGACATTCAAATCTTATACGAATATATATTTCAAACGAAAATTATTAAGATCTTATCTATTTTTTTTTTCTTCTTCTTCTTCTTCAGTTTTTTAATGTATTCTCAATGCAATTGAATATGGTATTTTCATTGAATTAGATACATGGATATTATAAAATTTATGACATCATACTGGTTGGAGATTTTTTAGCAACATGAAATCGTAGTGTGTGTCCTTTATCAAATGGAATACGTTGTAAATGACTTTTTGTATCGTTTTTCGGTTGTTTTTGACGATGAGTATACTAAAATAGATATTCTTTTTTTTTTGTTCGACAAAGGGCAAAGAAAAATAATAACGTACTCGTCGAATTCGTCGAGCACGTTTTAAAATACCACTTGACGAACTATGCGGTGGAACAGTATACTAAGGAAAAAAATATATGAGAAAGATGATTTGATAGAACAAAATTTTCTATTTACCAAAATACTATTCAAAAAACATTCATCATGATCATTGTCACATTGACAATCTTGTTGAGCTTGATATAATCGACTGTATTCAGCTGTAAATTTAGACATTGGTGACGCGTCACAATCATCCGCTATAAATATATACAGAAATCATCTACAATCTGTTTTTTTTTTGAGTTTAATTTTACCTTCAAAACCTAATGGACATGGATTAGGTGGATCACAATACGATGGTAGTTCTTCGTCAGTTTTGACTTCAAGACGATTTGGTATTTGACCACTAGGACTAAGATGTTGTCGACCTTCACCTGCTCCACCTAAATATTAAAAAAATCGCATAAATTTTATGAGTATTATTTCAAATATTAATTATTACCTGATACATATTTATAACCAGTTATAAATGGACTGTGTATTTCTTGTTCTTCATCACGTGTTAATGCGCTTAAATATTGATCAGAATCATCATCAAATGTCGTATCAACATTTGATGATGGTTCACTATAATCAATCCAATCTATTCCTTGAATATTTTTACACACAATCAACATTATTACTGCTGTTGTTAATGTTGATAAACTATATAACATGATCATTTTATTTTTATAAATGTAATATTTTCCCCAACACTGTGACGAATACCATGAACCAAATAAAAGGGGAAATTAGCAGAAAAACCTATTTTTTCTTTTTCTTTTTTCCTCGTCGTTTTTGCCCTTTCTTCTTTCTCTTATAGTCTGAAGCGCTTTGAATATAAAAAAAAACGCAGAATTTTTTTCTTCTTCTTGTCGATTCTGTGTGAGCAGTGAATATTCTCATATATGGGGTGTATAGACCGCCCAACAATGCTGAAAAAAATTCTTTCTTCAGATAAACACAACATGCAATGAGGATCAACAGATATAGTTATGGAAGAAATCGGAGACGAGACAAAAAAAAAGAAAGATTATATAAACTAGAACATACATTTGATTGAATGATCAGTTTGGAATGTTTTATAATATTCAAAAAGGAAAAAAAAGAATCTTGTTTTTCATTGAATTTTGATCATTAGATCATCTTAAATGAAAATATTTTTTCCTTAAATAAATTAAGAAAAGGTTTTTACAATTTGTAACCATCAAAACATTCGTATAAAAACTCACCATTCTGTGTTTTGTTTATATAGCAGTTAGAAACATTTAGAATTCAATTGGAGATCATAAATGAAAGTTAGATATGTGATGCTGGAATTTAAACGATAATTAATTTTTCAATGAAATATTAGAAAAATATGATCACTGTACGAGGAAGCAATATATTTAAGTACAAAGACTAATAATATTTGAAATCTTCGGGATCAGTATGAGCAATATTTAACGAAAAGGTAGTAGTAGATAGATTCTGATATTAAAATATTAATGAATCATTAGTTAATAATATTTAATAATAAATTAATAAGGTTTTGCTTTATTTCCAACTACTCGATTTACCATGAGAGAGAGCATTAAAAATTGAACAAAATGATACATTATCCTAATGAGATTTTCATAGTCTTTACGTTTTTAACTGGTCATACTGCTCATTCTTTATTTAAAAAAAAACCAACTATGCAACGGAACGTTACATCTAGAATAAATATTGTATTTTTATGGGAAGTACTAGTTCTTTCAAATGATGCGTCGCCGCCATTAGCACAATATTCTTTGTAAATTATGAAGTGAAAAACTAAAGTAAAATGGCTGTAAATTACGACCTAAATTATTTCTTAAAGGTTAAGACTCTATAACATATGCACAAAAAATTGCTCAGAGAGCGACAATGTATCATTTAAAAGAGCAACGGTTAATCTTAAAAGTACATTCGTGTTTTTAGATGACCGTTGATTGATTGACGCTGACTAATACCATTTTTCTTAGAAATTTTGCTGCACGACTCCTTCATTTGCTCGTACGTGAAATATTTGTTTAATATGTTATAAATTATTGTTCTTAGAATGTCTTGCTTGATAAAATAACTAACTGTCGTTTCATATAATTTATTTGATGAATCAATATAAAAATTGCATATCTGTTATGTGAATGTTTATTTTTCTTCTAATGTCATCTAATTTATGAATGTATAATCATACGAGAGAGAAGATTCTTTTTCATGAGATACCTCGAAGTTGAAAACAAAGCGAATCATTATTAATTGGTTATTAAATAGTACTAAATCATAATTAATTTATATTTTAATATCATAATTAGTGTATTATACCACAATGTAGCGCATTTAATTCTGTACTCGATAGCGTATAAAGCACCTTTCAATGATCGTTGGACAACGAACATATTGAGTAAACAATAAAAATGTGCTCAATTTTTTTCTGCCAGAGAAAATATTTCTGGGTAATAAATACTAAAATATCTTTGTTCTGTAAGCTGCTCTGAGAACTATCGGAATCATTATTTCGATCTCTTGGGTACTATTCACTTAGAATTAAATCTAGCTATTTCATCCTAATGGAAAGTTGGTAAGTTGTAGAAAAATTCTTCGATAGAGATGATATTGATTGCAACTTTTATTCTATTCAGGAGCGTAAACAAATATTTTTATTATTAATAAAATTTGACTTTTCCATTTTTTTCTGTCACTATCTTACGTTAGCTATACATTGATAGTAATTATTTATAACCAATAAATTGACGGTAATAAAAGAAGAAATAATAATTGTTGTATTATGACATAAGAATAGTTTTTATATTACAAGGCAATTGCTATCTGAATAACCGACTTTGATTAGTACCATATCTTATTTAGTGATTATTTGTAAATAGATATTTTGTTTACATCCTATTCTTTGTAAATTTTTCGGTGTTCTGATTTTTTGATGGAACTTGTTTAGTAATCATATAGCTGTTTTCTTCGATAGAAAGTTGAATTGATTTCGATGTCATAGTAAAACAATTCGATGAATGACATTCAGACTTTTACTTGGTTAAGTATTTGTAAGCTTAAGAGAAAAAGTTTCTAACGAGCTGTAAATATCCTGCAAAGAGTTCTGTTTGATAGCTTATTGCTGATGAGGGAACGTTCGTAAGTGTTCGACTACTTTTTGATCGAAACTACATTTCAGTGAGAGATCATGGTGAGTAGTGTAAAAGTCTAAGTGAATGATTACTGTATTTTTTGACAGAAAATGAGAACATTGTAAAAATTTCAAATAATTTCAGTATTTGGTTTCCTAACATCTGAGTATAAGAAGAGTTTTTAGTACTAATGTCTCAGCATAAGAGATATAAAAATCAATGAAAATTTTACAATTACCTAGTATCATTAATATTCGAAATTTGTTTTTCATGATGACCTGATGAAGACTAAAGCTTTCTATTAAAAAAAGCAATTCAAACTCGATGTTTCAAGAACAAAGGCTCAGGCACTCAAACTCTCTTAGGCTTTTACATCACTCGCTATGGTATGTTACCTGACTATGATCTCGATCAAAATGCTCCGTAAATTTCGAATTTCGATTGAACACTTTTACAATAAACTATTCTTATGAAGGTATCTCTCGGCAAAGTTTCAAGTCGAAATTCGAAAATCAGTTTTTTGAGGAAGACTACAACATTCTACTAACAAATACATTATCTCAACAGTAATAATCTATTAACTCGAACACTATTTGTAACTCATTAAAGCCTACATGATGCAAATAGTCTCAAGTCATAAGTGATTAAACACTGAAAAACGTTCCCTTTAAACTTTAAAAGAAACAACAATATACAATTGTATCCAATGAACTTGAAAGCAATATTGCTTGGATTATTTTATAGATATCTTAGAAAAGAAATCTGATGCCTAAAGTTTTCATTGTAAGTTCAATAGACCTTTTTTCATTTATCACTCGTACACAGACAAATACACACTTACAACAAACATGAGGAAAAATGAATAAAGAACAAAAAGAAAAGAAGGAAAAGACAACAGGTTAATTTCTCCCACTTACAATTGAAAAATGAGAAAAAAAAGGAAAAAAATGAAAACGAAATTTTAACTTTATATACATATATCATCTCAGTCTGACTGATTGTTGAAACAGATCAGTACGATGTTTTTTTTTACATAACTCTTTGTTTCATTTGGCTTTAGAAGGTGTCCGAAGAAAAAGTTTTTTTTTTGTTCAAAATAATAACAATTCCATAACTATAATTGTATTTGTTTTTGTTTTATCGACGTGATCGTGATGAACTCGAAGGTGGTGGCGGCGGTGATCTTCTTGCTGGACGACGAGAAGATGATGATGATCGTGGTGATGATCCATAACGACCAGATCCATTACGCGATGATGGAGGTGAAGCAGCATAACGACTAATGTAAGAGTATATAAATACGAAGAACGATATGTTCGATTTTCTGTTCCTTCATTTTATTTTATTTTCATTCCTCTCTCTGTTGTTTATATAAAAGTCTCATGAAAAATAAAGCAATTCGACCAGATTTTCCATTTATTTATACATTCGAACTTAACGTAATCTTTTGTTTATAGTTATATTGCTTACCTTCGTGGTGGTCCCATTGAATTCGGTCCAGATGGATATGCAGCGTAGGCATCGTAAGGAGACCTGAAACGGAGTACGACCAATGGGGACGTTTGAACGAACGAACATATATATATATATAGAGAGAGAGACATAGACGAGATTTGAATATAGAAAAAAGAAAGCCAATATAGATCGACGATTTTCGCTTTAAAACTCTTTCTTTCTTTTTTATAATTCTAATATGTACGAATAACGACATACCGCATCGGTGGTCCACGTCCATAATGATCAGCAATCGGCATTGGTGGTCCACGAGGATGATAAAAATCATCCCGACCATACGGATCAACACCACCACTACGCATACTGTACGGATCACCACCAGGACGACTGTACGGATCGGCATAATTCATTGGTGGTAAATGTGGCGGTATACGTTGACGTTCATAAGGTGAATCGTACGGACGAGATCGTGCGTCCATGTAGCTATTACGCATACTCGGATACGAGCGATCGGGACCGCCGCCACCTGAATAATTACCATTACGACTTGATGACATCATTGGCATATCTCGATTTCTTAAAAGTATAAACAACAAAAATTCATTCACACATTTAAAAAAAAAAAAAACAAACTCAACTAACCGTGATGACCGCATTGGCATTGAACCTGAATCATAACGTGGTGATCCTCCTCGACGACTATAGTTTAGAAATATAAAATAAAATTCCTAAAGAAAAAAAAAACATTCTACAAAGTTCTTACGATGGACGACCGGAATTTCGAAGTTGAGTTGTTGATATCTGTACAGTAACAATGTCACAAAAAAAATTGTTTTTTTAAAGTCAATACATACTTCAACTCGAATACGACTTCCTTTTAAATTAAAATCATTTAAAGCTGCTATAGATGCTTTGGCTTTACTGGCATCTTCCATATGCTAGAAAAAATATTAGTATAGAACATTTGTTTATTAAAACAAAAACACATACCACAAATGCATAATCTTTAACAATGTCACATTCAAGTACTTTGCCATATTTTTCAAATAATTCTTTTAATTCAGTTGAACTAACTGTTGGCGGTACATTACCAATATAAAGTTTTGTTGGCATTGTTTAACTGATTAAATGAAAAAAATAGAACCACAAAAAAAAAGAATTGAAATGATATATATAATCTATAAGAAACAAAGACGTTATTATCATTTATATTTAACATTTTACACAGAAACATATCTGATGAACTTCTGGTAAAGAAAAAAAAACAAACCAATCAAATTGCGTCACTTTATATTTTATTATTCAGCCATGTTGATCAGAATTAGAGCTTCCTTTTGATTGAATTCTTTTTTGTTTCTAATAAATTATTTTGCCAAAAAAAAACTTATGATTTATTTTATTATATATTAATAATTGAATACAATTGAAATATAAAACTATAGAAAAATTATTGATTGATATATGACGTTTGTAGAGGACGCTTCATATCATTTATCTCAATTTGCTACTTATGAACCAATATGGAATGAGAATTCAATTAATAGTTCCAATCAATCAATAAAAATTGATGAAATTAATTTTTTTCAAATTAATATTCTCATAAAACCGAAGTAAAAAAACTCCAATTTATAAATTACTAGTAATAAACATCAATTAATTCATACATTGCATCAGCACATTTTACCATTTTGTATAATCTATTCGACTTTAGCAAAAGGTTTTGTATGACAGATAAATGAGAATACAGTGTCTTTGTTTAGTTTTTCTTGTTAATCATAATTTATTCCGTTTTTAGATGTCCTGGTTATTTGGTTATAAAAAACCGGTATCGAATGTTCCGCCTCAAGGTTTTGGTGGTACTGGAGATTCATCATCATCATCTTCATCCAGTAATAATGAGAATGAAAAATCGTCAGGAGGCAATGCTGATTCTAAAGGTTTTGCTGGTCATGAATCTATCTATAAATTTGATTCAAGTGCTCTTGAACGAGCTGCAAGAGCAGCGAAAGAACTTGAGCGTTCACGTAAGACCTATCAATTTATTGAAATATATGTTTTCAATATTGTCGTTTATTTAAGCTTATGCTAATCAAGCATTTGATGTTGTTAAACTTCAAGAACAAACGAAACAACTTGAAATACAAAAGCAAATGAAAGTAAATATTCATAATTTATCATGAATGATATGTGTATGCATACATATGAGCAAAACTATTGAAAATACAATGTGACCATCTTCGATCTGATTTTGAGTCTGTAGAAGGATTAATTTTTTTGAGTCAATACATTTTTCACCTATATATATAAATATTCGCTCTATAAGCTTACATCTATCTAAACTTAATTAGTTAGTTCATTAAAACATAATTAACAATTAACTCCTGAACGAAAATAACGATTTTCAGAAGTTTGTTCTTATCTTAGAAAGAGACTTTCTGCTGTACTATCATCTCCTAACCCTCAAGAAAGATTTATACTATTTAGAATTGTTTTTCTGGACTTTCAATTCAAGTAGAATAGGATTTTTCGTTTCTATATTCATTTTCTTTCTGACAGTTAACCACAGGTAAAGTCATTTTTTTAGAAAAGCCTTAAATATACTCTTTGAATTTGTAGGATTTGCAATTGTGCTCAATGAAAAATTTTGTTCCTTTTTGTGTCACATAGATCACACTGAGTTTTCAATAATAACTCGGTGGAACTAATGTCTATAGGGCTGACAACGGAACCTCTCCGCTATTCCCTTCCTGTTTCAATAATTTTTTTTCCTATAGATGCTGCAGAGTGTTCTAGAGAAAAATCTTGAAACGGTTTGAGTATCTATTGAGATTTGACTAAGCTATCGAATTTTAATCTGAAACGGTGTGGTGTATATTGAATAGGCTATCTATGGCAAAGAATCTATATCTTGAAAGTCTCATATTTTGAAGAGACTTTTTAAATATATAAGCATTTTTATCTTACAAAATCATATCGGTAAAGAATGAAATTTAATTTTCATTGAATAGGAATATTCTCAACATGAGGAAGAAATTCGTTTTAAACATCAACAACAATTAAATGAAGAAAAACGACGCATGATGAATGAAGAAACTCATCATCAAAATGACGTATAAATTTCGAATTCATTGTTTTCTATTGTTGACAGTCATGTTTCTAGAGAGCAAAATTTCAAGATCAATTAGCACGTAAACGAATGCAAGATCAAGCTGCTGAACAAGTAAGAATAAATGTTTAGTTTCCATACGATAAACGTGATTACTTTGACATTTAGGCTCGTTTACAAGATGAAGAACGTCGTCGACAAGAAGAATCTGTTCGAAAACAAGAAGAAATGAAACAACGTTAGTTTGCTTTTATTTTTATTAATTATTAACAAGTCATTATTTTGTTTAAAGGTTCAATTGAATATGCTGAACAAGTTCGTCATCAATATGAAATGAAACGACTTGAAGCTGAATTAAAAGGCAAAGCACAAATCGAACGAGAAAATCGTGAAATTTATTTAGAACAAATTAAACTTAAAGCTGAAGAACAACGTAAAACTGTTCTCGAAAGTATTAAAACAGCAGGTACTGTTGTTGGAACTGGTATAACAACTTTACTTGAAAATCCAAATAAAATTCTTATGGCTGTAAGTATTAACTTAATTTATTTCATACGAAAGCATTGCTTGATTTTAATTTTTCATAGACTGGTGGTATTACTTTATTAGCTCTTGGTGTTTATTCAGCACGTGGTGCAACTCAAACAGCTGTTAAATATCTTGATTCACGTCTTGGTAAACCATCATTAATACGTGAAACATCTCGAATAACATTACTTACTGCACTTCGTTCACCAATTAAAACCATACGACGTTATTTTTTTACTAAAGCTGAAGATTCATTACAAGGTGTAGTACTTGATCCAACACTTGAATCACGTTTACGTGAAATAGCTATTGCAACACGATTTACAAAACGAAATTATGGTTTATTTAGAAATTTACTTATGCATGGACCACCGGGTACAGGTAATTGAAACAAAATAGAAAAAAAAAGACAGTTTTTTTTGCCTTGAGAAATACAAACATACTTTTATTTTATTTTTTGTTAATAGGAAAGACTCTATTTGCTAAAGTAAATATTATATTTAGTAGGTTGGATTGAATAGAAGAAAAAGTTTTGTTTCTTATATAGAAATTAGCAAATCATTCTGGTCTTGATTATGCAATAATGACAGGTGGTGATGTAGCTCCATTAGGGCGTGAAGCAGTTACAGCTATACATAAAGTATTTGATTGGTCACAAACAAGTCGTCGTGGACTTTTGTTATTTATTGATGAAGCTGATGCATTTTTAAGAAAACGTGCAACAGAAAAAATTGGAGAAGATATGCGTGCAGCACTCAATGCATTTCTTTATCGAACTGGTGAACAATCTAGTCGGTTAGTTAAATATGAATTTAACAGATTCAAGTTTTAATAAAGCGAATTAAAATAGAGTTCATTGAGTCCAAAATTTTCAGACTCAGCCGAGTTCAAGATCAACCGGATGAACTCTAATTAGAAAAAGAACGTTAAACATGTGAAAAAAATTAAAGCTTCCACTGTTAAACTAACAAAATTTTACAATATGAGGTGCATTGAAGAGATAATGTATTACTTAGCTAGGTATTTCAAGTATGTGTAGGATACCCACAAGTGAAAATGATGAGTCTATTTATTTATCTTGTTTTCGTGGTGGTTGGTTAGTGCTTGTCGAGTTTTAAAAGATCTCATAAAGGTTAGAACATTTTTTTGGTCTATTTTCCTTATGTTTGAAGATAATGAAAATCTATTTTTAACAAGGCCTATATCATTCATCTCATCAGATAACTTGTAGTTCATTGCGAATATCTTTTACTCATGCATACAACAATTTCCTTGACCTTTTGCTTAATTCTTCTATTATCAAAGTCATTTGACTAAATGCGTATTTCTTTGTCAGCGTCGAGATGAAGATTACAGAAATTTGAAAATATGGAATGTAAATCAAAATTTTGTGTTGTTTCTGAATACATAGATTTAAAATGTCTCTAGAAATTTGAATTGACCTTGTAGAAACGCAACAATTACGTTTGCACGAAGAAAATTGACGTTTTTTGTAGAAATAGTCTTCTTTACTGCGTATGTTATATTACCGATTGTTTACATAGACTTACAGGTAAAATTGTTCTCTACAAAATGATATAAGAGTGAAACGCTTCAGAACAATCATTCAGAAATGATCGAGTCTCTTGTCCATAGAAACCGAGAACATTGACACTTTGTACTTTACCCACAATTCTCAATGATGGCAAATGCCTTTCAGCAAATTAATTATCAGTATAGCTCTGAATAGAGAAATGTTTGTTCTTTTATTTTGTCGTATTTGAAATAATTTCGGCTTCTACTTTGGATAAGAACTGGAGTACTGAAGTTCGTCCAAACTTAATTTACGTCGCATAACTCTTAAATAAGAAGTCTTAGAAAATATTTTAAAATCATATTCAAAAAGAACACAAAATTTTGATTCTCATCCAATGCATTCATATTTCTTCAGGCTCCTTAAAGAAGCTGAAAAATAAATGAATCTTTTGTCAAATTACTTTTTGATAACCCGTTGCGTTAAAATTCTTGGTGTGTCAATAGTATCGATTTAACAGACGAATAGTACATAAATCATTATTAGTTTTATAATATTTAACATTTTTTTTTTGTGTTGCTTTATTTCTATGATTATGTTTCTTGCTGTTTCGAATGACAATAACTATTGCTGTTACTGAATACCTTTTAGAATTATGCCGACTCGCTTATTCAATCTTTTTGAATATTCATTTAATGAATTATTAGATGAAAGTTTTCTTTTCTTTTTTTGTTGTTTAGCTTAGCGTAATTTTCCATAAGTTTTTATGAAATTATTCGAAGACTGAAATTACAGATGCGTTTTACAGAAGCTTCTCTTTTATCTTATACAATCATTACTATTCTCAGGCAGAGATAGAAAGTAGTGTCTCTTATTCAAAAGCGGATATAACAAACAATCAACTGATCATATGTCTTTACGCTCGAAACAGAATAGGCCATTTTTATGCTAAAGACTTCTGCATCACATATTAATTGTTCTGCCAATAGCGAGAAAGAGAAAAGTAAAAAAAACAGTTTGGCTAATCGATTATATTCTCTTTTACCCTTTTTTTTCTGTTACATTCAAGGATATGATAATGGGAAGATTAAATGTATTGATACGGGATTGTATAATTATTTTTCGATGAATCTTAAAATAGGCAATTTTGTTTTTTGAAAAAGAAGATCTCTTAATAATCTAATCGAAAATAAAAGTATTGTCTAATGATGTTGGTAAAGTCTATGCATGATTTATTCAGTGAACTATCCACTTTTCTCAATCCCGGAAAGATTTATTTCCGTTGAAGAAAATGATTTTTCTTTCTTTTTTCCGTCGTTAAGAAACGGTGGCACATTTCCTGAATACTTTCTCTATAGATTGACAAAATCAATTTTACTTTTTTTTTTTTAATCAGTCTATCAACTTTTCTTTTTTTTGCTTCTTTGTTCTTCTATTACATTGATGAAATTCACTATAGTAAGAGAACAGTTGATCATGGAATAACATTAACAAAAATCAAAAAGGAAAAAAACTACTCATCTATACTTTCACTCTCTAATTCTAACACTCTGTCGTTTTTAAGGTTCCTTAGAATACATGTTTTCTAACAGACTTAAACACAAAATACCATATATGATTTCATGAATCCATCAAGTTGTATGATTTGTTTGTCATTGAAACCTTATTATTTTTTTTCTTATTCTGTTTCTTTGGTAGTTTTATGCTAGTATTGGCAAGTAATGAACCTGAACAGTTTGACTGGGCTGTTAATGATCGTCTTGATGAAATGGTGCAATTTAATTTACCAAGTTTAGCTGAACGTCGTCGAATGACTTATCTTTATTTTGATACATATATTTTAAAATCAGTAGAACGTCGTCGGTAAATTATAAGAAAAAAAAAAAAACAAAAACCAAAAAATTTCTATTTTTCTAATTTAACAATAAAAAAAAAACTTCTATTTTAGTCCAATTAAAATTGGTCCATTTGATTTTGAAAAAAAATGTGAAGAATTAGCACAACGTACTGATGGATTTTCTGGTCGTGAAATAGCTAAACTACTTGCTGCTTGTCAAGTTCGTTTATTAGTTCATCTTGTTTTACAATATAAATTATGTTTTTGTTTTTAGGCATCAGCTTATGCATCTGAAGATGGTACATTAACTGAAGAGATGATCGATAAAAAACTACGTGATGCACTTGAAAGTCACCGTAAAAAAGTCGAATGGCGTGCAGAAGAAGAACGTTAAAAGAAAGAACTTTTTGTCTCTTTTCAAAGCATTTTTTTAGGCTAATTTTCGTTTGTTAAAAGCAATGATTTTAACAGTGTTTTGTTAAACAGTTGTTTTTTTCGAAAAACAAAATAAAAGAAAAAGAAAAAAAGAATAAGAATCCTCTTGTTCTTGATGTGGTCGAGTATGATTTATACTACTCAGATTTCTACGGCTAATCTTATTTCTTACAGAACAAATATATAACAAACGAATTTAGTAAGTTTATATGAATGTATATATTGACTTTGCACTCGAACGGACGGTCTTTCGTCGGAGTTTTTCCTGTTTATATGACGAGAAAGAGAAGCAGAATGAGAACTGCACTCCAATAATGATCAGAGAGCGTGTTACATAGTTATAGCAAACAAGCTGAAAAGTCGTTTTGCATTCCACTTTTTTTTTTCTTAGCCTTTTTTTATTTGCGAGCGCATTCCATTCCGTTCTTTGTGTGTCTCAGATGAATTATGGATTGAACGCAACTACGAACGTTCTCTGCACAATATATGATAAGAGTATAGGAAAAAGAGAAAGAAGACGGTCGATGCACACAAGAGAAAGAGAAGAAATTTTTTTTCTATAACAGTAGAAAAGTGGAAACAAAACGGCGACATCGAAGAGAGGAAAAAAAAGAGCGGCACGTCATTTCATCTGCTTCTTTTGCTTGTTTCAGTAGCACACAGCATTGGCCATGGTCATGAACATAGAACAGCAGGCAACTACTGCTCCAACAACCACAACAACCAATTTAGTGGTAAAAAAATAATATTATTTTTGTTACGATGTTTTCATTTTTTTTTGCCAATGCTGTCTTAGATGTCATTGTTTAATTATTTATTTAATGAATATATATCTGTTTTTCTTCATAACTTGATTATATACTAAGTATATTTAATAAGACTTTTTTTTTGCGTTCTAAAGAGTAATAATTTTGTTTTCAAACATATTGAAGTTTTATATTAAGGTCATATATTCGTATGTTAATCTATATAAAGAATCTATAATCCATTTGTTTATCGTTTGGTATTCTATTCTCCTTGGATATATAACTCTCATGTGTTCTTGCTTATATCAGCTTGAATAACACTATTAAAAAAATATTTAATTTTAGAATCATAGGATTCCTTTCAATAGAATAAATATCATTCAAAACTGCTACTAAGAGCATATTTATCCAAGTAAATTATTATGTACTTGAAAATTTCCTTTGTTCTGATAATAACCTTGATTGGAAAAACATGTAAATTCTGTTAGTTTGTTAATTGATTTATTATAAAGTTGACTATGAATCAAAATACTCGCATAGTCAGACATCAGCCATCGAAAACATATATATATATTCTTGTATAAAACTTCTGTTGAATAGATAATGCGTAATATAAATTCTCAAATCATAAAACTAACAAAAAACTTTAGAATATAAGTGAATACAAGTTATTTATATTGCTGGAGGTGATTCTTAGTTTCTCTTTGTAAAACTACCTTGAAAATCAAATCTAACGGCGAGTAATATTATGAAAATAAAAAAAACAAACTTTCTTTTTTTTTTCAATGAATATTTATAATTAACAACGATGATCAATAGAATATTGAGATCATGTAAAGAATTTTAATTTTAATTTCTGATTTAGAATTTATGCTACTATTTTTGGATCGATTTCCTATGAGTTTCTCATTTGTACTAAACAATAAAAAGGAAGCAACTGGGTTTAATCAAATGTCTATAATCGAGTCTGACTGTCATTTCTGGCATTTTTGTTTTTTTTTTATAGAATTAAATCAAGATAAAAAAATAATAGAATTAATAAATAAAATAAGAACAATAACTAGATGTACAAACCCTCAATGATTTATTTTATTTTATTTTAGTTTTTTTTTTGTCCATTAATTAAATGTGATTATCTCCGATATCATCGGATATAATACTTGAAATTCTATAGATTGTCTTCATTTAGAATAGAATGAATAGTTTATAATTAATATCTATTCTACAAACATATATATATATACATATATATATATCATTCGTATGTTTTATTTTTAATTTATACTGTTATTGACAATTGTCAATATCCCGATTGCATTGTTATGGGTAGTATACGAACTATACGAACACACATATATATATACATATATACGCGGCATATTAGTTGATTGATTGATGATAGTCCTTCGTATGAAATGATTGTATATAAATGTGGGGTCGTCCAATTAGGTGTTTGTCTTGCTCTCTTTTTCACGCATAGAAAAACCATTATTGCCCTTTTCCAGATGAGTCAGTTTTTTCTTCTTGGGCGTTTTTTTTTGTGTTGATGATGTTGCTCTATGACATGATCCTCTCTGCATGTGAGTATACCCGTATGCATCGCCTTGTATATCATGTTCTGTTGTTCGCTACATCATCTGCATTATATTTAAAGGATTATTGGCAAGAAAAGAAGTGTATTCGCTTCGTTTTGCTATAGGAAAGGAAAGGACACAAAAAGAGAGAGAATTCGCAAACGAGACATCCTAGTAAATAATACTGACATAGAAAAAAGAGAGAGCAATCGTCGCTCAATACATATACATATGCCAGTCTATTTTTTTCTTTGTCTCTCTTTCTCTATTCGCTTTTACCTTCACTAAGTGTAAAGAAAGAACTAAATTGTCTATACTCAATGAAATGTGCGTACACGACATTGTCGATCATTTTTGCTGCATTTAAAATATCAACGTTGCAGTTTATTCTACTTGTTCGAATAGATGACCCACTCGAAATCAAGCTCATCAACAGTAAGTGACAATAGCTAATTTAATGCACGCATGCATGCATTTGTATATCATCGCATATGTCTCTCAATATAATCATCTTGATGGAATTTGGACTTATTTATTAGGTTTCTCTTTACAATTGAAAGTGTGCCATTGATATAATTGATCCTATCGTGAGGTATAGATGAGAATATTTATATTTCTAAGTAAAATACTCTTTTTTAACCTCCCTGCCTTTCGATTTTTTCCTACATATCTAATTGAATGGAAGAGAAACGATCGTTCGATCAATAGACTTTTTTTCCTGACTATAACCGAATAATAAAGAAAGAGGTTGTAATGAAATTATGTGGGTTATTGCTTGCTAGTCATTATTTCCTCTCTTCATCATCACGCTGTATTGTAGTCTTCATCATCATGCTTCATTTTTTGACTCCCACTTCAATTGTTATTTTAGTAACTGTTCGATGCAACCGGAACATCGTTCCTAAGGTTCTTAACAATAATTCTTTAATCCAACAGGGAAGTTTTAATGCAAAGAAAAAAAAAATAGATAAAAAAAAAAAAAAAGACGAAGAACCAAAACGATGAAGAAAAAATCGTCCTGCTACTAGCCATTGCTTGTGTTGTATCAACGGATGATGACGGATGATTATTAACGATGTTTCAAAGCGTTAAGCAACATCGCTATTCGAATAGTCGAAGAACGGAACGATAGAGAAAAACTATTTGTTTTTCATCCACTGCTTTTCTTTTTTTCATGTCAGATCGTCTCTGATTACGCTTGCCAAGATAATAAAACAACTATTGTCATGTATTTTTCACTAACTAACTAACTGACGAATAATCTTGTCTGGCATACGAATATGTCTTCTATATCAACAAAAGAAAATATTAGAGTATCAATAACCCGTCCATCAACAATCAAACTCTCTTCATTATCTGAAACCAACAACCCATATCATCATCATTATCAAGTGAGAATAAGTGCACATATATATACCTATATATATATATGTGTGTATGTATACTTCGTTGGTTATTAAAATATAAGTATAGATTGAACTCTCGAGATTCTGGACAATTATGAAATAGATGTACATATGGGTGATACGTTACTTGATATAGTTTTCACTTTTATTACATCACACACTCGAGTATACTCACACCTATAATAGAACATTTTGATGACTTCTTTTTTATTATTGTCAATATATGAGTAAAAATGAGTTAACGTGAAAATGAAGTCTTATTATATATATATATATGTGTGTGTATACACATTGATTTGTACAAAAAAAAGAAATTACAAAGCTTTTAAACGCGATCTATTTAATGAGTTCAACAATAGTGTTGTTTTCATGAGCATATCACTAATTCTATTATATGAGAATAGTACGAGAAAAAGACTATAGTCTCATCATTGTCATTTGTTTTCTGTTCGCATACAACGTAGAAAAAATATTTCCCATGACGATGTCCATGCATAGTTGTATGTGCACGCATCACATTTGCATTTTGCATCTCTTAATACTTATATATATATATATATATATATATATATATATATTTGAGTGACGAAATAGAGCGACGAGTCAGTTGAGATTTTCAATGGCTCTTCAAAATAGAAAAAAAAACGCTCTCGATAAAAAAAAAGCAGCAATCTTCGTCATGTACTTATAAATAATTGTTCTTAAATCAAAAAAAAGAAAAAGAATACCAAACAAACATTTTCTTTTCTATATATCAATCTTTTATCTCGAATACCAACAAAAAAAAAAACCTAAAATGATTGATTTTTTTCTCTTGTATTTTTGTCGTTACAACTCATTATCATACAATTGAATATTTAACATTTTGTTTCCTTCATTTTTCGGAGACAGATGTTGCATCCTTCTATCGTCTTTTAGCATCGGCAGCTTTTTTTTTTGCTTTCTATCTTTCTCATTCTGTTAGTCGAGCCAGATGTTACACATGCATTTAGTTCAATTTCTTCTTTATGGTAAAAAAAAAAAAGAAAAAAAAAAACGGAAATGCACGCTTTACTAGCAAGAAAAAAAGTGCGTCCTAACAAAGAAGAGAACGAATGAAGAATACAAAAATAACACGGGCATCAGAAAAAAAATAGTGAAGCGTGTACACTAGTCGCGTCCACACGCCGTTGATTCTTTGTCTGTCTGGTTGGTTAAGGAGCGATGCTGCCACAATTTTTCAGTCTTGCTTTTCTTTTTTTTTTCTCTCTCTCCTTCTTGTTACAGTGATTGTTTGCTTCTAGAGTTGCATATATTAAGACGTACATTTCTCTTCTTTTTATTCATCATATTTTAATCTTTTCTTTTCACTACCTACGAACACGAGAGAAGCGTGCGAAAAAGAAACCCACAAATGTCGATTATTTCATTCCGTACAAAATGACTGTGGTATGTGGAAAATTTTTTTTAATTCATATTTCTAATCCGATAATTTAACATTTTCTTCTTTTTTGTTTTGTTTCTTAATCAGTCAAAAGAACTAAAATACATGTTGATCTCGTTCTTTTTGCTTTATTTTTATGCGAAGGACAATATTTGTTAGTTTTCATTTACAAGTTGTTTTAACCGTCGGTCATATATCCGTTTTTTTTTTTCTTTTCTTATAAATACTTATTACTTTAGCTCTTATATTATAGTCTACTCAATCAATCAATCGGAGATATATGATGAACGAATTTAGATAGACGAGAGAAAGAACATATAAGATAAAGGAAAGGACCCATCATGATGGGTTCAATTAGTAACCATGCTGTTTCTATTGATTGTTTGTTCTGTTTTCTTTTTTCTACTACGACTTTTCTTTATCCTGCTGTGTTAGTTGTATTTTTGGGGAATGTTCCTCTTCTCCTTTGCTTGTTGGCTAGTACTGCAACATACATAAATATACACAATCAAAGAATATATATATATATATATTTTTTGTATATATATATAACGAGAGGAAAAAAAGAAAAAGGAGATACTGGGTGTATCAGCATAAAGGAAAATCGAGAATTATCTTGATTATGCACTAGTTTCTTCTACTGCTTTTCTTTCATCTTTCTCTTCTCTTTCTCTCTCTCTTTCTTTGAGAGTGTCGTGTCATTCACTACTATCTTATAACGACGACACAACGTGGCCTTTAGTAGCCAGTATATCTTGATTTAAAACCGATATTTTCATCCAAGAGAAGATTGCTGTTATGGGTCGACATTTGTCGAATAAAGTTCGATGCACCTTCGTGAGTAATATTAAAATAGAACAAATAATAATAGTAACAAGTTATAGTCTTTTGAGAACTACTATAGTCTACAAATTCGAAAAATCATTTGAGACCTTGTTATGCCGATTAATGATAAATGATTGCCTTCTTTCTTTCCCTTTCTTGTTAAATAATAAATAAGGAAATGGTGTTATTCAGGAGTTTTTTTTCATCGATAATTTCTGATTTGTTTACTCATTTGATATGGCTGGATAAAAGATTTACAGACAGGTCAATAGGGAAGTTACTGATGAATTGGCATGAGAATAAATATGTGTAAGATAAGAATGAATATGTCGGAGATTTTTTTTTTCTTCTTCTTCTTCTTCTTCTTGATCGTCTTTGTAGATCTGTTTTATAGGTTAGGTCAAGAAAAAAACTAATAGAAAAATGAGTGTCAGAGAATGAAGATCAATTACGTCTACCGAGATGTTTGTGCGCGTTGACGTATATAGTAAAAGAAAGTTGATTATTGCATTGATTGTCAGATTGCATAATCAAGTAACAATGTTCTTTTTTCATTGACACAGTCGCTTGTTATAGTACTTATGATATATCAATCTTGATTATAAGTAGAACAAGAATAAATTTGAATATAAAAGACGAAAGAAAAAATATAACAAAACAAAAACGAATTGAAATTTTATTGTTATAATATCATAAATGATGTAATTGGAAAAAAAACTTAAATTAATTTCATTTTCTAGTCTGATGGAAATTCGGGCTTTTTACGAGCAGCGCGAGCAGGAAATCTTGAGAAGGTTTTGGAATACCTTCGTTCATCAATTGATATAAATACTAGTAATGCTGTATGTAAACTTTTTATTCTCTACCTGTTCAAAAGACAAATAAAATTTTGTTGTTTTTCCTTCTTTTTCGTTCAGAATGGATTAAATGCACTACATTTAGCATCAAAGTATGTTGAAGAATTTTTTAATTTTTTTTTCTATTTCAATTTAATCATATTTCATTTCATCAAGGGAGGGTCATGTAAATATTGTTCAAGAACTTCTTTCACGTGGTGCCAATGTCAATGCAGCAACGAAGGTCTTTAATAACTATATCAATAATAATAATTATTTATTAATCATATCTTATTTTGTTTATATAGAAAGGAAATACAGCTCTTCATATTGCATCATTAGCTGGTCAAGAAGAAGTTGTTAAACTTTTAGTTAAACATAATGCTAATATTAATTGTCAATCACAAAATGGATTCTCTCCTTTGTATATGGCTGCACGTATGTTTATATTTAACATAGTGGAATACCAAACAAAAAGAAAATCATATAATCTTTAATTTGTAGAAGAGAATCATATCGAAGTTGTTAAATTCCTGCTCGCTAATGGCGCTAATCAAAGTTTAGCAACTGAGGTAGCCTTTCGTTTTCTTTTGTTGATTTTTTTTTTGTTCAAAGAAGAATTTTGTTTATATTTAGGATGGATTTACACCTTTGGCGGTTAGTCTTCAACAAGGCCATGAGAAAGTTGTTGCTATACTCTTAGAAAATGATTCAAAAGGTTCGAAAGTTCGTTTACCGGCATTACATATAGCAGCAAAAAAAAATGATACAAAGGCAGCCGCCTTATTATTACAAGGCGATAATCAACCAGATCTTAACTACAAGGTTTGTACATTTTTAAAACGAAAAATTATAAAATTTCATTTCTATAAAAAAAACACTTATGAAAATCAATAGGGAGGAGGTTTTGTTAATTGTACAACCAAGGTTTGTTTCTTAAATGTCTAGATGGTGTCTGTTATGTCGTTGATTATTTTCTATTTGATGGTGGTGGAAATTATTGTGTTGTTTTATTTCGTCTTCGTCTTCGTATTTATTTGTTTTTTTTTTCTTTCAGCTTGGCAGAGTAAGCATTTATATATACATATACATATAATTATCACACTACTAATAATATAAATAGTTAGTTACAGAACAAATAAAAAAAAACCACCAACACAGTTATTTTTTTGTGTAATAAAAAAAACCTGTATAGATTAATTTGCATGATTATATTCAAAAAAAAAAATAAAGAAATTAATTAAATTTAAATATGATGATTGTATTTTTTTTCTTCTAGTCTGGTTTTACTCCATTACATATAGCTGCTCATTATGGAAATTTAGAAGTTGCACAATTATTAATTAGTCGTGGTGCCGATGTCAATTATGCAGCAAGTGTAAGAGACTATATAGAATTTTTTTTTTTCGTCTATTTGAGCTAAATATATACTTGAAGAGAAAATGAAATAACACTTGAGACTTGAAGTGTATATATTGAATTATTTTTATTTTTATTTTTTTTTTGGACGATGTTTTTATTGATTCATTCATTTCTATTTGTATTCGTATGAAAAAAGATAAATGAAAATGAAAATTAGGTAATATAGAAATGTATGGATGTGCTTGAGGCTATTTCAGACATTCATCAGAATGTTGCCTATAGGATATAGCTGATCTTAATTTTTAATAAGCTAAATCTATCTGCTAGGAAGGAATGAATAACGGATGATCGAAAAATAATTAGACAATATGTTTATTCAGTTTTTTTGCAGTCTTTTTTTTCAAGAAGCTTGCAGATTGAGTTACAATCAAAATTTTGTGTTTTTTTTTTTGAATATGAGTTCAACATTTTTTTTTTTGTAAGACTTCTGACTGAAGAATTATGAATTGATGTATTACAGGCGTGAAAATTAAGTTTACACAGAGAAAATTGTCTAAATTAACACAGTGTACCTTACTCGAAATACTTACTATTGACAAATGACTTGTAGAAAACTAATTATCAGTATACTATTTTATAGAAGAATGTTTGTTCTTTCATTTGCTTCTACTATGAGAAATTTTTAATGCATTAAAATTTAATTTATCGGCTTCTAAAAGATCATTTTAGAAGTTTCTAAATCAGAATTCTTATAAAAGTTTGAAGCTTGCCTTCGCAAAAAAAAACATAAAATTCTAATTCTATTCTAATATATAGGCTCCTTAAAAAGGCTGAATGATGAATGAATATTTTATCTAATTATTTATCGATTACTCGTTATTATAAAGAAAAGAACAAAGATGATGAATACTGTCTTAATGCTTTTTTCTTTCTTCTAGCAAAATATAACGCCACTTCATGTAGCATCTAAATGGGGCAAAGAAAATATAGTACGACTATTACTTGAAAAAGGTGCACAAATTGATGTTAAAACAAAGGATGGATTAAGTAAGTTGAATGAATGTTTTGAACATAGAAAAGAAAAAAGTTAATGAGGAAACATACCCAACTGTCGGATGTCATTCAACTACATATTGTCGCTATGACTAGGTCTTGATGAGATTAAGCCAAGCATAAAAAGATTTGACTTCAAATTTTGCCTATAGGCACGTTTACTAGTCATCAGATAATTCTGGAAACTTCAACAATAATGAACATGTCTTTATTAAGATATTTAATTGGCAAAAAGAAACAGTGGTTTACGACAGGAACACACAATAATCAAGTCTATTTAAGAATTGAATATCTTGAAAAAGATATGCTCATGTTCGTTAGAACTTTGAAGTCTATCAGACTCTGTGCGTAAGATAGACTCTATTGAAATATGAAAAAATTCAAAAAGATATATCTTTTCAGGCTTTCTGTCGAGAGTTATGCATTTTATGAGATCGTTATTCTCTAGAATTGGTATATACCAACAAATTGAATGACAATATTTCGTCCATAAACGAATCTTTTTGACAGTGGAATGTCCTAAAAATTTCATCGGAAAAGAATATTTTCTTCTCGAGATATAAATGTCCCAAAACTTATTCATATTTTACAAAAGATGTTAGAATTTCTATTCTTTGAAACTTTGATATTTAATAGGAAGGAAATATTCTTTTGAACTGAAATTTTCAGAGCATTTTAATGACAAAGAAACCTATATGTAGACAGAAGATTAGGTCGAAATACTGTCGTTCGTTTTGTTAGTATATGAAATGTTGATAACTCTGACTAGAAGATCTCAAGGGACTTCTTCTTTTGAGACTTTCTGTATCTCACTGAAGTCTACTTTGTATATAGAGTCCCAAGAGAAAGGTGATTCATCAGTTGAAAACGTTTTCTCGTTAGTAAAAGTTTCATTCAAATGGTGTGATAACTCTTTATCAGTCGGCCATCGATCCGAATTCTTTTAAGTTTGTCTTAGTTCCACTGAGGCCTACTCATAGTTATCATATGAAATCGAACGATATCCAACAGTTATGTATATTCTCTTGTGTAAGACAACATGGTATTATTGATTCTTTCCAGCACCTCTTCATTGTGCTGCTCGATCTGGTCACGAGCAAGTTGTTGATTTATTACTTGAAAATGGTGCTCCATTTGGCGCAAAAACAAAAAATGGTCTCTCAGCACTTCATATGGGTAAATAAGTTTAGATAAAAAACAATATTGCTTTTTTATTATATTCATTATTGCTATATTTAGCTGCTCAAGGTGATCATGTTGATGCTGCACGTATTTTACTTTATTATAAATCTTCACTTGTCGATGATGTTAGCTCGGTTAGTTTTATAGATTTATATATATTTAGAATTCAAATCATTTTTTTTTCTTTTTAAAGGATTATCTTTCACCGTTACATGTTGCATCACATTGTGGTAATTATAATGTCGCTAAAGTCCTATGTGAACGTAATGCTGATGTTAATGCCAAAGCATTAAATGGTTTTTCATGTTTACATATCGCATGTAAAAAAAATCGTCTAAAACTTGTTGAACTATTAATATCAAATGGTGCCGATTTAGAAGCTAAAACAGAATCGGGTTTAACTTGTTTACATGTTGCATCATTTGTTGGTAGTCATGATATTGTTGTTTATTTATTACAACATAGTGCAAATATAAATGCAACAACAGTACGTGGTGAAACACCATTACATTTAGCAACACGTAATAATCAAGTTGAAATTGTTCAAACATTACTTCATTATGGTGCATCAGTTGATATGAAAGCTAAAGAAGCACAAACATGTTTACATTTAGCAACACGTTTGGGTAATATTGATATTGTTAATTTATTATTAAAAGCTAATGCTAATGTTGATAATACAACAAAAGATGGATATTCAAGTTTACATATAGCAGCTAAAGAAGGACATGAAGAAATTGCTAGTTTATTAATTGATCATGGAGCTAATTTAAATTTATTTACTAAAGTAAAAAAACAAACTTTTTTTTTTTCATATTTTTTTCTTCATTTTCTATTTCTACTTATTTGTAGAGAAATTTTTCTGCATTACATATTTGTAGTAAATATGGTAATATTAAAGTTGCTAATCTTCTTTTACAAAAAGGAGCTAAACCAGATTGTCAAGGAAAAGTAAGTTATATACATATATTCTTTTATTTAATAATAGTCAATTTATTTTTAGAATGATTTAACACCATTACATTGTGCTGTTCATTATAATCATGGAAATATAGCATTACTTTTATTACAACATGCAGCGAGTCCACATGTAACAGCACGCAATGGTTATACACCATTACATATAGCAGCTAAAAAAAATACTCATGATATTGCTGAAATGTTATTAGAATATAATGCAAATACAAATGCACAATCAACTGGTGGTTTTACACCATTACATTTAAGTTGTCAAGATGGTCATTCGGATATGACTCATCTTTTATTAGCTCATCATGCTAATCCAAATATAGCATCAAAATGTCATTTAACACCATTACATTTATGTGCACAAGAAGATCGAGTTAAATGTGCGGAAGCATTAGTTAATAAAAATGCCAATATTGATGCACAAACACTTGTAAGATGAAAATTTTCAATTAATATAAGAATATTCTTTTTTTTTGCAAAGTGTCTATGAATAAAGATTAGGCTATATGTATATGATAAGTGTATTATGAGAGGTCATGACACTTCGTCTTTTCTCATGAGAGAATTTCTTCAGATGTCTTATTTCGACTGCAATTTTGATTAAGCTATTGAATTTTTCTTTCGAGACCCTAAGTTTTCGGAAAACTCGTATTGTTGAATTTTGATCTAAAACTTTATGCATATAGACAACTCAATTAGAATAGCTCACCTGAAAAAATACAGAAAAAGTCTGTTCGAAAGATGAAGCTCGCAAAAAATGCATGTCGTATGTATTATGCATCGAAAAAGGTCTATATCTTAAACGTTGCATATCTTGGACAGGATTTTTCTGAATTCTTTTCGGAAAGCTACTCTATAATTGAGTTGCTCATATGCGCAAAGTTTTAGATCAAAACTCAAAAAGTATGAGTCTTCCAAAAACTTGGTACCTCGAGAAAAAAATCCGACACGTTAGTCAACTGTCAATATGAATCGAAACCCTTTCAGATATAACCTATAAACTTTGATTGTTAATGCTTATTATCATTAGTATAAGAGTTTACTAAATAATTAGATTGATAGTTTTCTTGAGCGATACATTTCTAAATAACTAATCAACTTATGAGAGAATCTTTCCAATTTAAAAATCTTTTTTGAGTTCGGACTTAGTGTAATAAGGTAAATTTCAATAAAGTATTAAAAACCGTTCAAAAAGTAGACCTTACCTACAAAATTATAGCCATTTTGATTGAATTATTAGCCTATTGTATTGGGTCTAGAAAAATAGTCGAATAACAACATTTTGACCTAAATGTTTTGAAAATTCGAAAATCTTGTTATCTTTGGAAATTCGATAGCTCATAAAGAAAATATTTTTTTGAACTAAAATTTTCAAGACATTCAAGTCAAAATATCGTCATTCGATTATTTTAGTATATTCTGTGCTAGTGGATAAAATTTCAGTCAAACGACTTTTGACTCTGTAGTAAGTCTCGTTTTTTGGAAAGGTTTTTAATATCTCATTGCAACTCACTTTATGCAAAAAACTTTTAACACAATTATCTATACGATTGTAATGATTATTATTATAATTATTTTTTTCTTTTAACTTCTTCTAGAGTGGTTATACAAGTCTACATGTTGCTTGTCATTTTGGTCAAATAAATATGGTTCGATATTTACTTGAACTAGGTGCCAATGTTAACATAGAAACCAATGTAAGAATATAAATATTTCTTTCGGTTTTTTTTTTGAATAATCCTTTTTTATGGTTTATTTTCTTTTTCGTCTTCTTACAGCTTATGTTTACACCACTTCATTCAGCTGCTCAACAAGGTCATGTTATGATTGTTAAATTATTACTTGAAAATGGTGCTTCACCAAACAAAACAAATAAAGTAAAATTGTTAAACATACGTGTTTAATTTTGTTTTAAAACTAAATATATATATTTTTTGTTATAGCATGGAATGACAGCATTATCAATTGCACAACGTCTTGGTTATATATCTGTTGTTGAAGAACTTAAAGTTGTTACTGAAACAACAGTTACTAGTAAACATGAATTATTAAGTGAAGAACGTTATAAAGTAAATTTTAATTGAAACAAAAAAAAGACACAATTTTTTTTAAAATTTCTTTTAGATTCAAGCACCAGAAATTTCTCATGAAGAACAACCATTAACTGATTCTGATGATGAAGGAGGTAAATATATCTATATCTATATCTATATCTATATTTTTAAGAGAAAAAAAAATGATTTAACTAAATAAATATAAAAAATTAAAAACTACAAAATAAACATCATCAAATTGTCTAGATGATGAAAAAAGAATTGCTAATGAAATAATTTATCCTGAAATTGGATATTTCGAAATGGCGAGAGCTATTAACAATTTAAAAAGCAAACAAAGAACGACTACAGGTAGTCGTATACTTTGCAGTTTTGATTTCTTTTTATTGCCTGACAAAAGAATGAAACCAATAAGTATTCCTATGCTTTTATCCTACAGATGCGCTCGCATGAATTATGCTATGACCCCAAAAACGCAATAAAAATTTCTATCATGATTATTTTATTTATATGATAAAAACCAGAGAAATGTTTATATTTAGACATGCTTGGTGATGCTAGTTCAAATGTTCATATGCAATATTTACGTGAAGGTGTTTTAATGACTGAAGCAGAAGAAAATAAACTTAATCAAACATCATTAATTAAAGTAAAGAATATTATTTATTGATTTAATCGAAATGACCCTACCGAATACAGTGGTCTATCCTGAACCAGGATGTCGTATAGGTGATTTTATCGAACAAATTGCGGCACATCGGATAGTATATAAGAAATCAAGTTTTAGAAACTTTTGTATACTGATCCTAATCCTAAGAGTATATGTGATACTGGAATATCATACACAATGTCTATGAGTACTACAAATATTCCAAGGATTATAATCAATATACAAAATTTACACAAAACTTGATTTCCTATTTCCTATTCGGTGCTCTGCAAAACCACATATATAATATCTTGGTTCAACATGATTCATCAAATCTGATTTGAGCTATGATTTATATGTATATATATATATTAATTTATAGGAAGAATCTGAATATCCAATGTTAGCAACAAAAGATGGTTGGAATGAAAGTCGAGATAATTTACATGATCATCAACAAACACCTATTAAAACACAACCAACATATACGGCTGATAATGAAATAATTACAAAACCACGTCATGGAGGGTAAGTTTGAATTTGATTTTTTTCTTCTTGGTTTTCATTTTATT
Organism: Rotaria sp. Silwood1; assembly: GCA_905250075.1. Lineage (NCBI taxonomy): Eukaryota > Metazoa > Rotifera > Eurotatoria > Philodinida > Philodinidae > Rotaria > Rotaria sp. Silwood1. Next base: position 38,834 of record CAJNOP010000416.1, read on the forward strand.
TGATAAGCATGAAAACGTTTGTTGCCATGTGTGTGATGTGTATATATATATCTATTTTCTAGGGATCGTTTTCACTGTCGATCGTAAGTGTTCGCACATGCTTAGTTGATTTTCTGCTAGACTATTAATCATCTTAGATTAACTAATTGATTATATATTTATTTTTTCTTTCTGTTTCGTATTATTTTTCATTTGATATAATATGTTTATTTATGTATAGATTTTTGGTAAGCTTTTTGGTTGATGCTCGTGGTGGTGCAATGCGTGGTTGTCGACATTCAGGTGTACGAGTTATTATACCAGCAAAACGTGCTAGTATGCCAACAAGAATAACATGTCGTTTTGTTAAACGTGATAAATTAACTGTACCACCACCATTAAATGAAGGTGAAGCATTGGCAGCAAGAGTTTTAGAAGTTGGACCTGTTAATTGTAAATTTCTTGGGTAAGATATTTATTTCTGAGAAGAGAAACTCTAAGACACCTTTCGCGTGTCAATTAAAAATTGCAATTGAGATCAATGTATGAGAAGATAGACTGGCATCTAACACTAGCATAACTCGTTTTTGATCATTTCCGCCATTTTGTACTTGAAAAATATGCTTTTTAAGCCACAAATCTTTTTCTCTGCTTTTGATTTCCTAATCGTCGACCTAAGAACTCTCGAAGGAATTTCATTGTGATCAATTGCTTTTTTCGTGTGCTGGAAAGAGCATGCAAAGCTACAGTGCTAGAGTTTTTTTAATTACAATTTTTTATTATTGTATTAAACTGTTTCTATAAATAGAAGACCATTTCTCGAGGTATTGAACTTGTCATTGCGTTTCACAAAGAAGGAAAGAATTTTAAAAAAAGAATTTAATTTATAGAATGAGGTCCGCTGGGCACAAATGAAATATTTTTTACTCTTGTCTATTGAATGTCTCCCATGAACATCATGATCTAGAGCTTTGAGAGAGAGTGAGCATCAGCGAAGATATGATCGATTTGTGTATTAGTTTTTCTTGGGAATCAAACTGACCTCATTTCTGAAATTAAGTGAAATCAGTAATTACCAGTAAAGAAAAAGAAGCTTCAAGATTGTCAAGAATAAACTTATATGTTTGACAACTTCGTTTTGAAAGATGTAATGAAATATGATTTTTTTTTTTGCATTTGCAATATCAAGAACATTGAAAGAAAGTTGCATTATTATTCATAAGTATCAGACTGCTATCAAGTTATGTACAATTAGAAGAAAACGAGACTTATAGAACGATGTAGATGATAGATGTATATAGTAGAGTCTTTTACCATTTTCGAGCTGATTGAAAGGATTATATGAGCTTCGGCTCAGACCAGAAGTTATACAGGGTTACAATCCAAGCTCAAATTCTTTTCATTAACTTTTCTATCAACTTGAAATCTTATAAAGAGTTAGTACACTGAGTAAGGCAAAGCACTGCTTGGTAGAGTTCGACTGATTGATTTTTTATAAAGACTAATGAGGAGACTTTGGATCCGGTTCGAAATTCTGATCTTCGGATTGAAACATTTGATAAAAGGTTGAATGTAGTTGAAAACAAGAAAACCAAAGAAATATTTATATATAAATCTCTTTTTGTTTTGTAATTAATTAATTAAATTTTAATAATCTCCTTTTAGACCTGTTATTCTTGAAATTCCTCATTTTGCTTCATTACGTAATCATGAACGAGAAATCATTGTTTTACGAAGTGACAATGGTGAAAAATGGACAGAACATACAAGTCCAACCACAGATGAAGCCGTACGTGATGTACTCGGTGATACGGTTGATTCTGAAGGTAAAAACAAAAAATTTCTAATATAAAAATTTTTCTTATTATAAAAATTGTTTCTTTTTTTTAATTAGAACTTGAAAATCTCGAAGAACTTCATTCACGTCGAATAACACGTATAATAACAAATGATTTTCCACGTTTTTTTGCTTTAATAACACGTTTACGTCAAGAAGCACATTTTATTGATGAACAAGGTGGTTTATTAACATCAACAATAATACCTAAAGTTCAAGCTCTTATACCTGAAAAAGCATTACAAAAACGTATTCGTATATCACTTCATGTTTTACCAATATCATCTCAACTTCTTCAACGTTCATATGGTACACGTGTTAATGTAAGTCCTATTGTAACAGTTGAACCACGTCGAAGAAAATTTCATAAACCAATAACATTAACAATACCATTACCAGCAAAATCTTTATCAACAACAAAACAAGGTCATCAACGAGAATCTCAACAACATGGAAATGCATATACAAGTGATTCTCAAACACTTCGTTTATTATGTAGTATTACTGGTGGTACACATCCAGCACAATTTGATGATATTACAGGACATACACCATTGACATTTTCAAATGATTGTGCTACATTTACAACAACTGTTTCAGCTAGGTAAATATCGTTGTTCAATTTTGTAGAGATGTTTTTTTTTTCTTGAGAAGATTTATGAGATATACTATTCATATGTATTGATCTTTCGATTCTGATTAGACATGAAGAAGATTCAGTTGTTTTTGGTTCCGATGGAATCGAGACTAGAAACATCTTGTCCGTATCAGTTTAGAACGCATGAGTCACAACAATATAATATTCGATGCCAGTTTGATACATATATAAAAGGTATTGTTCCTAATGAAAAAAATGTTGGTCCTGATTCCAGAACTATCTTACCCACACCCTCTAATTCTAATGTTGATTGCATTGACTGAAAATATGAAATCTTACTTCGATTGAATTAATTATGAATAAACAATCGAAATATATTTTCCAGGCTTTTCAACTTTATTAATTTCTTTTTGTTGAGAATACTTTTGAACTGATTACTATATTTCTTAACTAATAATAATCTTAACCATATGGTTCATACAGCAAATATGTTTACCTTTAATCACGAAAGCAAAATCTACCAGACTTCCCCAGGAGCGAAGCAAATTTTTCCAACTGATACAAGTATGAGATAAATCATCATCCGTTTATAGACAATATATCAAGACTTCAAGCATTGTTTTATCCAGATTTCCTCTTCTGGATGGACTAGCTTAACCTTTGGAGGAGCGCCAAACCCTGAGTCTTCACGCTGAATAAACCACTGAATTGAAGATTGACAAGTTTTTTTTTCGCCGAACAGTTGATTTTTTCTGGAAGCGCTACTCTAATATAGGATCAGATTCTACATTCTTGCTTCTAACAATTGAGATAGAGTTGAATGATTTGTTTTTACTAATTCTGCTTACTCTTTGAGTAATTATATGGAACTTTTCAATTCATGCTCTTTATTTGAATGATTACATATGATTGAAAAATCAGATGTGTAACAGCTTCATATCGGCTGATTGATCACTAGAACTATCGAAATACCTATTGAACTGTTCGAAAAACTAATCGATCCCATTGATCAATTTCTTTTATAAAATTACGAGCTATCACACATGTATTGAAAACCATATCTTATGTTTTTTTTCAAAGATTCTGGTTAATCGATGGTCAAGGTGTGCCAGATGTATTAAAATTAGCTCATGAAATATATCGTGAAGCAACATCAGTACCATATATGTCACGTTTTGTTGTATTTGCTAAACGAAATGATCCAAATGAATCACTTGTTCGTGTATTTTGTATAACTGATGATAAAGAAAATAAAACACTTGAAATGCAAGAACATTTTATTGAAATAGCTAAATCAAAAGAAGTTGAAGTTATTAATGGAAATACAATTTATTTGGATTTACAATCAAATAATTTACAAACAATTGTTAAAACAAATGAACAATTAACATTTACATTTCGAGCATTTCGAGAAAATCGTTTACCATGTATTGTTCGTATACGTGATCAACAACAAGAACCAACAGGACGTTTAATATTTTCAAAAGATAATGGTAAATTAACAACTTTACCACGAACAGCATCAAGTACAATGACAAATGGACATGTACCATCAAATACAATGATTGATCCACAATTATTACAACCTATATGTAATTTAAATATTGTTTTACCATCATATGATAGAGTAAGAAATATATTTTGTTTACTTTGCTTTTTCTAATAATAAAACTATTTTATTTATCTTTATTTTTAATTAGGATTTAATTGAGGTAAGATGATGGTTATTGAAATTTGTTTTTTTTTTGTTATTTGTTTTAATTTTATTTAGAATGAAGAACGCATGCGAGCTCTTCATTCAGCTGAGCGAGATTCTCGTTTAGAAAGTAAGAATTCAAAAAAAATTATATTTGAACAACAAAAAAAAAATAAAATTATTTTTCTTTAGGTTGGAGATCTGATGATATGTATCGAAAAGGTGAAATTCGTTTAACGGATATAGCACGATTATTAGGCAGCGACTGGCCAGCACTTGCTGCTGAACTTGAATTAACTGAAGAAGAAGTTACTAAATTAATGGATGAATATGGAGAAAATGCTGCTTTACATATGTTACGATATTGGCTTAAATCACGTGGACCTGACGCAACAGGTGAACACGTTTTTTTCATGTATATCTTAGACATGACCAGAATCAGTCGTTTTCAGTCCCGGTTCTGGCTTTGGTCAGAATAAGCTTTGGCGTCGGCTCTGATAAAAAAAAGGCCATAGTCCCAATTCAAGTCTATAAATAAATGAGGCTTTGATCAAAAACAAAATTGGTATCGATTTCCTTAGCTTTCAACGATATTGTATGTAGATAGATGATCATTTTTCATAAATACGAGTATTGAAGTCTCTGATAGATGAAGGACTAAGATGGTTATTTGTCTTTGGAAAATAATTCTTTTGATAAGAGATTGTTACTAAATTTTTTTGCTTTTTTTTATCGATTATTTGAACAGAAAATTTTTATTGAAGTTCTTTATTTTTGTTTTTAGGTAACTGTCTTCAGCAAGCCTTACGTAAAATTGGCAAAGAAAATATTGTTCATAATTGTGTATTTAATATTGAATGGGTTACGGATGCAGCAGAAAAAGAAGTAGCCAAAGCACGTTTAACTAGTCGTGGTGGAAGTATAGATGGAACAACAACTGGTGGACGTCGTGTATGTTTTACTGTTTTTTTGTTCTATTATTTCCTTCAAAATCTTTTTTTTTTGTATTATTATTATATAGTTAGATGAAGGTTTTGAAAGTGATGATGAATATGAACGTCGTCGTCATGGAAGATCTAGTAAGTAGTTAAAAACAAAAAAACAAAAAAAAAACCTGATAATATTTCCCTCGAAAAAATCATATCGATAAAAAAAACTATTTTCTTTTAATATTTAAACTAAAGATATCATAATTAATGATACAATTCGACCACGTACAATAATAAAAACTATAACATTTGAAGAATCAATTGAAGATGAATTAGGAGAAAAGAAACAAGAAAAAATTTCATCTCAACAAATTCTAAATCCACAATTTAAACAATTAGAACCACTTAAAATGATTAAACGAGATTTATCTAAAGATTTTCTTCCATCATCATCATCAACCTCAAGTGCTGATACAATAATAAATACAAAAATTCATGAAAAACGATTAGGTTTATAAAATAGATATTGTCAAGCTTTTGTCTTGTAGAAAGAAAACCTCCTCATTGTTGTTCTTATTATTGTTATTGTTATGTCAATGTTGTTTTGTATATATATTTAAAGGCGAACGTGATGGTCCTTTACACTATGTTGATTCAAGTAAAGTCCCAACACCAGCGTCACGTTATGGTGGTTATTATTCAATATATCATCCACAGAATTATTCAGGTTCAATAACACCATTAAGTTGTTATTCACATCCATTTGAAATGATACATATTGAAAGTTTAAGAGAAAAATTAAATAGACTAACACGTGATAAAGGTTTTACTTTGTGTTTTGATGTGTTATTTTTCTATTTTAAGCATGAGATATGTGTTTTTGCAGTGATCAGTTCTTTTTTTATTAAGTTATTATGAAACTATATGAATTTTTTTTTGTTTAGTTGATCATGATGATTCATTAGGAAAACAACGAAGTATAGATCTTAGTGAAGGACGCAAAACACCAACGGGTAAGAATATAATTATCATTATTGAATCAGTCAGAAGTCTTCTATTTATATGTTCATAGTATTAGTTAGCTCAGCAGTTTATCTCATGGGAGATAAAAGAAAGAAAAAAAAAAGGCTATGTTTATAAATGAAAAAATTTGGTTATAAGAATAAAAAATAAGAAGAAGAAGACGAAGACGAAGACTTTTCTTCTTGCTTTTCTGAATCAATGAATATTCAATAAGAAAAGAAAAAAAAACAAAATTTCAGCATAGATTATCTTATATATATATATAATAATAGAGTTGTGGTCTATTTGAATACAAAGTAAAACTAATAATGGTAGTATACTGATGCTTATATAGTTTATTTTGATATGAGTTCTTTTCTATTATTATTCGTTCCATATGTTTATTGTGAACGAAAATTTTGTTATTACCTTCTAAAAGAAAAAAAAAAGAAAAAGTAGTATCGCTATTCATATGATGACGTTTGATAAAGATGAGAATTATAAGACTACGGTTATTATCGTAGAAAGGAAGAAAATTTTTTTTTTCGGTTAATAAGATTTATTCAGTAAGGAAATCAATAATGATAATAAAACTATTGTTAAGTGTATTTTTTTTTTATAAATCTCTATCATTATTTAATGATGTATTTTGAAAGAATTTGATCTATTTATGTCTAACGTTCTATGACACGTACACAGATTTATTTTTCTTATGAGAGAACGTTTTCAACTACTCAATTCTTTTCTTACTAAGAACTAACGAGTTGTGGGTTATCGACGACGCTGATTCTGAATAGGACGATAAGAAATTTCCTTAGGTTTTTATATAACTGGTTTTATAGAAAAAAAGTTTTCTGAATCGACAAACATTTTCCCAATATAGCTTTTGATCTATTCAGGTTATAGAGTAGAGCCGGTCGAGTCCGGAACTAATCCAACGGGCTTAATTATAGAGTGTAGTGAGTTGTCTACAAGACAATAATCTTTTCTGTTGTCCAAAAATGACTTTGTCTGTAAAAGAAAAAGACCTTAAATTGAGAAAGTTATTGTTATCTAAGCAATTCGATATGTTCTGTAACTTGGATAAATTAAAAGGAATTTTTGATCAGTTTGCAAAAGTAGCATATGAAGACCTAAGAGAGATATCTCATAATCATATTCCAAATCAGCATAATCGATAAACTTAAATCTACGAGCTTTCGATGAGAAACTGATTGATCAATTGATAATATTCCCTTGTTAGCAGATGCGTTGCATAAAATGAGTTAGATATTTTTCTCAGATCTCTCTTTGTTCAAATACTTTGAACCAGTTTTATGTTAGTTAATAATTTTGTAAACTTCACATTATATTTTCCAAAGAAATATATAGTGAGTAAAAGTTTTAAGTTGAGATTTTGTTACTCCGTTTTCATAGTAACGAGAGTAAGGTCAACAGTCATTGAGTACGTTTCCATAAAAGTCGAGTTGAATAGTAGTCGTCCGACTCTTTGCACAATGTTCATTACGAACGAAAGAAATACCATTGACAACAAGACTTAAACTGTTGTAGAATATTTTAAATGACTGAAAAACGTTTGTCAGTGCGATTTTCTATTTTTGCGCAGATAAAAACCTCTATTCAACATGTCAAGGATGATGAATTGTTATGTATTGATAGGTCTCAGTCGACATACGATCAATATAAAAAGCACAAATTAATCAAATTATATATCAATATCGTTGTTTGTATACGTATCGAGATAACTAATAATGTGTTGAGATCTATTGTCGATATCATAGATAAGTATAATAGGTTTATTTGCCGAGTAAAATCAATTTTAAATTAAAAAACGAAAATGAAATTCGACGAATAAATAGAAAAACGAATAAAAAATAGCGTGTCAGCAAACAATAAGACAAAGTGTTTCTTTGACGATTGATTATTCTTTGAAAATAACTACAATCTTCTATAGATTTTTCACTTGACGTATGTTGTATTAGTTTAATAAGACTTAAGAACACATGTGAGTTCCATATTTTAATCTCAAAAGAATTGCGCTGACAAGTTTCTTTTTTTTTCTATATTAATTTTAAGAAATATTAATCAATTGTTTATTCTTTTTTTTTTCAAGAATATCCAACAAGAAAACACTTACCAAAACGAGATGATTTTGGTATTGTTCATATAGCCAAAGAAGCAACTCCAATAGAATTCGATTATGAAATACCATCAACTAAAACCTTATCTGCTATGGATACAGTTGTTCAAGAAACACCTGTTTCTTCAATAAAACTTGATGCTAAGAAATTAGATGAAGACGTACCACAAAAACAACAACAACAACAAGAATCTACTATTATAACGACTGAACAACCAACTCAAATCCTTGATGATACTTGTAAGTAAAATTAAAAAAATCATTTTGTTCTCGCTCTTTTTTTTTCATCCCTTTAAATAATTCTTTAATTAAAAAAACCTAAAATTTTCTTCCAGCACCTACGCGTACTAATTTACCATCTCAAACAGTAACACCTGTAGGTGAACGTTTAATAAAATCAAAAATCATACCCGAACAAGCACGTGCACTAGCACATGCACTTAAACATGCTGTTGTTAAACCATTAAAAAAAACAATAGCTACAAAAAAAATGAAATCTTTTGAAATGAATACAAATGAACCACAAATAACACATTCATTATCAACACCATCATCAATGATTATTGAAAATTCCGATAATATTGTAAATGAAACATATGTTGATTCACTTGAATCAATAAGTCCTTTAGCATTAACACCACCACCAGCTAAACCACCACGTCATAATGATGAATCTGGTTCATCATCATCTATAGATATAAGTTCACCACCAACAAAACCACCTAGACATTTTTCTTTATCGAGTACTAATAATAATGATGATGATGGTCTAATACAACAAACAGATAATGTTGTTAAAAAAGTTTTAAATCTTGTTGATACATTTGGTATCATATCAGATAATGATCATGATATGAATATTTTACGACAAACATCACCGTCAGAAACCTATGTACAACAACAACAACCATCAACTATTGATGAATTTGAAAATGAAAATTTAAATAATTTTCATACAATTAATACATTTACTGTTGATCCAGCAAGAATAATTTTAAAAACTGATTCATCATTAATAACAAAATCATTTGATGAACCTTCAGCAACACATTCATCATATCCAATTGTATCGTCATCAAATGATTTTTCATTTTCTTCGAATGATAATAAAACTCCTATTGAAATAACACAATTAGCAAACAATTTAACAGAAAATATTTTTGAAGAAATTGAAAAAGAATTTGAAAGACAAGAGCAATTAAAAAATCTTAATACAAATATAAATAATGATCGACAAAATTTAATTGATAAATTATCTACACAATCATCAAAATCAACAAATAATACATTTCGTGATAATGCACCATTATTACCTCAATCAATAGCAACAACACATCCAGCATCAATTCAATCGACGACCCGTCCTCTAATGTTTGTTTCACTTGAGCCAAGTTTTAATATAACAAAAACATTTTCACCATTAATTGATATTGTTACAACAAAACCGACACCAAAAATAACAACATCCGTTACAGTCATAAGTCCACCACAACCAGAAATTTCATCAACAATAACAACAAATATAAATTCTGATGATGAAGAACAATTAAATAGTTCTTCCACATTAATGCCAAATAGTAGTATAGCTTCCGATCGTTCGAAATTTTTGCAAACTAGTAGTAAAGAAAGTAGTATTGATTCAAATGATACAAATCTATCAGATAATGCTATATCACAACAATTAAATACAGGTAGTGCAACACCGGCACGTTCACTGCTATCGGATTATGATAATTTACATGGTTCATACGGAAGTTTAAATGATGACACTCAACAGCCGATATCTCTGCCTCCAATTTCCGCAATATCATCTGAAGCAATATCATCTATGCCGACAATTACTAATCCAACTGCAACAACATCAATGTCAACGATTAATGAAAGTTTCGAAAGTATACCATCATCTACTGGAACATATGCAACCGCTATGAGTACATTGACAAATGATACTACAAGTGATTCAACAACACTAACTCAACATATAAATTCCTATATAAGTGATGAAGATCTTGTTGAATCATATGAAGTTGAAACACCAACCCTCCCATCTAGCAATCCATTTCGTTTTATTAAAGGTAGAATCGCATCGTATTATATACAAATAAACAAGCACGAACATATTTATTCATTTTTTCTGGCATGTCTTGATGTCCCTAGGTTTTTTGCCTTGTTCGAATTGGCATGATTATTTCAATGCTTATTTTATAATTATTTATTTATTTTTATTTCATAAAAATAATAATAATAATCATCATAACAAATAATTTCTCTATATTTTTCTCTATATATAATATAGCATCGCCGCCTATAATCGAAGTTGTCGAAGACAATAGTGAACCTGCTGATGAAGACGATATGTCATTTTTAAATGATATTCTTGAACAATACAATCATAATTTTCATTTACAAGGTTTGCGTACACGCATGTTCATAATAAAAATGATGTGTGCGCATGAAGAAAAAAAATTATATTATTTTTCGTTTTATAAGAATTTTTTTCATTATCGAAATTATTTGTTCATTTAATATATATTTCATTTATTGTTATTTTATTCTTGTTTAGACACTCCTGCAAGACATATTAGTGATACGGAACAAATATCAACTGATGTGAATAAAGAAAGTAAGAAAATAATATAGAGCTTAATAATTTTTTTCTAAAATACGAATTTTAATATTACTGCTGCTCATTTAATTAATGTTACTCGTTAATATGCATGTTATAGATTAGAATATGCTGAAATTTAATCATTAAAGTTATAAGATCTAAATTAATTAATTTTTCTAGTTCAACATTAGTCGAGAGATCAATAATGTAAGCAATAAGAAAAAGCATGGATTTTTGAGAATGGGTTTATTATTATTATTTTATAATAAGCATGTAGCTAAATTTAAAAAAAATGCCTTTTTTCCATAAAGCGAACATAAACGCATGATTTTCAAAAATTTTTTTTTCTTCTCACTGACCTATACGTGTACACTTATATTGCATTATGTTTGAATGTATATATCTATATATATATATACATATGTGAATGAACATACTCTATAAAGGATATGTGCAAGTGTGATACGGTTTTTAAAAAAACTGCTGTTGTTCTTTTTCCTTTTTTTTGCATGTTCTACTAAGCCTTTTCTTTTTATCTTAGTATATGTTGTTTGTTATTACCTCTGTCATCACTTCTTTTCTTATTGTTGTCTTGAAGTACACATTGATTGAGAGACTTTTTAGTCTTCGTCTTTTCTGATCGTTCAATAACAGCAAATTGATTGCTTGGTAAATAATAGATAGGAAAAGAAACTTACACACCCACACCCACAAACGATAATCAATAAAAAGAATGTTTGACTTATTGACTTTCATTATTGTTTTTTTTTTATTTCTGGTGTATATATTCTTTCTTCACTTATTCGTATCTTTGCATGATAGTGAAATAATTATACTGTTTCTCGTTTTACAACAGAGCAAAACCGTATCACATCCACACATATTATCCATTACAGAGAAAATCGCTTATTATTTTTTTCTATATATATATAAATATATATTTACTATGAGAATTATCTTTCAAAAATAAGTTAAATGCCATATTATATTCGTGAGATTTTTTTTTCTATTACATTTCTTTTTTTTTTGTTCTCATTCTTTTCAAACTATGTCATCAAAGAGAATAAGCAGCAGAATCAAATGGAACGAAGTGATTGCTAAGTTATTACAACTCTCGTTTTTTTCCTTGTTTTCTATTGTTTGTAGTTACTATTGCTGGCAAAGGAGAAGAGCCATCACCACCATCATCATCAAAAACATCATCATTATTATTCTCTTCTACTTCTCCTTCTACTAATTTTCCTTTTTTTTCTTCTTCTCGTATGACTACTATAACAGAATCTAATATTTCACCACCAATGACAAGTCAATCATCAACATTACCATATCGACAATCAAATGATATTCCATTAAGAGAATCAATTATTCATGAAGATAAAACAATATTAGATGAACAACATGATAAAAATGTTACTAATATTAATCTTCAATCACCAACACATCAACGTCGTTTACCATTACCGAATAAATTAACATTTGAACAAAATATAACAAATCTTATTGAAAATGAATCACCTTTATTACAATCAGAATTATTAACAGCTGAACATGAATTATCTGTATTACGTTCACGTTTAGCTGTTAATGAAGGTGTTACAGCTGTAACAGGTACAATACTTAAATCACTTAAAGGACAATTTGAACCACATCATAAAGTTGATACAGCAACATCACCATTTGATATATCAAAACTTAATTTATTTCAACATTCATTAGCTATACAAACATCACCAATGATTGAAACATTACCTGATATACCAGAATCTGTTGAAATACATTATGATGCACAAACAGTTAAAAGTCCATATTTACTTGTTAAAGCAAAAAATTCATTTTGGATAGCACAACCCATACCTGTTGCTGAAGCACAATCACATTTAAAAAAATTTTCATCACCTGTTATGAAACGTGCTACTGTGAAATTACCAAGAACATTTGATCAAACATTTTTAACTGATAGTGATACGGATGATGAACAAATTATAACAAGTCAATCAATGGAAGATAAACAATTAAATAAACCTATAAATATTGATAATGATATTTCAAATGAAGTACCATCATCAACGATTATTGAAGAATCAAGTAGTCCATCGAATGAAAATTTATTATCGTCAACAGATAAATTTTCATCGGTTCTTACAGAAAATAAACTTGAAAATGAAATTCCGATGGAAGATAAACAACCAACATCTGATGTAAAAGAACCAATATTGGAAATTAAAAAAATACGTTCATCCTCACTTCTACGAGTTGAAGAACAATTTGAACAATTCGATGATAAAATTGATGAAATTTATTCCATTATTGATTATTTAAAAAATACAAAATTAACATCAACAAATTTTAATACTATACATACAAAAATAAATGATTTAAAAACAATCATATCTGATATAAATTTAAATAAACAAGATGAATTACGTATTGAATATGAATTAGATGAATTACAAAATTTATTTCATACAATAAATGATAACTTAATAAATCAATTACATCAACAAGAAGATTATAGTTTAATTGATTTATTTGAACAAAATGTTAATGAATTACGTCGTATTATAAATGATATTAAATCGAAACAAACAAATTTAACAACAACTAAAATAAATGAATCCGAAATAAAATCAGATGAAAATTTACAAGAAAATCTATCCAAACAAATGATTCCCCATGATGCAGATTGGTCACCTGAACAAATGGCTGAATATTTTCAACGTGGACCTGATGGTGAATTATTATTATCGAAACAAGCACATTCACATCTTATACCTGAAAGTCCTGTTATAACACGTGATGTCTTTTTTGAAGGTGATAAATCAATTCAAGAAAAACGATCTTCTCATCCACATGTAACACATCTAATACCTGAAGATGCACGTGTGAGTGCTGATAGTTTTTATGAAGGTGATGTACATCGTTCATTATATCATAAAGAAAAAGCCAAAGAAACGATGGTTCATGACAAACATCTTATACCAGAAAGTCCACGCGTTTCAAGTGATGTTTTTTATGAAGGTGACTCACAACGTTCAATGTTTGTTGAACGTTCATCATTACCACAAATGGAATCCATACAACCATCATCAATTGATAATCTTCGAAGTATAATGAGTGATTTAATGCTTGCTGCTTCATGGTCAAAAAAATCATATAAAATTGATGAACAACAAATAAAACATAATGATGAAGAAATTCTTGCTGAATCATTTATAACAACAGAACAACATTATCCACCATCAAAATTATATGAAATTGTACATGAAATTGAAAATTTTCCATTAACATTACCAACACAAAAACTTGATGAATCAACAATTGAAGTTGAAGAACTTGATACAAGATCACCATTTACTTCTCAATCACCTATTTTTATACATCGAACTATTTTAACACGACAAGATACTGAACGATGGCCACAAGATGAAACAATTATTATTGATGAACAAGCACAGGAAGATATATTAAAAACGACTGAGCTTGAAAAAATTACAGAAGATATTCGACAACATGCTGAAAATTCTTTAAATTTATTGAAACAAAAAGAAGAAGTCTATGAAAAACGATATCAATTACCACAAATCATAGATCAGCAAATTATTATCGATGATAACCTTTATGATAAATCTAAAAAACATATAGAAGAACGAAAAGATAATATTTTTATTGAAACACCACAGGAAGAAATTGAAGAAAGAGATGAAAATGACCAATATCATATTGAAAAAACATGGAGTACAGATAAAATCATAGAACCTTCATCCATTATTCCAACAGATGAGGATGTACAAGCTTTACATAAACCCCTAGATGAATACCAACAGGAACAACAACAAAAGAGTGAACTTCGCACATCAGCACAAGCAGATCAATATGAATATCAACTAGAATCAAAACTAGCCTCGGAACAACTGCCTACGGATTTAACACGACTGATTGAAAATGAAGAACAACTATCAAGTCCAATACATACGCCCATTGAAGAAAAACACGAACTTCAACGACGATTAAGCTCCGAGAAGCACAGTATTGAATCTCCTCATCTTAGTGAACAAGAAGAAGAGCAATATGAACCAAAATATGAGACATTTGAACAAGATCGTCATGAACCATTGCTCACTTTTCAACAACACTTCATCGAACATCCTGAACTAGATATTCAACAAAAAGATGAACAAGCAGATTATTATGAAAATGAAAAAATACTAACCACCGATACAACCATAATCAAACCATTGGAAACAGCCGAAAAACAAGAAAAGCGCCATGATGAAGAAACAGTGAAATTAGAAAGAGAAGCCGGTGAAATCTATGAAGCAGAAGAATTCGAAACTCAACAAAAACGAACTAGTCCAGAGATTCACAGAGAATCATCTCATGAAAGTGGTCATGAAGAAGAAGAAGAAACAGAACAATATCAACCTCAGCGAAAACTTAGTGATGATAAAATCGTTCTTGAATCTTCTCCAGTGATCGAAGAACCTCAACATGAACCAAGTTCAACATTTGCAGCAATCCCTACTACATTTCAGCAAGAAATCCACGAAAAATATGAACCAAGAGAAGACTATCATATTAAACAGAAGTTAACTACCGAACAAATCATTGCCGAATCTCCAGAACTTAGTGAACATGAACACGAAGAAGATCAATATGAACCAGAATCCATAACAAGTTCAGAGAAGATACAAATTGAGCCTAGTGAAACAATAGAAGTAGATCATCATGAAGCATTACTTAGCTCTGGTCGAGAATTCGTCGAATTTCCTGAATTACGCACTTCATATACTGATGAACATGTTGTTGAATATCGAGAAACAGTAAAAGAAGAAGAAAAAACACCTCATGATGAAGAATTGTTGGAAACACAAAAACCAGTCAGTGAAATCCATGAAATCCATGATTATGAAATCGAACAAAAACCAACTCGTGCGGATATTCACATCGAATCACCTCATGAAAGTGATCATGAAGAAGAGGAGGAAGAAGAACAATATGAACCACAACGAAAACCTAGTGATGAGCAAGTTGTTCTTGAATCTCCTCCAGTAACTGAAGAAGCTCAATATAAAGCAAGTTCAATTTTGACAGCAGTTCCAATTGCATTCCATCAAGAAGCTCATGAAGTAAAACATGAACCCGAAGAAGATTATCAAATTCAACGCAAGTTAAGCACTGAACATGTCATCGTTGAATCTCCTGAAATTAGTGAACATGAACAAGTAGAAGATCAATATGAACCAGAATTACGAACAAGTTCAGATAGAATTCAAATTGAACCTGCTGTAACAATTGAAAAAGAACGCGAAGAAACATTACTCGCTCCTACACAACAAATCATCGAACCGACTGAATTAATCACTACACACAGAGATGAAGAACAGGATTACTATGAATCCGAAGAAGAACTCATCAGTGATAATATTGTTGTTGAACCTCCGAAAATAGTCGAAGAAGAAGAAAAACATCATGATGAAGAATTACGGGAATTAGAAAAAGAAGCCGGTGAAACTCATGAAGCCGAGGAATATGAAACCGAACAAAAACCAACTGCTACTGATATTCACATCGAATCACCTCATGAAAGTGATCATGAAGAAGAAGAGAAAGAAGAACAATATCAATCCCAACGAAAACCTACTGATGAGTCAGTTGTTCTTGAAACTTCTCCAACAACCGAAGAAGCTCAATATGAACCAAGTTCAACCTTTGCAGCAGTTCCGATTGCATTTCAGCAAGAAATCCATGAAGTGAAACACGAACCTGAAGAATATTATCAAACTGAACGCAAGTTAAGCACAGAACAGATTATCATCGAATCTCCACAACTTAGTGAACATGAACAAGAAGAAGAGGAATATGAACCAGAATTAATAACAAGTTCTGACAAGATTCACATTGAACCTCGTGAAACAGTTGAACAAGATCGTCAGACATCATTAGACACTTCATACACGGATAAAAAAGAAGACCATTATGAATTTGAAGACAAATTAACTCGTGATAAGAATGTCTTCGAGTCTTCAGAAATCGCCGAAGAAGAAAGACTGCATAAGAAAGAACCATCAGAACAAGAAAAAGGAGCCGGTGAAATTTCTGAACCAATTGAATCTGAAATCGAAGAAAAAATAAGTGGTGCCGATATTCACTTGGAATCATCTCATGAAAGTGACCATGAAGAAGAACAAATTCGACCTGATCGAAAACGTAGCACTGATCAAATCATTGTTGAATCCGAAGAAGTTCAAAAAGATCAATATGAACGTGCTTCAAGTTTTGAACAAATTCCAAGTGCATTTCATGAAGAAATACATGAGATGAAACAGGAGCCAAGAGAAGATTATCCAACTGAAAGAAAACTAAGCACCGAACAGATTATTACTGGTTCTACAGAAGTTAGTGAACATGAAGAAGAAGAAGAGCAATATGAACCAGAATCGATAACAAGTTCGGAGGAGATCAAAGTTGAAGAAGATCGTCATGAACCGTTATCAACTGGTGCACAACAGTTCATCGAACCTGCTGCATTGGTTGCCCCACACATAGGTGAACAAAAAGACGAATATGAATCTGAAGAAGAACTAAGTGTTGACAAGAATGTTATCGAAGCTCCAGAAACAGTCGAAGAAGAAGAAAAACATCATGATGAAGAATCACTGGAATTAGAAAAAGAAACCGGTAAAACTCATGACATAGATGAACATGCAATTCAACAACAACCAACTGCTGCTGATATTCACATCGAATCACCTCATGAAAGTGATCATGAAGAAGAGGAGGAAGAAGAACAATATCAACCTCAAAGGAAATCTAGTGATGAGCAAGTTGTTCTTGAAATTTCTCCAATAACCGAAGAAGCTCAATATAAAGCAAGTTCGATCTTGGCAGCAGCTCCTATTGCATTCCACCAAGGAGTCCATGAGGTAAAACAGGGACCTGAAGAAGATTATCAAATTGAACGAAAGCTTAGTTCCGAACAAGTCATCGTCGAATCTCCAGAAGTAAGTGAACGTGAACAAGAAGAAGAGAAATATGAACCAGAATCGATAACAACTTCAGAGGAGATCAAAACTGAGCTTAGTGGTACAGTTGAACAAGATTTTTATGAACCATTACTGGCTTCTGCACAACAACTCATCGAACCGGCTCAACAAGTCACTGGACACAGAGATGAAGAAGAAGATTACTATGAAACTGAAGAAGAATTAACTAGTGACCAGAATGTTATCGAATCTGCAGAAATAGTTGGACAAGAAAAGAGACATGATGAAGAACTGTTGGAAACAGAAAAAACAACCGGTGAAATTTATGAAACAGGCGAATATGAAATCGAACAAAAATCAACAGGTGCGAATGTCTCGTTAGAATCGCCACATGAAAGTGATCATGAAGAAGAGCAAGAACAACGACTTTCTGAACGAATACGTAGTACTGACGAAGTCATTGTTGAAACACCTGAAATCGTCG
The DNA here is from genome assembly GCA_905250075.1 of Rotaria sp. Silwood1. Taxonomy (NCBI): domain Eukaryota; kingdom Metazoa; phylum Rotifera; class Eurotatoria; order Philodinida; family Philodinidae; genus Rotaria; species Rotaria sp. Silwood1. The sequence goes on from CAJNOP010000416.1 coordinate 57,090, forward strand.
AGCATGAAAAGTCACCATTCGAACAATTTCACCATGATGAACAGATTAATATAATACCACGTGACGAAATGGAAAGAGAAGAATCAGAACCAATCGATCATCAAGAATCACATGAAAGATTGTGTTCTCAAAAGACCGAACTCGAATTTCTTCAATTCAGTGAACCAGAGGAGGATGAAGATGAATTTCAACAATCACAGCTTGATCGAAGAGCTTATATTATATCTTCTCAAGAAACTCGACCAACGGAAATAGAAGTCGAAGAACAGTATCCATCAGAACGAAAACTAAGCTCGGAAAAAATCGCCATCGAATCGGCACAAATTATTGAACATGATCAAGAAGAAAAAGCTTATGAACGACCATTAACTTCAGAGCAAATTTCCGATGAAGAAAAAGAAGTACATAAACGAAAACTAAGTGTCGAAAAGCGCTCCACTGAGTCTCCCGACCTTAGTGAACATGAAGAAGATCAATACGAGCAAAAATTTGAAACGGAATCTATATCAAGTTCAGAAAAGATAAAGATCGAACCTACTGAAACATTTGAACAGCAACGTCATGAACCATTACTAATTTCTCAACAACAATTCATCGAACATCCTGAACTTCGCATTCAACACAAAGATGAAGAAACACTCGAAACTGAGAAAGAAGCTGGTGAAGTTCATGAAGAAAATGAATATGAAATCGAGCAAAAATCAACTGGTACAGATATTCATGTAGAATCACCTCATGAAAGTGATCACGAACAAGAAAAAAGACAATACGAATCAAGTTCAGGTTTCGAAGGCTTTCCGATAGCATTTCCTCAAAAAAGTGAAGAAATTAAACAAGAATCTGAAGAAGATTATCAAATTGAACAAAATTTAAGTACTGAACACGACGTTACTGGGTTTTCAGAACTAAGTGAACACGAAGAAGACGAATATCAATATGAACAGAGATATGAAACTGGACAATATCAGTCACCATCTATCACAAGTCCAGACAAGATGGACATTGAATCTGTCGAAATAACTGAACAAGATCATTCTGAACCATTACAAACTTCTGCACAACAATTCATCAAACCTCCTGAAATCGACACACAACAGAAAGATGAACAAAAATTAACCACTGATGAAATTGTTATTGAATCTCCAGAAAAAGTCGAAGGAGAAATGAAACATGATGATCAAGAAACATTGGAATTTCAAACAGAAGTTGGTGGTATTCATAAAGAAGATAAATATGAAGTTGAACGAAAGTTACGTGACGAAAATATTCATTTAGAATCACCTCATGAAAGTGATCATGAAGAAGAACAAGTTCAACCTGAACGAAAACGTAGTGCTGATCATATCGTTGTTGAACCCGTAGAAAAATTCGAACAAGATCAATATGCACCAACATTGAGCTTAGAACATGTTCTACATCAATATCACCAAGTAATTCAAAACGAAGAACAAGCTCTAGAAGAAATTAATGAAATGCAACGAATGCTAACCAGTGTACAACGCATGACTGGATCTCCAGAACAAAGTAAACAGAAACAACAAGAAGATCAATATGAACCAGAATCTTTATCTAGTTCACAAAAGATTCATATCGAACCTACTAAAACAGTTGAAGAAGATCGTTCTAAGCCATTACTCACCACTCAACAACAATTCATCGAGCAGCCTGAAGCAGGCATTCAACACGAAGATGAAGAACAAGAACATGATAAAGAATCATCAGTATATGAAAAAGCAGCCGGTGAAACTTCCGAAGTAGACAAATACGAAATCGAACAAAAATCAACTCGTTCCGATATTCATTTACAATTACCTCATGAAGGTTATCATGAAGAAGAACAAGTTCAACCTGAACGAAAATTTCGTGCTGATCAAGTTGTTGTTGAACCCTCTCAAGAAAGCGAAGAAGAAGACCAATATAAACCAACATTGAGTTTAGAACATGTTTTAAATCAATATCACCAAGTCATTGAAAAAGAGGAACAAGACCTAGAAGAAATTAATGAAGTTCAACGAGTGTTAACTGCTGTACAAGCCATAGTCGGATCTGTTGAACCTATCGAACAGAAGCAAACAGAAGATCAATATAAACCAGAATTAAGAATAAGTTCGGATTACATTCAAATCGAACGTGGCGTACCAGTTGAAAAAGAACGTGAGGAACCATTGCTCAGTTCTCAACCAAGATTTCTCGAACTTCTGGAAGCTGAAACTTCTCCGACGGATGAAGAAAAAGATCACTATGAATCCGAAGAAGAACTCAATAGTGATAATATGGTTGTTGAATCTCCGAAAACAGTCGAACAACAAAAAAGACATCATGGAGAAGAATCATGGGAATTAGAAAAAGAAACCGGTGAAACTCATGAGACAGAGGAATATGAAACCGAACAAAAACCAACTGCTACTGCTATTCACATCGAGTCACCTCATGAAAGTGATCATGAAGAAGAAGAGGAAGAAGAACAATATGAATCTCAGCGAAAATCTAGTGATGAGCAAGTTGTTCTTGAATCTTCTCCAGTGACTGAAGAAGCTCAATATAAAGTAAGTTCAATTTTGGCAGCAGCTCCAATTGCATTCCATCAAGACACTCATGAAGTAAAACACGAACCTGAGGAAGACTATCGAATTGAACGAAAGTTAAGCACAGAACAAGTTGTCGTCGAATCTCCACAACTTAGTGAACATGAACAAGAAGAAGAGTCGATAACAAGTTCTGACAAGATTCACATTGAACCTCGTGAAACAGTTGAACAAGATCGTCAGGAATCATTAGGCACTTCATACACGGATAGAAAGGAAGATCATGATGAACCCGAAGAGAAATTATTTACTGATGAAAAGGTTGTTGAATATCGAGAAACAGTAAAAGAAGAAGAAAAAACACCTCATGATGAAGAAGTGTTGGAAACACAAAAACCGGTCAGTGAAACTCATGAAATACATGATTATGAAATCGAACAAAAACCAATTCGTGCGGATATTCACATCGAATCACCTCATGAAAGTGAGCATGAAGAAGAAGAAGGAGAAGAATCATATCAATCTGAACAAAAACGTAGCGCTGATCAATTCGTTATTGAATCTGAAGAACAACTCGAAGAAGATCAATACAAAGGACCTTCAAGCTTTGAGCAAGCTCCAAGTACATTTCGCCAAGAAATTGAAGAAGAAAAACAAGAATCTGAACGAAGTTCAAGCTTTGAAAAAGACATCGTCGAATCTCCTGAACTTACTGAACGAGAAGAACAATATCAACCAGAATTTGTAATAACTTCTGACATAATGAAAACTGAAGCTGCTGAAACTGTCAAACAAGATCATCAATTAATTGAGCATCCTGAAATAGACACTCAACACATACATGAACAAGAAGATCACTTGGAATCTGAAGAGAAATTAGCTGTTGATAAGAATGCTATTGAATATCCAGAAATAGTCGAAGAAGAAAGAAGACATCATGATAAAGAATTATTTGAACCCGAAAAAACAACCGGTGAAATTTATGAAGTACATGACTATGAAACTGAACAAAAACCAAGTGGAGCAGATATTTACATAGAATCACCTCATGAAAGTGATCATGAAGAAGAAGAAGAAGTTCAACCTGAGAGAAAACTTAGTATTGACGAATTCGTTGTTGAACCATCTGAAGAAGAGCAATATGAACGAACTTCTAGTTTTGAACAAGTTGACGTTGGATTTCGTCAAGATATTGACAAAGAAAAACACGACATACACGATGATTATGAACAAGAACAAAAATTAGCTTCCGCAATAATTAGTTCTGAACCTCCTCAAATTAGCGAATATGAACCATTTGAAACAATCGATTATAAACAATACCAACACGAAATACCTCGAACTGATGAAAAAAATCAAACTGATGTCGAGAATATATTCAAATCAGAACGAAAACTTAGTTCCGGAAAGATCAGTCTCGAATCATCTCAATCCGATGAACATGCAGAAGAAAGTCAAAAATCTCAAGAAGAACCATTACCCTCTGAAATACACGATGCTGAATCTGCTCATGCAATTGAACACTATGAAGGAAAGTTCGATACTGATCAATATTCTGAAAAATCTGATCAACAAGAAGAGGATATTATCATAGAAGTACCACAAAAAATTGAAGATCAAGACACAGAATCAAAATCATTCGTATCAAGTGAATATGAAAATGTTGAACAATCTCATCATGATAAAATTATGACTGAACCATCAGAAAAAACCGAAGAAAAACACGACGATCAATCAATACAAAAGTTAAGTAGTGTTAAATTTATTGTTGCATCGGCTCCATCATCTGAAGAAGAAGAAAGAGAAGGATATGAATATGGACGTGAATTTCATATTGAATCAATACCAAAATTCGATGAAGAAATTGACGATGAATATTTTCTTAAAATGTTAGAAGCAAAATATTCAAATCAACAAGATATTTCATCAGAACAAAAAATCAAAACTGATGAAATCATTATTCAATCTCCTGATGTAAGTGAACATGAAGAGCAACATGAACCAATTCCATCTGAATTTGATCAAGAAATTAAAGAAGAAAAAGCAGAACGTAAATCAAGTGCTGATCAAATCATTACTGAATCATTTCCTTTAATTGAAAAAGAAAAAGATGAAAATATTCTTGAAAGTTCTCCAACGATTGATAAAGAACCAATAGAAAAACAAATGACTGATGAAATTATATTTCAATCTTTAGAAACTATTAAACAACAAAATATTGAATATGAACGACCATTAAGTTCAGGACTTGTTACACTTACGTTTCCTCAACAATATGATGATGATACATATAAATTAAAATCTCAATATGAATTTGAACCAAGTTCAAGTGCTGGAAAATCTACTATTGAATCTTTACAAGAAAATGAACAAGATAATGAAATTATAACAGAAACTTCACCAACATTAGAATATCCATATGAATCTTCACAAAGTTTTAAACGTGAAATAATTGATGATAATTTTACTAATCTTGAATCATCATCGTTTCATAAAGAACAAGATGATGACAATGATGAAATTGAACATCATCAATTAAAACGTCCTCAACAATGGACACAATCACCATTTCAACGTGATGAAATCTATGGTGATAAATATCGTCCTACTAAATATTCAATTGAATCACCTGAAACTGAACTTCAACAATCATCAAATTATAAAGAACAACACGTAGAAGTTGAATCACCAATAACATCTCATATTCAACGTTCAAGTGTAATATCACGTACAATTCCAGCTTATTCTGACGAAGAAGAATTAGAAGAACAAGAAGAAAATGATTTTCGTCCAACACATCTTGATATTTCTATACCCGATGAAGATTTATTGAAAACTTCAACATCTGACGAACAAATCTATGAGGAAAATAATCAATATGAAAATGTTCTTATTCAAACATCAAATGATATTGTTGATCAAATTTTAAATGATGCTATTCGAGAAACAACAGAACAAGATTTAAATTATTCATTATATCAAACAGCAAAAGACATTGTTCATGATGTTATAGATAATGTTCAAAAAAAATATGATGATGATATTGTTTCATCACAAATTGAAGAAGCAACAAGTGCAGATGTATCAATAAGTGATATAACTGATTGGTCGGCACTTGTTAAAACTACTCCTGATATAACAAATCAAGAAAAACCAACTCAAAGAACAGATAGTTCAAGCGATCATGAAGAAGAAAAACAACAACAAGAAGAAAGTCCTAAAGATGAATATACAATATCCGATGAAGATGATGTTGAAGAAAAAAATAAACTTGTTCCAACAACAATGGATCTACCATATTTATCTGTATCAGATGTTGTTACATCAAAATCAACACAAGAACTTGGTAATCTTGTTCAAGAATTACAAACACTTGAACAACAAATAAATGAAAATATTGATCTTCATCATTCATTATCAACATCGTCATCATCATCATCAACATCATCAATATCAGAAAATGATGAAATTCATCATTATGATTTAAATAATGCACAAATAACAAAAACAACATCAACTAATGAATTAACAAATCTTATTGCAGAATTACAAACAATTGAAGAACAACTTGAAGATAAACTTGATTCGAAATTAGAACAAAAAACTGATATACCTGTATCATCAGAATCTATACATGAACTTGGTAGTTTAATGAATGAATTAAATGATGTTACAGAACAATTACAGGAACGTTTACAACAAGAACAAACTGTTCAATCAACAAATATTGATCAATTATCACATGATATAATTAAATATCGTCGTGATTCACAAACCAATGCATCAGAGAAGTATTCACATCGTACAGAACGACGACCATCAAGTCCACCAACATCACCATTATATAAACACGAATTTGTTCATGTTACATGTCAATCTATGAGTGATGTTGATCAAGTTCAAGAACAGTTACGACATGAACATGAAGAAAATGCAATTTTAAAAGATATGATTAATACAATTATTAATCAAGCACAACAAAATATACAATCGGGCGTAAGTTTTTTCATTTTCAATCACAAACTAAAAAAAAATTATCTTCAATTCCGATTGTGGTGAGATAATTCTACATCTAGATTTTGACTTCGTCGATTTTTGGAGATGATCCTTTTGAGTCATGTTTTAAAAAATATGTTAATATTTTTATTGTACTTATTTGGCAACTGTTTTGAAGTTCCATGTTGAGTTACATGAATTTTCAGGTCGCAACCAAGTCTATTTTATTAGTCTTCATAAAAAAATTTATTCCTATGAATAGTTGATATACTTCACTGTATTGATTGAACAACTGATGTCTTCAACGAGAGCATTTCAACTGCAGAAATTCATATAATAGTTTTCATCTATTAATACACAATGTCATTTGTTGCAATGCAATTCGCTGAGAACTACTTTTTAATTTAAATGAATGCTAATGAGTACTACGGAGTATAGTAAACATTCATGGAACTAAAACTTTCGATGGAAATTAAGGAGACAAACTTGGGCTTACCTCTAGTCGAGTTCCTACTAGAGCAGTGCACAGGTAAAAATTTTTCGTATCCCTATCCGACGCGCGAGTTGTAGTATTCTAGTTTCTACCTAGCAGATCGACATGGCTGAATGACTATGTTGTTCGGCACGTATTCTATGGATACTGTGTTTAAGCCTAAGTACTATCAGCCATGAAATGATCCTGAGCAAGTCACTGACGGCTTTTTATCTCGGTTTATCCATCTGATAATTTGCTGACTAACGAAACAGTTAAGTGCAAGAATTCTGCGTCTAATTGACCTTTTTGCTAAGAGCTACAGCTAGTCATGTTTTCAAGAAAGATAGTGAGTTTGATACTAGGTAGCACCCTACACATAAAGACAAGGGTATGCTTCCTTTCTTCCTATCAATCAGCAAGACTAAAACAAAGCTCATATAGTTTTATTTAATTCTTATACGAATTCAAAAATTAAAAAAATACATTATTTCGTATTTTTAGTTACCAGAAGTTTCACAATCAGCTCTAAAAGCTGTTCCAACACTTGTTATTAATCAACGTCGTATGCCATATATTCAATCATCAGCTACAAGTATATCAGATGAATTAGATTTTTCTCATGATGATAGTACCGGTGATAAAACAAGTGAATTAGCTGCTCAACTTGATTATCTTCGACGTATGTCACGTTATGAAAATTTACTAGATGAACAACATCATATTGAAATAGTATCAAATGAAACTAATCGACGTATGCATGAAGATACAATTATTCATATAACACCGGATGATGATGAAAATGAAATCATGTCAACAAATTATTTAACTATTGTTCGAGAAGAACATCAAGCTTTAGATGAATATGACGAAGATCATGATGAAGATAAAGATAAAGAAAAAAAGAAAAAAACTAAACGTAAATGTTCTGAAGATGATGATAAATCTTTATCAGAACATCATGATTCAGACGATGATGATGATCATGATCATGATTATAAAGATAATAAACCATCAATACCTTTACATACAATTGAAACTATTCAATCTGAATCAAATCAACAATCAACACCAACTGAATCAAATCAAAAACAATCTCAACAACATCAACAACAACAAAAAGAACAAATGGAAATGAGTCGCGATTCCATAAATGAATTAATGATAATGAGTCAAGATTCTCTTAAACAACGTTCATCTGATTCACTTGATGCTGAACAAGAATTAAAATATCTTCTATCCAATCCTAATACATCAACAATATCAACAAATGAAACTGATGATTTTATGTATAAACAACATACAAATGAACCAACACCAAGTCGTATGATGATGAAATATGATGAAGATGATACAAATGATATTCGATCAACAACAAAACAATATTCATTAATATCAAATGAAATTGAAATAGGACAATTACCTGTTATACATGCACGACGTACAGCGAGTGAAAATAGTCTTTTTAGTACATCATCATCATCAATACATATGTATGATAGTCATTCATTATCAGCATCATGTTTAGTTGATAAAGATGATTTAACACCATCAAATGATTATATTGATTATCAACAAACTGTTTTCTATGATGATTCACAAAAAAATCAACAAATTTATCGTGAAACAACAACAACAGATGATGATAATCAGTATAATAATTTAAATACAAATATAACATCATCACCAACAACTGGTATTGGTTTTTTTGATCGTGTTAAAGCATTTGTTACAAAACCAGTTGAAATTGTACAAGAAGCTATGGAAAACCGTCGTAAACAACGATCAACATCATCATTAAGTAGTAATGCAGATTTAAATGATAAACAAATATTAGATAATGAACAAAATTTATCTTCATCACCATCATCTCAACAACAACAACAACAACATTTTCATTCAGCATATGATTTATATGATGAAGAAAAATTAAAACTTGTTCGTAGTCCAGAATTATATGATATGGATAATGTTAATAGTTTCAATCAAAAGGTTTTATTAACAAATTTACAAGCACAAAATCGTACACAATCAGAATCAGCATTAGTTATAGATGATTTAAAACATCATAGTATAGAAACAGCAAGTAATGAAGCATCTGAAGAATTTTTACCAACTATATCAAAAGATAATTCATTAGAATTTATACAACAACAACAACAACAACAACGTCATTCAACACCTTTTGATGATGTTATGGAAAAAGAATCAAGTTCAGAACATTCAGAATCATATAATATACCAACATCAGCTTTTTCTGATGCATTTGAACCAACTAGTAGTTGTCAAAGACCATTAGCACTTACTTTACCTGGACAACAACCATCATCACCACCACTACCACAACAACAACAACAAACTATTGAAGAATCAATGACTGAAGAAGAATTTGATACACTTGCTGCTGATTATGTTCATCAAGTATTAAATGATGTTGTAGCACAAATGATTGGTGAACATGATGATTCTTTAAGTAATAAAAGTGATAAATTAGTAGGTAATGATACATCATCAGATGATGATGAAGATGAACTTGTTGAAGCAGAAGATGAAGAACAAAATCAAAATCCAATACCAACTGATACAAGTTCATTTAGTGTTAATGATCGTTATAGTGCTGATGAATCATCCAATACACGTGAACAATCAGCTGATGAAGAAACTTCAGCACGATCATCAACAACAGCAACACCAACAAAAACTTCATGTCATAAAAATATATATACTGAAGATCTTATTGATGAACAAACACCAATTATATTAAAATCACCACCAATTGTTAGTCATGGTTCACAATCAGATACAGGTACATATTTTAGTATAGTATCACCATCAAGTGGTGATTATGTTGATGCTTATAGTACTCATTCAACCATTGATGATGATAAATTAGGTCTTCAATATCATACACAATCAAATTCTAGTCAATATTTAACAGCTAATGATGAAACACCAAATTTATTAACATCTGATGATAATGAATATATTAATGAACGTGGTAAAATAAATTATGCTTATAATGATTCAAGTTCAGATGATAATTATTCAAATAAAAATCGTCAAGAAAATTTTATAATAACAAATGAAAAAATATCTGAAGAAAAATATTCCGGTGAAGGTGAAGAAAGTAGTAGTGGTAATCAAACATATGTTCAACAACGACGAAAACGTTCAAATGAACAACGTTCTTCATTATTAAATGATTTAACAACAAATACATCAGAATCAACTACAACAATAATACCACAACCAACAACAAAAAGTGTTTCATTTAAATTAGATTTAAATGAAAATTTTCAACGTTCACCACGTTTATCAACAAGTAGTGGAACAACAATACCAAGACAAGAAAGTCTTGATTCACCATTAAATGATTCAAATGATAAATCAATAATAAAAATTTTACAAGATGAAATTCTTCGTAGTAATTTAGAAACAATTAAAAATGATTTAGAATTAAATTATCCATATGATAGAGAAATTTATCCATCAACATCAACACCAACAACAATACAACCAACAAAAAAAACTTTATCATCATCAGAATATGATGCTGGAAGTGAAAGTGATCAAGATTCAATATTAGTTGATTCAATTAAAACAACTATACAAGAAAAATTAAATGATATTTATCATGATAAAGAATCATTTATTGATAGAATTAAATTAAAATTTGAACGTTCATTAGATCGTTTAGTTGAAAAAACATTAGCTGGAGAAGTAAATACAAGTAAATCAGATATAATATCACCATTTACTGATCAAAGTCTTGATCGTTCATTACCAACAATAGCACAACCATCAACTATGATTCATGCGCATAGTGAACAATTATTACAAGCATGTCCAGATGAACTTGACTATGGTACATTACAACGTTTTAGTTCTGATAGTTGTATAATAATTCATGTACCTGAACAATATACACCATCATCAACATTATTTTTTGATCAATTAAAAACCGATCAAATAGAAAAAAAATCTTCATCAAATCAACAAACATCTGCATTTAGTTATTATACAAAACAAGATCATCAACAACCATCAAGTAGTCCAATAGAAATGTTAAATCCAACAAATGAATTAATTGAAAATATATCACCGATTAATCGTTATACACCACGTTCATTAGATGATTCATCAGTTGAATTAGGTGAACGTGATATGACAGATATGTCTGATGAATTTGTTTTAGTAAAAAATTTATCACCATTAACAAATACAAAAGATATTAAAAATGATACACCATCAAATACATCATCAAGTTCATCGGAAAAACATGAAAGTCCTGATTTAATTGATATACTTCAACATCAATGTGATTATCCACCACTTGATACAGGTTTTGATTTACGTTCTGGTACAACATTAGAAACTGTTTATGAAAGTCCAGAATTACGACAAGATGAAATTAAATCAGCTATAAGTACATTAAGTTTAACAACAACTGATAATAATCGTCCATATTCAACAGAAAATAATTCATCAAATACACCAAATACAGATGATTCATTAATGGAATTTGAACGTATTGAAATGGAATTATTAAAAAATACATCAACAACAAATATTATTGATATTGTACGTGAAATACGTTCATCTGTTGATTCATTAACACAACAACAACAACATGATGATAATAATAAAGTTGAATCATTTATTGAAAAACATTATCCAACAATACAAAATGATGTTGAAAATGTTCTTAATGATATACTTGATATGACAAGTGATTTAACACATTCAATATCATCACAATCAGATGCAACAACAGTTATATATAAATCTCAACATCATTCATTTGATGATGATTATGTTGAAATAACACATGATGATATTAAAAATCAAGAACGAAATTTATTTTCATCGGATGAAGATATTCTTCATAATCAAACAACATTATCTAGTCATGATAAACGTCGTTTATCAGCACCAAATAATGAAAATATATCAAGACGTCTTAAAACACCATCATCAAGTTCATCATCATCATCATCATTTTCATCAACATCTCGTTCTGTGATATATTCTCAACAACATTCACATCCATCTTATCAACAACAACGTTTATTACAAGCTGAAACAGATTTAGCTAGTTTTAAACAACATCAACAAACACAATCAGCAACTGATTTACCATTTTTACCTCCATTTGTAAATACAAATCCTATTAAAAGAAAAAAACAATCATCATCAGTTTCATCAACACCAACACTTTTTCCTACTGAAATAACTAGTGGAGATTCTAAGAAAAAAACTCATTCACATCCCGGTTCGTTAGGAGGTAGTCAAGTACCTCCTCGGTCATCATTAATAAAAGAAGAAATAACTTCTTCTCCTATCACATCTGTTTCTCCACATTCTTCTTCTTCTCATCATTCGGATGATTGTTTTTGTACGGATCCAACAACAACAACTAGTCATCAACATTAAATTTTAAAGTGGTAAAAAAAAATATATCATTCTCTGTTCTTATACCACTTTCTCTGTTGTAATCAGTATAGAGAACTTCTTATTGTGTTTAATTCACTAACATCTAATGCTTGCTTGTTGTGTAGAATTGTGCTTACATATTGTATATCTTATATGTATAGATATCTATATAAATATCATTAACGAAAAAAAAATATTTCATTAATTAATATTCATCTTTTTCTTTTTTTTTTTCGTTTTAGGTAATCACCATTTTTTAAGTAAGAACAAATTCAAAATACAATTATTAATTTAATATATGTATGTAACTTGGTATTTTATTTTAGTCTTTGATGAAAATTATATTCACTGAAGGGCGATCTTCTATTTATTGACTGACATTTTATTCTTTTAACTTTGTTGTCGTCAAATGGCTTCGATTTTTTTTTTGTTTTTTGTGCGCTTGATTAACAAATTTTTTCTTGTCTTTTTGTGCTTTATACAATACGAGCATATTTGATTGAACAAAATGACGACAATACATATATTTAAAATGTGTTAAACACATCTTATATCAAAACATAAGTCATCTTATAATTAAAAAAAACGAGATTTCTCTCTCTCTCTCTCATTTTCTCTTCTCATTGCAATTATTCTCGTTTTTTCTTTTCTTGTATTCTTATTATTGTCGTCCTACTACAATCGCTATTGCTACTATTCGGGATCCTCTCGACTGGTCCCCCTTGCCAATTATCCCAACTGGTCCCCCCTTAATTGACTCTCAATTCGTCCCCAACAAAATTCGTTCCTAGTTGATTGATTCTCAATTCGTCCCCTCAATTAGCCCGTCCCTGTTCAGAAACAATTAGAAACAAATATAGGAATAATAGTCATCAGTCAGAAAATTGATTGCTGCGTAGAGCACTCTGTATATATATATATGATGTTTTCTTAGTAGTGTATTAGTTTCCCTATTGACATTATCTTTGCTCTGAGAAATGCTGCTATTCACATCTTCGGAGCGCGGTCAACCTATACTCAATTACAATTCTCATCAATACACAAAGAAGCGTGCGAGAAAGACGAGCAACGAGTGGCGTTGTCGAGATCGTGGTTGTGCCAGCATGCTTTCTCTTTGCATAGTCGATGCAAAAGTTCTTCGCGAGCCCTCTACTCATACTTTTCAACAACCAGCTTCTGTCGGCAAATCTCTAGTCGACAAAGCAGTTGGTAATATGAAAAAACGTGCACGAGAGGAGACTACGCCGATCCCGAAAACCTATACACAAGAAATCGTTAAAGCTCGTAGGTTGTGGGTGTTGATGTGGATATGGATATGGCTCTAGTCTTCAACCACACCCACACTCACCCGAGAATCTCGAGCTCCTTCTTAACGACCATAAGGGCGGATTGATCACTGACATGCAACTCGCGATCAAATACGGACGCGCTTTGAAGACAAAACTTGTCAAATGATTTTTGTTTCTTTTATTTTTTTTCTTGTTTCTTTGTTACTCTTGAATAAAACAGCTGATTGTTGAAAATCGTCTGTTTATCAAATTAGCCACCAATTAGTGGCTATTGGATTGGGGGACGAATTGAGAATCAATTAACGGGGTATGAATTTTGTGGGGGACGAATTGAGAGTCAATTAATGCGGAGGGGACGAGTTGGGGACGAATTGGGGACCAGTTGGGGACGAGTCGAGAGTAACTCCTACTATTCTGCTTATTTGATTTTCTTTTCTTTTTGTTTGTTTTTTTTTTCGCTGTGTCTTTGCTTCACTATATATGTTCATTGCATTATCATCATTCAGAAAAAAACAAACCCAAATAAAATAGTCTATGAACAAAAACAAAAACTTATTCTTTTTTTATGTATAAAAAAAATTTATTCACAAAAAAGAAAACATTATGATGTATTGTTGAAGTTGAAATATTAATCCTGAAAAAAAAAGTAACAGAAGAACATAAACAAATTTACTTATAGAGAGTTTAAAAAAAAAAGAAGAATAGATTGTAACAAAAGTAATTAATACCTATTACATATGTGATTGATTGGTAAACTAAATAATAATGATATAATTAAATTTTGAATTACTTTCGAAATATAGTTTAAATGTACAAATCAATTAATTTACTTGTGGAGGATAAATGTATAGATCTCGATGATTAAGTGATAAGGGTATATTTGATTGATTAGCTGCATCTTTGAAATTGACTAGTCGATAATGTAATTCAGCACGGCCAAACTAAAATATTATTTTAATCTATATGAATAATATTTATTATTGAGACTTGATATGATTTAAAAATACGTCGTTAGATATTGTGATAAAATTGAAAATAGAACGAACATAAGCCAGACTATTTTTGGCAGTGATATAGAAAAGGGTTCAATTTTTATTATTGTTTTGTTTTTCCATATCACTATCAAAGAAAATCATCTAGTTTATGTTTGTTTTGTTTTCACTTGTATGGTAAGTCATTTGTTATTATTATTATTTATGTCTGAAATAGAGCTGGGCAAATATGGCTTTTCTCGAGTACGAATACTAACTAGAGATGTGCAAGGTCACCAGCAAACATTTCCCGGGATCGAAATTTTAGTATATAGTACAATATTCTGTGGTTTTAAGCAAATTATCTTATAAATCATATGCATCAGAACATAATTCAAGAGAAGATGATTCAAGAAAGTGCTTGTCGACTAAATAAACCAAGAAAAACATGGTACATATTCATACTTGTTCAGCGCGATTCTGACAAATATCTCATTGAGATACTTACCTTTCCTTGTGGCACATGATTGTTTTTGGATATACAATATCTCAAGAATAGCACATCCTTTTGGTATGAAATATTCAGAATATTCTTAAGTTCATGATACCTATCTATGAGCAAAATTTTAGATTGAATTGGATGATTCAATACTTTCATAAATAATTCTTCAAAAATTAACAATTCCATAAAACTGTAATGGCTTACGAATGAACCTTGATAAGCTTTTTCTAGTCTCGTCAGAAGTTACGTACAAGCAAAATATCAGTTCTATTGGCAAATCACACCCAAGGACTCTCCTTCATCAAACATTTAGATGATTTACAAGATGCATTGCACTCATCATCAATATATCCGTACAAAATACTGACATGAATGAACTGAAAACATTCTATTTGTGAAAATTAATCATCCATTGTTGAAAGAAGAGGTCAATTAACGGTACTAGCACTTAAAATATGTAAAAAACAAACTTATTTAGTACATTTGATTTAGTTAAATATGAACATATTTAGTTATAAATACAATACAATCATTACTATAACTAAATTGAGATTCGTCGATGAAGTTTTATCAAGACAACAGTATTTTTGTTTTTGATGAATTTACATTAGATTTTCCTCAGAAATCTTCCCGATATGACAAAAGAGCAAGGAATTTATAAATCTATTACAAATCCAAAAGTTTATCAAGTATCGTATCTCATTTTAGTGTAAATTAACTATGTTACTTCTCAACGGACAATGAATTCACTTACTGTTGGCAATGTATTAATACTAGGAAAACTTTCATTATGTAAAATAGGTAATGATCTTAATGGTACTTTCCATCGACCACTCAATAAACGATTCTTATGGTCAAATAATGGTAATTTAGTCCAAGCATTTGTACGTAATGGTTCATTTGGATTTTGTTTTGCTGTTGTTTGTATTTCAATAACAACTGATAATGCTTGCTGTGGTGGACAACTAACAAATAGAAATATTAGTTAATAAATAGACATTAAAAATAAAACATTAATTCTTTATTAATAAAACCTTGGTACAGGTTGTCTAGTAGCAAGTAAAACAACACCCATTTGTTCGCCAGATGTATGATTAATATATAATTCACATCTGAATGTTTCTAAATATGATGGTTCACCAAGTCCTGATTGTGCATGATGAAGACATGTTATAAGTCGACATTTTTCAATTGTTGGATGAAAATTAGTAATAAAATCAAAAAGTAATACAAAACCAGCAAATGGATCATATGGTTGTGGATCTAATGGATCCAATAATTTATTCGTATTCGACTTAGAACGATTTTTTGATTGAATTCCACGTGATGTTATATCATTATCAAGTATAGGTAATGATGATTGATAAAAATCTCGACGTTGATCAAATGGATTATAATCTGTATTTGTATAAATTTGACGAGAAGATGTTGGCTTTAAAGAACTTTTTGGTTGATAACGATCAATGGTTGATGATGGATAAGTATAATCATTTCTATTTGATTTAGGATCTAGTATTCCATTTGTTGCTAAAGTTAATTCTAATTGTCGAGTACCTTATACAAAATAGTAGTTTAAAAAGTTATTTTTAAAGAAAAAAAGTAAATAATAAAATACGTGAATCAAGTCTTTGAAATTTATGTTGCATATCATTAAGTTCAGTTTGAAGACGTTCTTTTTCATTTTTAACTAATGTTAATTTATCAGGTGTAGGTTCAATTAGAAGAACTGGACGATCTTGAAATAAAAATAATCAAAACAAGCGAAAAAAAAATTAGATTAATGTCTATTCGGGAATTAAAGATACTTGATTAAAAATTGAATTACTCAAGAACGGTATGGCTTAGCGATTTGTCGTTTTCAGCATAGAAAGAGCACAGTGATGGACACTAGTCTATATATGATACGATGAGATTTAGCAATGACGAAGGTTTGAAAAATGTGAATCTTTGAAAAAAACAGCTTAAACTCATAGTCCATAGTATCATTTTGTTCTTCTTTTCTATAGATTATAATGATGGGCAGTCACCTATCAATAGCACACATCATCCAGATACCAATTATTTGATAGTCGAAAGTTTGAAGAGCAGCATGAGGAATTTATGCAGTCCTTCATGGAAATATTCTAATAATGTGAAATTGCTCTTGAATAATATATACATATAGGTTATCAATCCTTCTAAAGCGAATGACAAAAGTCAATACGGATTGAAAAACAATCTAAAGTGCCAAATATATCGTATTCGAGCATATCGTCAGCACGATTAGTATAATATTTATAGATTAGATTTTTCGCATGTCATTTCAACATTTTGAAATTAAAATGCATTGATATTGAAAATGAAGAACGATTATTTATCATTTATAGTGCAATGATCTTCTTATTGCCAAAAAAAAGGAAACTCATCGAATTCCATTTCAAAATCTTAAATTCGTTTGACATTTTATTTAGATCGACGAAGTAGCAATGCAATTTGATGTTGAAATTGTTCGTCTACCAACCAAACATTGCGGATTTAATCCAATGGAGCACGTATGGGCATAGTTAAAGGACTACGTGAGAAAAAACCAATACTCGTTTTCGTCTCAATGAGATATACAATCTGGTTGCAGAATTCATTGCGGGTTTTGATCAAGGCGCAGCTAACAACGCTATTGAACACGCTCATCGGATTGAAAATACTTTCCGAACTGGTGATCGTTTTGTTGAAGAAAGAGTTGAACCTGATTTGAAAGATATAGATTCTGATACTGAAATGGAACTCGATAATGACGATGACGTTTAGATCCTTTTCGTTAACATCTTTTTTGAAAACATACTAAAGAAATTGTCAATAATAAATTTGTTAATAAAAACCTAGTAGAGACAAGACATAATAAAAAAATATGAACCAGTTTTAATGATCGTTCAGAAAAGGCTAATCTATAAATATTATACTAATCGTGCTGACGATATGCTCGAATACGATATATTTGGCACTTTAGATTGTTTTTCAATCCATATTGACTCTTATCATTCGCTTCAGAAGGATTGATAACCTATATGTATATATTATTCAAGAGCAATTTCACATTATTAGAATATTTCAATGAAGGACTGCATAAATTATTCATGCTGGTCTTCAAACTTTCGACTATCAAATAATTGGTATTTGGATGATGTGTGCTATTGATAGATGACTGCCCATCATTATAATATATATAAAAGAAGAACAAAATGATACTATGGACTATGAGTTTAAGCTATTTTTTTTAAAGATTTACATTTTTCTAACCTTCATCATTGCTAAATCTCATCGTATCATATATAGACTAGTGTCCACCACTATGCTCTTTCTATGCTGAAAATGATAAACCGTTAAGCCATACCGGTCTTGAGTTATTCGATTTTTAACCAAGTATCTTTAATTCCCAAATAGATATTAGTTAATTTAAATACATCGATATTGTTTTAATGGTTCAGGATAATCTTTCATCCATGGATAATATTCATAATAGCGTAATCTATGTTCAAGATCATTATATTGTGTAAGAACATTAGGATCATAGCCACCCGATTGTAAATATACATTACGTAAAGATCTATGATAATAATTCAAAATTTCAAAAGTTATTCATTTTATATGCTTACTTGACATCATCACTTGCAGCTCGTTCAGAAGAATGAATATGTGGTAAAGATGGACTATCATTTGAAGTTCTTAATGAACTATTAAAAATTAAAAGAAAAATTTCTTTTATTTGATTTAGAATAGGAATACCTATTATGATACACAAGACGTCTTCGTAAATATATTAAAGCTTTTTCATTTTGATCTTGTTGTTCTTTCATATCACT
The DNA here is from genome assembly GCA_905250075.1 of Rotaria sp. Silwood1. Classification (NCBI taxonomy): domain Eukaryota; kingdom Metazoa; phylum Rotifera; class Eurotatoria; order Philodinida; family Philodinidae; genus Rotaria; species Rotaria sp. Silwood1. The sequence goes on from CAJNOP010000416.1 coordinate 76,114, forward strand.
TAATAATTTATGTGATTCATGATTCGGGGTCAAGGATGATTGACTATCACGAACGATAAAGTCTTCAAGTTTATTTTGAATAACTATATAAAAAAGAGTTTTTCATTACGTCATGGATTTCTTTTTTCTTCTGTAATTTAGATTATATTTAATATTTACTTTGACGTTCTTGTCGTAGACGAGTATTTTGTCGATGTAGAACTTCTAATTGATTTCTTTCATATTTAGTTAAATCATTTGGTTGATTAAACTAATAGATAAAATTGAAGAGAATCAAACCAAACAAAAAGAAATACAATTCAATTTACATATAATCTAGATTGTCCTTGTAAATTAAACATTTCTCTAAGAAGATCACGTTCTTGTGCTTGTAATTGTTCATACTTTGAAAAGAAAAAAAATATTGTTTCTTATTGAAAATCCATTTAAAATTATTTCATTAGGATTCTTACTTCAGCTAGAATGTGATTATAATCTTGCGTTCGTTTCTTAAGATCATTTGCCAATTTTTGTGTTTTATGTGAATCAATTAAAATTCTATCTTCCATATCTTGTACACTTTGAAGAATAGATCGTTGAGTTTTCCATTCTTTTACTTCGTCTATTTTCTATCAGAAGAATATTCTCAATAAGATATTATTCCAAACAAAATGAAGTATAAAATGATCGAAGTATAATTCAGGGTTGCAATCGATAGGACCGTTTTTTCTTCCTGGTACAGACAGAGACGGTTAAACTGAACCGAACCGTCCTAAGTCATTCTTTATTTTTTTCTGACTGTATAAAAGTCCAATCAAACCCTTAATTAGTCATATCTTCATCTTAAGTACTACAATAAGAATGTAATGGTTCTTTTTTTTAGTACTTGTTGTTATTTATTTTCGAATTTTTTTTTATTTGTTAATTTTTATTTCCGAACAAAAAGCATCATAGGAAAACAAATTCTATATCAATTTTCCACATTCATTAACGGTTCGTTAAACACGAATATTATTTGGTACATGTATATTTAACCTTCTTCTTACATTACATTCACTTTGTTAACCTTTATGTGTATTTGAAAGATATTCTATTGATAGTAGGAACTCCTTAAGCGCTCTACTACCCTTTCGTAACCCAACGTTTTTTGTGGCTATTGTATAACCTGAAGTAATATCTATTTACTGAGAACATTTTGGAATCAAAAAGCCGTCGTTTCACGTTAAAAGAAAGTCAAATTAGCAAAAGCTGTAGATTGTTTCGTGTTTTTCTCAAAATTAATTATAGAACAGAAAAATGGAGACCTTTCCCTTCGTCCTCTCAGAACTTTCGACTCATTAAACTGAATTTTTTTGTTTAACAAATAGGATCAAATCGGGGTATATATATATCTATTTTTTTCTTATAGTAATGTTGTGGTAATTTTTAGCACAATCTTACTAAACTTGTTTCAGATAAAGCAAAAAAAACATGTATTCTGGGAGGGCTTTCAGGATTTTGGTTAGCCTAAGTGAAAGAAACAATATCTGTCAAGGAACATCTCAAATTAATCTTATTATTACAAAGAAATTCAACCATAATAAAAATTATTGACTATTTGAAGAAAAACTTCACGTCATTTTTGACCCTTGCGTCCTCTATATCTCATAGAATAAAGCATTCTGAAATTCTGAGTCTATAGTAAATTTTTCTCTTCTACTCGAGATCTATCTACCCCGAAAAGTTTAGAATTTTCGACCGAGCTGCTCTTGAGAAATCCAAGAAAGGATGGAGGGATACGCTTAAAATACAAGTAAGTTCTTTGGGATCTTATGATACATTCTTATTTGAATTAATTTCGAATAATCTTTAACATATTATTTAATTTGTAAATTAAATATTACTTTTTCAACAGGTGATGAATGTGTAACAACTTTTCTTAATGTTGGTTGATTAGTTAGATAATTTTCTCTTGTATAATTATTAATTTCCGCATTATCTAAATAATTTGGTTTTCTTCTAATGTCAGAACTTTTATTACCAATACAAAATCTTGCTTTATGTTTAAATAAAACTTCATCATTTGCAAATATCATTCCACATTGATTACATTTAACTGTTGATTGAATTGGCATTATTAATGGAGCAGCTGGATGGAATTGACGAGTAGCTGGTTGTAAAATATCATTCGAATAATGTTCGTTTTTATCTATATTATATGATGATGGATCAGTAAATATTTGTCTAGGTTGATAGTCAGATACATCATAAGATTGTTTACTTCCTGACGATCCCATTGTCTGACACTCAAATTTCTCATGTAACTTTTTCTTTCTTTTTTTTCTGAAAGTGAACTGAAAGGTTTCAAAGTTTTTCTTTCGATTTTGAAGTTTATTACGAATCAATGACCAAGGGCTGTTTTTTTTTTCTTTTGTTTTTGATAGATTTGCTCTTAATTCAGCTACACTTACCGTCACATCAACATACAATGTGTACGAAAGTTGGATGTTATGGTAATATGTCTCTTTACATTATAAGTTGTTTTTGAGAGCATGATTCTGTTTTATTTTTCTTTAAACAAGTTTTTTTTTTTTCTTTTTTTTTCTTTTTTTAAGACAGAAAAATGGAATCTTTTCTTTTCTTTCTTTGACAATAATAATGACTAGTATAACAATAAAAAAAGAAAGCCTTTCGATGTGTTTCATGGTTAATAGAAAAAAAGAAATTATTTAGACAATACTTATATTTTTTCTATTGTGTATTTCATTTTGTTCACTGTTCATCCTTAAGTATAAATAATCGAATTATATATCAGTAAGAAACTTCTTTGTAATATTTTTTCATTTCAGCAAATAAATGAATATATTCATTTTATACTCCAGTTCTATTACTCACTTGAGCTACAGTTATTTTTTTGAAAAGTAGAACAAAACAAAACATTTTTTTACAAATATTCATAATTAAAAAAAGTTTGCATACGTTTCTTTTTATATCGAAAGAAAAAACACAAATTTGTAATAAGTTTCATATTTATTACTTTATTAAGAAACAATAACAAACAAAGGATCAAAGAAAAATATTAGAATTTGACAGCTGTCAAGGCTCAAGAATTAGAAGTACGTGGTCAAAAATATAATTTTTTTGTACTTTTCGAAGGATGGTTAAGAGAATCTTATGTAGAAAATTTTTAATGTTTATTCTTTTATATGAAATTAATGTATATAGTTTAGTTAAGTATAGGCCATTTTACTTGCCGATGGAATATGGATGCATGTGAGAATTTCAATTTAATTTACGATGAAAGAGTGGTTAATCATATAATTGAAGCAGATGAAATATCTTATTGAATATATAAAATTCAACTAGAATGGTTTCAACAAATAACAACGTTTATAAATGTAATGCAATTCGATCATGTCATATTGTACTTAATGGAAGTGTTTCTGAAAGTTTTTTTTTTTTAAATTACTTTATAAGTTTTGAAAAAATTAGTTAATGTAAGAAGACTATTCCGTATAATCATTGCATAATGACAATACATATCGGTTATGATGACTGATTGGACAAGAAATATTTTAACAAAATCTTCTCAAAAACAAAATGATAGACATCAAAAATAGTCTGAATAAATTAAGATCTCTATTGGTAGACAATAAATTATTAAAAAAATGGTCATAGCGATGATATAATTTTGCACTATTCAAATATACGTAAGGAAAAAAAGATTGATAAAATTTTCAGGATTAAATAAGTGTTTCAATATCTAATCACTGACATTCATACAGAAAATTTGAAAACGAACAAATTCAAAGCATTTGAAAATTTAATAGACTATGAAAAATGTCCTAATTCAATGTGAGCATTCAGAATAATTATCAATGTACTAAAACACTTCTTTCATTTATCATTTTAATCATGTGCTGTTTCTCGAAAAACATTTACTAAAAAACATTATATTACATTGACATGTGTTTATAGTTCTACTTTGCTTTGTGATGGACAAATTTCATATATAAAATTGAATGTCAATATGATTGTTATTCATGCCTTATCTATTGATAATATATAAAAATAGTTTTTTTTCAAATGATTTTCATAAATAAAATATCATCTGATACAAAAAGATTAGAACGTTCATGATTGCTTTTTTTTTCTTGTTGAATGAACTTGATAAATTTTGATATGCATGACAAATATTGAAATGAATACGGTTTTTTTTTCTTATCATCTATTATTGATTTAGAAATGTAATCCGTTTTTGGTGAAGTATTAAATATATATTGTTGAAAACAATGACAACGAAAAATATGAAATAAAATATTCATTTCTTAACACCAATAGCAATATTCTATTCAACAATTAATAGCTACTACACCTGACAAAATTCTTTTTATATATTAACACATTACACATATATTATGATAATCATATTTGAAAAAAACTGAAGTGTTAATTTATTGCTTAGATTTCAAAAAAGTAATTTTTTTTTTGATAGCATGTTCGAATATTAATCAAGCATTAGTCATTCGTTTTTTTTTTCATGATTACCTATTCTGATACATTTTCATAAGAAGATTTCGCAAATAGAGTATATCATTTACAGACAGATGATGAGAAATGATAAGTTTCTTTCCTTGTTATAAATAATTTTTTTTCAATTTTTTTTTCTTTTGAAAAATTTTGATCAATATTGAATATATTAAGAAAAATTGCATGTGAAATCTTCATAAGAATTTTACTTGTATAGTGTAGATACCTGTAGTTAAAAGCATAGTACAATAAAATCTCTTTGTGTGAGTACTTTCTTAAACTGATCAGTCTATAATCCCTCTAGCAAGAAAACAGTGCCAGGCTATATGTTACGTTTAAGATGAGACAATCTTCATTAGGTAAAGTCTTCTAAGACTAGAAAAAGCCTAGATAGATCTCTCATCGTGAGTCATCCTTCTAGAGCTGTGATTGTTTCACCAGATTTTCTGATCTTTAGTCGAATACTAATAAAAAAACTCGAGCAAACATAACCTCTCCTTGAGATATCGGATTCCCAAAAACAAACACTAAATTGTCTGCCACTTTTTTAGTTTCAAGTGCTGCTTATTGACAAAGTTTCAGACTAGAATTCGTTTGTTCGATTGTTACTATACGTGCCGTCGTCCAAGGTAAAATTACAATGCAACAACCATAACTTCAGAAGGACAGTGCATACAGGAAAACTTTTTTTGACGTATTCTAGTGTCGACAGATCTTGCCTAATGAAGGTTGTTTCATCTCAAACACGAGGTACTACCCGAAGTAGTTTCTTTGTACATGAGTCTTGTTAGGAGTCAACCACTCAAATATAAGTACCTTCTTATTTCGAACAGTAGGTACTTATTTATGGTCTCATGAACAATAATAGTCTCTATAATGTGAACAACATATGATGTCGAACCAGAAAAAAAATTGATGATATGTATATGGAGTTATGATAAACAATTATACAACACAAAGGGAAAAGGAATGGACTAGCCGTAAATGTTTGAAAGAAAAAAAAACGATATTAGACAACTGTTAAAATATTTGGTGTAATCTATTGTCGTTTTTGTGTTAACATTTAGTGACATAAATCATGTCAACACGAGTTGATCTACTTTTGATTAAAAGAAAACAGTTGAATTAATTAATTGTTAGAAAGAAGAAAATTTCACCTTGTACAGTCGGTAAGTGATTGCAACTGAATACTTATAAGTTGCAAAAAAAAAAGAAACTAAAATGAGCATCTCAGTAAAATGTGCGCTTTTGACCAGTCCTGATGGTATTGACATTAGAAAGATTTTATTCTAATCGAACGATGCATATATGATATCATGTTCATACCAAATGTTGATCTACGAAAAGAAATGCAGTTGCCAAATTCTTTACGATTACCTGAATTCTTGAAATATTTTAGGTAAAAAATTTCGTTTCATTGACCTTGAGATTTCTAGGTGTCGTAAAGTTTTTTTTTTCTTCCGTAAATATTTGCGGATTATATATTTGAATATTATTCAAATGGCTGATCGATAAACAAAAATAAAAAAGAATTTCATATATATATATTGTATTTAGTTTCAACCATATTCCATCCCCAAAAAACGTCTATGCAAACTTTATGTACAAATGATTATAGACAATGGTAATTATTTCTACCAATATTAATATATAATGCAAAAGTAATGGTACAAAATGTCAATCCTTATTTCTTTTCGATAAAAAGGTGCTGAAAGAAACTTTTTTTTTTTTACTAAACGATAAAGCTTTATCTCCTATTTCGATTTGTATACAACTTATTTTTATCAGACATTCATAAATAAAACGTTGCAACAGAAAAAAAAAGAAACTCTCTTAAAAAAGAGTCCATACTTTTCGTGACATTCAGAAGAACAATGCAAAATATTGATCCCTATACCTCTTTGATGACTCTTCGATAAACATGTTTCGAAAATGATACTTTTTTATCAGTTGATAGGAAACTTTCTTCGCTTTCAAACAGTATGCATGATTTATATTTTTGATATATTCGTACATGAAATGACACGAAAAACAAAAACAAAAATATATACGCAATAAATTTGTAAGTTTAATATAAACCCATCAAAAACATCTTGTTAGATAATAATTAATTCGATTTTTGTAGACTCATTAAAAAAGATTTCATAAAATAGTGGTTACTTTGACTTTTATGAAATTATTAAAAACATTTTGTAAAACGAAAATTGATTATAATTAATTGTAAATTAAACAATGTTTTTAACAAATTCAGATAAAAAACCACAAAGTTATATCGTGAGTGTTTCTCTTTTTACTTCGTCGCGTTTCACTTACCAATGTGTGACAAATATGAATCATACACTGTTCGAAAAAGGAAAAAATATTATGTCAACTGATAAAGAAAAAAATATTATTTTCAGAACTTGTTAATTAACCGAAGAAATGTAAGGATCGACATATCATTCCGTTACTTTTGCATCGTACGTTAATAAAACTTATGTTTTGATACTATCTTTCAAAAGAATTTAACGTTTATATTTGTATATATAAGAAAGGGAAAATTCATAATTTTTCTGAGTGCTTTTATCACCACGTATGATAGGCGTCTTGTTTGACGTGTTTTTTTTGTTATATCAGAATATATGAAAACACGTATATAGTGTTGATTGCAAGAACAGAACACAGAAAAATCTAGGAACGTAAGAAAAGCAACACATTAGACAATATTTTTTTTTCTTTTTATATAAATTGGTATACTTGAAAGTATAATTGCAACCAAAGAGGACGAAAAAACATCAAAATTTACTTATATGCTTATTATAATGTTATCGTTTTTTATATTATGTTGTTATTTGGGAATTTTTGATCCTTACGTATCATAGCTTACAATTTCAACAATCATTGTATCTAGTATATAACTTTTGAAAACTTATATAAACAAATATCAAATTTAAATTTAAGATCAACTTAAGTCTTAAAATTTCATTGATTTATGATTATTATTTACTACTATTATCATTGGTATTAGTTTATGATGGTTAATTATGATTCAATAAGAATGAAAAAATTCCGAATAATAACATCATACCAAAAATATTTTTCTTTATTAACATTATAAAAAGCCTTAATTTGTTTATTGATGCATGTTAAAGGTATGTCGAGAGTATGGGATTTTTGTTATTCGATGGAACATCTCTGTATTACTGTTTATTGACAATATAAACATATTTAACTCATATCTATGTAAATCTGTGTATAGATTTGCATGTTATAGAACAAAATGAATTTCCGTTTGCTAGTAAATATACATATTGAGTAGCGATTTAGAATGCATATGTAAATTTCTTATGTAAAAAAAAAAATACTTTCCTAATGTATTATTTCTTTAGATAAATAGGTCAGATTTGTTTTTATGTATAAAAATATTTTATACAATCTTACACGTACGAAATGTTATTTGAATTTAATCACGTCTTATATTTAATATTTATGCATTCATTGAGATAATTAGGTAGATGTTTTTGTTTTTATGAGTTATTATGTGTTTCATGAAATCAATCGAGTTATAGCTATGATAGAACTTCGTATTGGAGATTTTTAATGAAAGAGGTTTATTTTTTTGTGAATATATATATAAATACAAGGAAAGATTCTTCCTTTCTTTTTTCTTCTTCGTCTCATGTTTAACTAAGACATTGTTTATTTTATATGTCTGTTTTAAAGTAAATATAGACACAAGAACTCATTGCATTAAACTATTCTTCAGGTTCAAAGCCATTTTAATATTGACGACATCTACGTAACGCTGTTCTTTGCCTCGATCCCTGAATAAGTGAAATTTAATATGTTCTTATTCACTAACAGAAACCTTGAACTTCAAAGAAATGGTTTATTGACGGAGTGTATCAATTGTTTTTCTTCTTCGTTATTACTATGGCACATATATCTAAGAGAATATTATATGTCCATCTAAATGAGCGCATGCCACTTGTTCTTTTTATTTTCACAGCTATTTTTCTATCCTTCATCATTATTATTATTATATTATCCTTGATCATATCAGTGACACTATCATATTTAGTGCCAAAATATTGTTTTCTTTTATCTATAATCCTCTGTTTTTATCTCTCTCCCACTTTTCCTCACTCTTTATTAAGTATTGATTGCTCACTATGCTATGCATCAAGCTCACCCCTTAAGGCATATGTACATGACCTTCACTTTTTTTTCTGTTTCTGCTGTTTACACAGATAATTATCATTTCTTCGTGATTGATTTTTTCCGTATTTCTCAGGAGTATGTCCTTCTCATATTAATCCTAATTAAATCTGATTAATATACGTGTCACAAATCAGCCAATAAACATTATTAATAAAAGTAATTAATACATAATTTTTAACCATCTCTTCATTGTTGTCTTCCATTCTATGCATATATTTAAATCTGTAGTCAGATCATTTATAGATATAATCACTTCTTTTTGTGAAGGATTAATAAATATTTATAGAAGAATTATAATATTTTCTTTAGATGTATATCAACATATTGTTTTTAATTATAATATTTTTTCCATATATTGTGCATTTATGTAATCATGAATTAATTGAAATTAGTGGTACTATTGCATTTTTATCATATACTAATAATATGGAATGTACATGGACATTTAATTTATCATCTATATCAAATAAGATTCATTCTCGTAATCTTTTATTAACATTTCGTCATTTTGATACTGAATTTGGACATGACGAATTATTTATTGGCGAAACTATACCTAATGTATCAAAATATAATTCGAAATTATTTCGTTTTTCAGGTTCAAAATTACCTGATCCTTGTTTAATTCCACTACGTGGTGATATTTTAAGACGATCTATATGGATTCAATTTCTTAGTGATCAAACTAATACCGGTTCAGGTTTTATTATTGATTATAAATTTCTAGTCAATCAATGTAAGATTTCTTATTAAAATCTTATAAAAACTGATTATTCATCTCGATCTCTAACATAGCTTGCTGACAAAACTAACAAAGCCTTTAAAGTTTCTTTTCATTTTCTTTTATGTATGTCTATGTAAAAAAAAAAAGAAAAGAAAGTGGAGACACATACAATGAACAAGAAATAAGATGACCTTTAAAGGGCAATGCACATGCCTCGATTTTAATTTTATAGTTTACAGAAAGCACCCTATGAAACTGCAATTTTTTCTAAATCCAAAACCTAGTCGACAAAAATATGGATCAGAAGCTTTCGAAACCACTTCAAATATTATCTTTACAACTAACTCATAGTATTAGTTCAATGCATTAAATCTTTAGTTCAAAATTGCATGTAAGAAATATTGGCTAGAAGAATTTCGACTAACGAATATATTTATCTTTCTTTACAAATAAATAGAAAACTGTTCTTAGGATTAAAATGTAAATTGGTAGACATAGTACATTACTAAGTACAAGCAATCGATTCAATTGTAACTTGACATTTACAATGACATTTTGAATACAAATCTCAATAATCTGTTTCACATTATGCTCAGCATGAAATAATTAGAAATCATATAAATTTTTGACATTCTTTGAATCATTAATAAACGATATGAAAATTAGATTGTTTTAAAAAAAAATATTTCTTAACAAAAAAAGAACCGTTTTAAGTCTCCAATTAAGATGACTATAGGGAAGAACTCTTACAGTAAAATAATATTTTCAAAAATATTAGGATTTTTAAAATATAGATACTCTTCAAATATATGACTCTACTGGAGAATTAAGGTTTTACAGGAAACGTCTACTAAAACTTTGATACTTCAGCTAAATAGTAACTTGCGCGAATATTCTCTTAGGGCTTTTGCAGTCTATTGGTCCTCTAAGAAATGCACAAATCATGATTCCCAAAGCTTGTCAGTACATCACGAAGAGATTTCTGCAGATGTCAGATAGCTTTTAGACCGATATGTTGTTCTTTTGATAAATACTAATGAATAACAGACAAGTCTAGAATAATTTTCTTTCTCAGGCCTGCGTTCTTGAGATATCAAAATTTTACTGGATTTTTCAACAGAAAGCTATGGTCACGTCTAAAACCGACTTTTGGTTTCAAACTTTGTTCACACAAAGCTCTCAATGAAATTAGTTTACCGGGCAATATACAGCTTTTCTAATATTTGCTATCCTGAGATATTTAATATGCAAAATTCTGTCCCGTGTAAAAGCTAACTTTGTTCATTTATTTACGTCTCCACATAGGATAATCTAGAACTGCTTAAACTTCTAAAATCCATTAACCTTATTAAGAACTTTGTTGTGTACAAAATTGGAAGTCAAAAGTTACTTTTGCACGTGACCACAGCTTTCTATTGAAAAATCCGGTGCAGATTCGATATGGCATGAACGAAGGTCCGGAAAAATTAAACAATTCTAGGCTTTTCTGTTACTAACTAGCATTCATCACACTAACATCGCCTCAGTTGAACCGTAGTTGGACATTTAGAGAGGTTCTCTCGCTAGTCTAATTTCTATCTATTCATAACTTAAGCATTTTTAAATGTTAGATGTTTGATAATTTAAAATGTTCTCGAAAAGATTCTTTCTTTTGTAGCTACATCTGTAAAATTAAAACCTCAGGAAGTTCTAATTGATGCAGAAATTCTTCATCCATTAGAAAATAAATCCCAACATTCTAAACTAACTTATACATATCCATACGGAACTATTTCAAGTCCAAATTATCCACAAAATTATCCAAATAATATCGTAAGAAAAGAACTTTAAATGACCTATAAATTCAATTGATTCTTAGATATGCCGTTGGCATTTATATCATCGAAATGCATTTATACGTTTATATATTAATGAATTTCATACTGAATTACATTATGATACATTAACATTGCATCTTGGTCAAAATTTAAATAATCGTGCTATGATTTTATATGAATGGTCAGGTTATGATATTGATAATAAACATTTATTTATTCGAAATGATAATTTATTTCTTATATTCAATACTGATAAATCCTATAGTGCAGCTGGTTTTTCTCTTCAATATCAAATTATTGAAAAAGGTAAAATATCTAACTTTTTCTTTAGATTAAAATCTTACTTTTGTGAAATACAATCTAAAAGAAGTGTTGAAGATTACACCAACAGATGAGCTTCTCGACATTTGAGCCTGACATTAAGGAACAAATTAAAGAAATGCAAGACAATAATTTTATTTGAATAAGTTCACATTTCGCCATTCAACGTTGAACGGAGCTCTTTCTAGTTTAAAATATAAGTCGCTTGTTATAAAATGAAAAGTCGAAATCAGTAGTAGTAATTTTATATTTAACAGGTTTCTTTAGTTTTACAAGTCCTGTTTGCAATCATTCAGTCATTACCAAATCTTTGATAAATTCTTAAGTTGATGAATTCTCTCATGGTGAATTCTAAACTCAAATAGATGACCTATTGCATTGAGAAAAACGCATAACAAATCAACACTACTTTAATAGCTCAAATCCAATCTTCAGAAGCATGTGGAAGTCAGTGTGAATCAAGAGAAGATGTACTATCCACGCTCAAAACCTAAGAAATTTATTAAATATAAACTTCCTGATGCAAAATTACAACAACTGATTGCAATATTTCATTTGATAACAAGAGACATACTTTAGCAGAGCAAGAGCTCTGTTTGATTTTGAATGAGTGAATGTGAACTTACTCAAATAAAAATATTTTCTTGTATTTCAATTTATTGCGTATGTCGGACCCATCTGTCATGTTACCGTGCTGAAGTATAACCTTAGAAATTTGTTCTCTTCCCTCTCCTGACAGATCTTACAGACTGTAATTAAACCTCGTGGAGATACAGTATGATCATAGACGGTATATGAGATAGAGATGCACCCATTCCAAATTCGAACTAATGAAGTAACACTTATTTAGCTGTTTTCAGCAGTATTTGCTTCTTTTTCAAGTCGATTTGCTTACATCAGCTTAATTCTATAGAAATACGGATACGTATCGATGATTTTCTTGTCCGTTTACTGATTTCATACTGATACATGCCTCAATGGGTACTAGTTATCATACAAAACATGGTCTTCTCTCTACAGAAGCGAAAAGTTACCGTTATCAGATAACGATCTCACAAAAAGTTTTGTATATTTGATTTTTTTCACTACCAATTACAGCTTGAATCTCTTGATTCTGAGTACCTTTTTGCTCAAACTATAAATTTTTCGTTACTCATTACTTGCTGACGGTAAGTTTCAGTTCCTATGAAGAAAGGAGTATGTTGTGTATGATAGCTAGTAGCTATTTAGGCATACACTAGTATGAAATCAGTAAGCAAGAAAAAGATCATCGATACTAACCATTATTTTTTGAGCATTAAGCTGATCTAATTAAACTGAATTGGAAAAGAATCAAATGCTGCTAAGTCAACTAAATAAGTAACAGTTAATTAGTCATCCGGTTACTGAAACTAGTGCATCCCTGAAATGAACAACTTACTAATTGTATCTATAGAGGATTTAGTAAACGAAATGTGTTTCAAATAGGTAGAATAAAACAATCTCCTGTGAGTAACAACAGTAGCTATATCTTTTTTCATATTTTAATCCTACAGGTATTGTACTCACAGTTTCTTTTTTTATTATTAGAAATGTATACTTGGGATTTATATGAAAACAATGGAACAATTCATTCAAAAGATTATCCAAAACTTTTACGAACAAATATTGAATATACATGGATTATTCATATGAATTCTTCAAATGAAATTGAAATAAATCTAATTGATATAAGTCTTGATCATGATTATGATTATTTACAAATTATAACAGGTAAATAAAAATAAAAATGACTCTTATTCCAAAAATTGTTTCTCTTTTTTTGTAATTTAAGGAGATATTATTTATTCATTAAATACGCCAAAATCTTTTCGATTTGAAACAACCAATGAAACAAAATTAATTCTTCGAACAAAACATTCTAATGATGAGTATCAATATCGTGGTTTTAATTTGACATATCAAAGTATGTATATAAAAATAAATATTAAATGTAACAATATTTTAATTATTATTTCAAGTTAGAATTAAATAAAACTCGTTCTGAAGAAAGTAATTATTTAAAAAATTTACCTTGTGGAAAAACATATTCATCATATAATGGAACAATTGAATTTCAATTTGAAAGTCTTACTTCTTTTGATTGTTTAATATTAATTGAAGTTGATGATGGACAAAATATTTTTTTACGTTTTGATTATTTAAATTGGGATACTAAAGAAAATTATATTGATATTGGTCTTTTTCATGATCCTAATGAAAATCAACTTTATCATATATCAGGTTAAATTTATTTTAAAAAGCTTTGTTTTTTCTTCATAATAAAAAGAATATCTTTATAGATACAGTACCAGGTACTTGGTTTATTGCAAATGAAAGTCAAATATGGATACGATTTTATTCAAGTCAATTTTCATTAGGAATATCTACATTTCGTTTATTTTATTCTGAAACAATTCAATGTAAAATTTTCGAAAGAAAAAAAATATTCATTGAATGAAATTATTTCTTTCTAGGGTCAACTATTTCATCAGAACCACGTACACAAATCTTAGATGATAATAGATTATTTCCTTATCGATTAATTAGTTTACCAACAAAAAGTATTTACCATAATTTAACACAAGTAAGAAGTTTAAAAAAAATGAATTTATCTATGTAAAAAGTCCTGGATAAAAGTAATCATTTCACTATACAATGCAACTACACTTAAAAAAGGATTGTCTCCGAAACCTATTTTGACCGATTTCCTCAGAGAAAATCTCTTGTTTTAGATAATGCTTTATTATGAATAAAACCCGTGACGCGTAAGCAAGACCTCAGTAATCAGAATGTTCTGAGATAATAAAGCTATGTCGTAATGCGAACTCGACTTCTTAGACTTGTTGTTTGATGGCAACTTTCTATTGGAATTCTGAAAAGTGATGATCTTTCAAATGAGAGGTTAGCCGAAAAAACTTGTGCTGACGTAGTAGAAGTAAGGTGACTAAAAGAGGAAGATGATGTTTGAATCATAGCTTTGGTACATGTGAACCACTGGAAAGTGTGTTGGTGCTTGCAATCAGTGTTTATTGTCGCATGCATGCACTCAAAAGATTCGTTCAATATGATAAAGCATAGTAGCACTTCAATGGGCGACAGTGACTGTTGTCTAGGACTTTATAAATATATTTGTTTTTCTTCTAAAGGCTTATATTTGGCATATCAAAGCATTAGATGATGAATGTATTAAGATTACTTTTCAATCTTTTGAAGTTACTGAAGATCGACGGTTATGTTTTTATGTGAAAGATTTATTCAAAACAACACAAATATGTAATGATGAACAGTTACCATTTGTATATCATCATATTGGATCATGTATAATATCTATTGAACCGGAATTTCGTTGGATATTAGTTAAATATAATATTCAAATTGAAAAGTTTAAAAAAAGTAAATATAAGATATTTTTAATATTTAATATATCATCTATCTACCTTGATTGATGAAGATCTTCCGAAAATTATCTAATAAGGAGAAAAAAATGAACGGCGATTCGATAGATAATAAGCAAAGAAATGGTCTTTGGAACTCAAACATCGAATCTAGTTGAACTGATTTTTTGTTCGAAAGTGTAAAGTCTGAAGATTAAAGCAACCTAGTATAATAAAAATTTATACTTTTTGTGTGTCTTGATAAAATCTCAATACGAAGCAATGATTAGAAAATCTTTGCCACTTGATTTTTCTGTATTTTCAATTGATGAGTGAGTCATATGATCTGTTTCAAAATTCAAATCAAACATAAATACGAACACAGCTTTGTAGGATGAATGAAAAAATTTTTCGAAATCCAATGTTTTTTTCTACTCTATCGAACAGTGTATTTTGTTTACAGCTTGAATACTTTAAATTAGTATTAATCATCCACTACGTATTTTTAAGTGTTACAAAGTTTGTTTGAGATCAGTCTAAAGTATTATATATATACTCCACCCTTCGCTCTATGTTTCATTACTGAGAAGTAAATATCCATATTTTTACTGAAAACTTTTGTGACATCTATTTGTTTAATATATGGCTTTGTCTATTTTAAAACTTCTTGAAATTTTCTTGAGTTTGCTCTTTATCTATATGAAGCAAATTAAGAAAGCTCATTCTATAATAATTGACTTATTTGGTATTGTAAATGACACGTACATCAGTGTTAGGATTAATAAATCTGGTGCAAGGGGGGAAAAGCGAGACTCTCGTACACCGGAGTACAGATGGAGTACAGTGGAGTCTACCTGGAATACGAGAAGTACATACTCACTAGACTTCAGCTAGACTCCACTGTACTCCACCCGTAGTTCAGCTGTACTTCAACTTTGGAGTCTCGCTTTTCCCCCCTTGATCTGGTGGCATTAGAACATCTACATTGGAATATCAATTCAACTAAACATATTTTGAGAATTGATTTCATGAAACAAAACTTATGTAATAAAAAATCGATTCTTACTATAATCTATTCATCTTTCAGTGAAAACTTAAAATCCATTCTTTCAAATTTATAAAAAAACAAACTATTGCTACGATAGTTCTATATAACGACGTTGAAGTCTAGGATTTTCTTTTTTGAATACTTCATTTAATATTATATCGAAATTTCTTAATATATTATTGCTTCTTTTCAATAGTTAAAAAGATTAATAAAGTAATTTTCAATGACAATCATATAGTATTAACACCACCAATGACAATGCATCCATTTATTCATATTGAATGGTTGATATCTATCGATAATAGTTCGAGAATTATTGTTGATATTACAAATTTCGATAGAAATACATCAGCTGAATTAATTATTCGTCAAGGTAAAATTTTATCGACAAGTAATAAAATTCAAAACTAATTATGAAAGTTTTTCTAGATAAAAATATCACAAAAACATATTTATTAGAAAAAATATCATTAACTCGTTTTTGTGATGTATTATTTTCTTTAAAATCTTCATTTCAAATTATTTATAAATCATTATCATTACCAATTCATAATCAAAAACGATCATTTCGTCTTGATCTATATAAAATATCAGAAACATATTTTCATATGAAAGATTTTCATTATATTTCATGGAAACAAAATCAATCGGTAAAAAAATTTTTTTCTAATTCCAAATTTTGTTTTCTTTTTTTGTTTTGGTTCATAGCATTTTAAATGGACTATTGATGGACAATATAACAATTCAATATTTTTAGCAAATTTATTTTCTTCTAATAATAATTTATTACTTGAAACAACAGCAAATATTAATCTCACCATGACTAATTCATCAATATATATTCCTAGTTCAAATTTTGATATTCGTTATAAATTACATAACCAATCGATTGATTCAGATTTTATTCTAATTCTTTATGAACAGCAAGAAAAAAAATCTAATCAAAATATTATCTTAAATAAAACTTCAGATATACTTGAAACAAACAATTATGCTTCTTATAATATTTACATACGATCAGAGGCTTTTCATTTAATTGATTTTATCATAATTAATGCAGATAATGGTACACTTATTCGTTTGTATGATTTAAGTAAGTAAAAACTTTTCATGTAATTCATTTTGATATAGAGCATCCGATTTTTCATAACTATTAAATACTTCATTCTCCACAGTGTACATCTAAGCGAACATTTAACTTAAAAGTAAAAACCGCGTTTTTCCAGAGATTTAAATATACGAAAATATATTCTATATAATGGCATGAATAACTTTTTACAATCCTTAGCGAGACTAAAAAACTAATTGCTCGAAAATTAGTCTGAAAATAGTAATGTCCTTAGGAAAATTGATGTCTGACAAAATTACACTGATCAACAGGCACATCAAGTATATTTTTTGTTTATTTTGCAGATTTAACTTCTCAGAAAGGCATTTTTCGTCAATAACCTTTTCTCCCTCACAAGTGTTTTTTTTCCTAAAAATGCTTTTCTTCGTCACATCGTATTCTTTCTAAGCAACTAAATCTGTTTCTGAGCAAGAAAGCTACATGGTTGACTGCCATACGAGAAATGCACACTGTACAACCTTCTTCGAATACTGTTAATTCTGCAAAAAAACAGATACATTTCTAAACAAAAACCATAGGAACACTCATTCTAGGCTGTACTTTTCTGTAACTCACATATCGTTTGGAAGAAAATATTCAGTGTTAGTTTTAAGATGAAGTTTTGCGAAATAGATTATACTTGTAGCAGTATATATATATAACAATCGAGCAAACACTACAATAATCACTTTGCATAAATAAATAAAATAAAAAAGTTTACTTTTTTTTCAAATGTGTAGCTTCTTCAAGGCTATGCACAATGCACGCATAATATCTCGATCCGATGCATTACTACTTCAAGTAGCTAATTTCTATGTATGAGTCAAAAATGGTTCAACGGGAGGTAAAGAGTTAATAATGTACGAAGAGAAGACATATGTATAAAAGTAAACAATACTCAAATCAAAGATAAAAATGTGAATCCCCTTCAGATTTAATTAAGCCTTGAAAGTGAAGGATATTAGAAATTTAATGAATCGTTCTATTATTGACCTTAATAGAGAACTATTATAAACTGAATATCAAGATAAGAAAAATTGATCATGCATGCTTTAGATGAACTAAACAGTGATATGAATACTGCTCCTATGACATTGAGAGAGTTAATTATAAGATTGAAAGATAAAGAAAGCATAAAAATGATGACTGTATCTATAACTTATTTCTGTATAGTTTTAATTGTTTATTTTGATTTATAGGAATTCTAGCAAAGTATTGTAAATAATCATGAAATTTCTGTATTCTTTTCTTTGAATTTCTTATATTTTTATTTTAGTCCATTGTAGATACCTATAGCTACTATCATAATAACCGAACAAATCAATGATGTAAGATTTTACAAGGATATATTGTATTAAATTATACGATGAACTAGAAAATGTCACACTTCATTGTATAATGTAAAATACATTCTGCTAAAAAATTAATTTAATTGTGTAACAAATTTTTTTGAAAAATCATTTGCTCAAATAGATTGTTTTGATTCTAATCGTGAATATGTTTTAAATTTTTTAATTATATAATTCGAAGAAAATTTATCTTTATTTACTTTCTAAAACAGTGTTGCTAACTGCATTAATACATAATGTTCGATTGAAATAAGTATAAGCTATGCAATATTGCTCCAAATTGTTTGTTCATACAATTAGATTGTCTATATATGAACTTCACTAGAATAAATACATTTTGTTTCAAGGTGTCTTTGTTTCTTCTATTTCTGTTATTTGAATGAACTACTTAAGATATAAAAAAATATTTATTCTATTTTAAAATTTATGCTATACATGTAAAATATTTCTATTTTGCAAAAAAAGAATATAATGAATAATCTGATAACGAAAAGAATATTTTTTATAATTACGATTTGAAACAATTAAAATTATGATTATTATCAATCAAACTCACTAACGAAAATGTCAAGATTTTCTCTTTGTTTTTTTCTGTTTCGTTTTATATATTCTCTTTCGATTAACGAAGAATCTATACAGTTCATGGTTTTTTTAAAAGGCTTTCAATTGATCCATCTAGAGTTGTTGAAAAGAAAGTACACATCCTCATGTGCATAAGGGTATATACCAGCGGCACTTTTTGGTTTTTTTCTTTCTTGTTTGCATATGTTAAGTTAATGACGATACTTCGTGTATTCTGATTAAAGGTATTAGAGTTGGAGATTCTTTTTTTCTCTCTCTCTCTTTCCCCCTTTTTCTCGCTTTCTCCTGTCATTACGATTCATGATGTTTCAATAGTAAAAAGTAACGTGTCAATACTCTCACTTCTCTTCTCATCAATCGTACAAGGAACAGAAAGAAAAAAAAACGATAATTATACTCTTTTGTCCATCTGTCGAGACAGTTAAAAGTGAAAGAGAAGTAAAATGCATTTCTAATATAGTCGATTTATTGCTCATTTAATGACCATTGAATATTTATTTATAGTCATTTATGTTTTTTTTGTTTTTTATTTTCAGACGTCAATCATAGTGAATATTTTTTATTGAATTCATCTTTGAGAATATCCAAAGGATTATTATCTCTTATTGGTTTACGTTTTTCAATTAAAAGTTTGAAAATTAAAATCGAATTAGAATCATTAACAAACAATCCAATAAAATTACGTTATAAAATTCGAACAAAATCAATTCAAAATGAAAATTTTAGTAAGTAAATATAAAATAAAATAAAATAGTTACATAAAAATTAAAATTTTCATTATTTGTTTTTTTTCTTTGCTCAGATCATTGTTTCATAATCGATACAAACGCATATAAAAATAATAAAAGTCAAACGTATAATGAATCATGTGTGAGTATTTTATCGTTTTATGATATTACAAGTTTCTTTCTTCTTTTTTGTACATATATTTTAGTCCAACTGGTTTAATCATCTATCAACGCCAATGAATAACACGAGGATCAATCATCTGTGGCCATATGCGTTTCGCGGTAGCGTAACATTGATTATTGAAAATACGACAATTGAAAATTTTGAAAAAGCAATTTATCGTAATTTACGTCAAAGTATAGCAAAAGTTATACGTAAATTTTGTTTAAAATATCAAGAACATTGTTTAAGTGAAGATACAGATTCGATTAGGTATTTTTCTAATTAATTTCTCAATTGAAATTTTTTCGTTTTTAACCGTAGAACTGATCATGTTATTATACAAAGTTATGAAGAACAATTAGATAATCATCATTTATATGTATCAATATTTATTAAAGATCCGTATCGTCAAACAGTAGCTCTAACAAATGATCAATTTTTACTTGCACTTAAAGATAATCAACAAGAAATTTATGAAGATATACAACATCATGTATAATTAATTCAAACATCGATTAAAAAAAAAAGAAAATACCTTAAATTTATTCTTTATTATTTTAGATTAATTTACCATCAAATATTTTAGAACAAAATTCATTAGATTCAATTTGGTTATACGGTGTTTGTTTACTTGCTTTAATTGTGCTTATCGTTGTTGTTCTTATGTTAATTACTATTTTTATGAGAAGAACGTAAGTGTTTCTTTTCTTCTTCTTTTTCTAAAAGGTCATAATGATTTGAACATATGTTGGTTAATTATAAATGTTATTTTTTAATTATCTTTCCATAATTAATATTCATACAAATGATGATAAAGCTCATTTTTCATTTTTCATTTTTCTCAACATATTTGATGCAAAAACTTGTTCATATTTTAGCTCTCAATCAACAAAGAAGATAACTAAAAATAAACGTATAAAAAAATCTACAAAAAATATTTCAACTAAAAACGATGATAGGTAAATTAAAATAAATATTTTTCAAAAAAAATTAAAAAATTTTCCTTTGATTTTAGTTTTCTAATTTCATATCCTATACAACAAATAGCTAATGAAGATGATGAACAGAATTTATCTTTACCTAACAATGAAGCAGTTAGTTCACAAATATTAAATACAAATCTTATAGGAAATTTATCTCCACCAACAACACCTTATTATCATTGTCCAACAAGTCATACATCATATTTTAATAGTAATATTGAAACAATTATGAAAGAACGTCTTCATGATGATGAACCAATACCATTTATTGATGATAATCTTTCTGTTACACATAGTAGAAAGAGTAGTGTTGGTTGGAGTGATAAAACAAGTTTAAGTAGTCGATTTAGTTTAGCATGGAAATTAAATAGAATGCGTTCAGCATCACAAAATCGTTCCATATTATCAAATGAAAAAGAAAAACGACGATATCATCATCGAACTATTCGATACACACAACCGTCGACATCACAAGAAAGTTAATTTTGTGATTCATTGTAAATTTTGATATGATTTTTTTAAAAATACATATACAGAATACAATTCTTCTGATGACAAATAAATATATACATTTTTCTTTTCATAACAAAAAATAATGAATTATTCGATATACTATTTGAAACAAAAATAGTCAATGATTTTGAAATTTCTTATTAATTTTTTTTAATTTGAAGTTACTTTTATTTAAATATATAGGAATTTAATCATGACATTTTTCATATTGTTTTTCAATTATTTTGAAACATAAGATTGAATTTTCATGAAATTCTATAAATAATTCCCTGTAATAGAAGACCCCGGAAGTTTTTCAAAAAACAACCAAAAAAAAGATTTGGAGATTTTAGAAAGATATTTTTTTAGAGTTTTAAAAGGCTAGAAATGATATTGACTTCAGTTTTGTATAGTTTTTTAGCTCAAAGTCTAGAAAACTAAGCAAATTATGATATAAATACAATAATTAAAGTTCTAATTGTCAGATTAATTATTTAATTTACGAGATTCTTCTATTACAGAAAGAGACTTTACAGTAAAATGATATCTTTGACTTTGCAAACTTTGAGAACTAAATTGTATTAATATAAGTGTAAATGCGTAAAAATAATTTATAAATTGTGACGATTTGCATTATTAACTCGGCAAGAAAATCTTATTCAATTATGCAATTCAATTACGTAAACGAACACATTTTTTTACTATATCACTCGATCATACAAAAACCTTCGACAATAATTATAAACCACTATAAAATAGAATATACATCTATTCATACCATAATTACGATCTAATTTAATTTAATAAATTTTTAATATAGATCAGCAATTCTAAGAAGTTCATCAATCGCAACCTAAACTTTCTTCTATGTCAAATTTTTCATCTATTACATCATTAATAAAATATACCAAAAAAAAAAAAATCAAATGAATTGAAAAAGATTTCATTCATTATTGTCAAAATTTAATAAACATATTCTTATTTGGTAGTATTAATTTGCATACACACATGCACATACATCAAGATACAAATATTCGAGAGGAAGGAAAATGCGCGTATGTATTTCGTCGAGAAAAAGAAACAAGCAAAATATTAAAAATTGAGTATGATTACACCATACAATAAGAAAAAAAAGAAGAAATGAACTTCAAAAAAGAAAAAATCATGAAGGATATGAATGCAAATAATAGGAAAAAAGACAAAAACGCTCAAACAGCAACGTTGTTGTTGTTTTAATATGTCTCATCATCACCACCGACAAAAGCAGAACCATTACCATTATTAACAGTAAGACCGTCTCCATTATCGAAATCACCATTAGCATTTTCTTGATCAGGTTGCGCAAAACCTTCCTAAAATTAATAAATAATCTTGTTAATAAATAGTTTTTTATTTAATTTCATTTATAGAAAACAATGCAAAGCAGAGAAGTAACGAATACCGAAAAAAAACACACGCACACAAACAAACATGTATATCAACACACCCCTCTTTTTTTTTTCTTAAAATTCTTGTTGGACATTTTGTTGATGTTCGTTTTCATCAGGGATCTCAAAACCTTCCTTTAAATATATATATTGATAATTTAAGATTCATATATATATATATTTGATCAAAAAAAACAAATGTAATTAATTCAAATATTCTTCTACATACCTCCGTAGCATAAAGTATTTCAAGAACTTTTTGTATTGGTTGCGATGATTCATATTCTGGTTCTTGACAGATCATTTCAACATCACGTAATTTTTGATAATAAAAATCACGTTCTTTTTCTAAACCAGCTATTTGAGAAGCATGTTGTTGAATAAGATCTTGTAAATGATCAATCTAGTCAAAATTATATTTTAGATTAATTCTATTAAATAAAAATTTTACTTCTTGTTGTAATCGTGCATTTTGATGATGATGATCACTACCAGCTGTAGGTTGATGTACTCGTGTATTTTGATGATGATCATTAGCAACTGGAGGTTGTTGTACGGGTGGTGCTGGTGCTCGATGAGCAGCAGGAGAAATTTTTGGCTGTTGTTGTTGAATGGGTTTTGCTAAAATAACGAAAAAATTTTTTTTCATTAGTCACAAAAAGCCTCACTACCGAGTAAAAAGTATATCTACTTCAATTCTTCTGTCTGATAATTGGTCTACAAATAGAGCTCAATAAATTCGGATTGTCAGAATCAATCTAAGATTGATAAACTCTTAAGGATACTCTCCTTTATGTTGAATCATTTCTGTTTTTCGACAAGAGTATATCAGATTGGACTTAGATTTTTATCATCGCTAAGTTATGAAAAATGATATAACAAAACCTCCAGAAAAAAATTTTAAAAGCTGATCTTCAAAAGCCATCGGGTCTGCCTACGACCCCGGTCTTACTTAGTCCTATTGGATTGAACGTTCCTAGGTTTTTTTAATTAAACATAGAAAAATTGATATTTTTTAAAAAGCTTAAAAACATCTCTGATACTTTGTTCTATATACCTCTAGAAAAGATTTCTGTCCAATTGAACAAAGTAAGGACATGCTCGTGAGCAAACGAGATAGTTTTTGAAGATTTGCTCTTAAAATGTTTTTCTCGAACATTAATTTCATCATTTTTGATAATCTAGCAGTAGTGAAAATTTGAGTGCAACCTATAGTAATCTCACAAAGAACCAGAAATAGTCTAAAACGGAAGACAGTATCCTTAATGTAAAGGATGTACGATGTTTGTTTTACTCTCACCGATGGCTATGATCGTGAAATTTTCAGAGAAAGTTTGATTAGAGTATGACACTCATTGGAAAAAGTTGCAAGACTAATGATTAAAATTCGTTTCAAGATATTTGTCAATTTTTGACGATTGCCATCAATTCCTATGTCGAGTTTATCCAAGCTTACTGCATTTAACGTCATGAAATTTATTTTTTATGTTCACTCTCTAGCTTCTCCATATAGAGATCAATCAACTTTTGATGAGTTCTTCTCATTAGAGTTCAAAATACTCTACTTATGATCAAACTATGAAACTAATGAATTAAAATTTAGGTAACTTTTTTTGCGACTATTGTATGAGATGAGACAAGAACTAATTTATTTGAATTTATAAATGATTAAATTTTTCATTTGGTTGTTTTGAATAAACACTCACTTGTAGTTGTTGGTCGTGCTATTGGTGGAGCAACAGTCTTTGTTGGTGGTGGTCGAGCAGCAACAGCAGGTGGTGCACGAGTGCCTGACGAACCACTTGTTGCACCTGGACCGAGAGCTTTCGTACCACTACCTAATGGTCTAAATAAGAGAAGTAAAGTTATATTTCTATCAAATCTGATATACAAAAGAATCTTTTTAACTTACAGTCCATCACGAGCAGCTACAGGATCATAATCATGAGGATCTGTGTAATTCGCATCAAAGAATTTTTTAAACCATTGAACAAATTCAAAATTATCCTGAAATTTTCCTTTAACCAATTTTTCGACAGGTACAATCTACATAAAAATTATCATTTGTTTTGTTTTTTAAATTTAAACCAAAGAAAAAAAAGAAAATTATCTAACACAAACACATATATACACAGAATCTCTCTTCTTTATTTGTTTTTCTTTTCTTATGCACACCTTATCTACTTGTACAGCACGAAATGCATTTTGTAAAATTTTAAAATTTTGTATATTTTCATGTTCTAATTTGGCATTGAATTTCACTCTTTTTAATTGTAATGAACCTATAAGAAAAAATTTAAATACTTCTTTTTTTTTCTAAACTAAAACTATGAGCAAAGCATCAATCACCAAAAAAAAAGAGAGATCAAATATATGTATGCGTATGTGTGTATTATATCTACAAAAACAAAAAATTAAATTCTACCTTGTCTACGGAAAGTGCTTTAAAATATTCTTGTAAAACTTTAAAATTATTAATATATTCATGCTCAAGTTTGGTATTCCATTTGACCCGTTTTGATCGTGCACCTATAGAGCCTAGAAAAAAAATATTATGTAAGTATTCACTAATTGTTAGATCTAATACATGCATATAATAAATAAATTTACCTGGAAACATCATTTCCATAAATTGACAATATGCAGCACCTAATCAAGTAAATTATTCGATTTAGTTTAATACGAAAAAAAAAAACGTCTAAATTAAATTACCGGTACAAAGATCTTCAATTTTTGTATAATTAGCATCAAGTGCTGAATTTATCCATTGTAGAATATCATTACGACTAAGATTGTCTGTTGTTACACTTGTATGATATACATTAATTGCAGCCATCTACAATAAATGATTGATATATGCTTAACTCATCTCTTCGCGAATGAAATATATTGTATGATCAAAAAGATATATACATGCTGACATGTCTCTTTCTTTTTTTTCTCGCTCTTTCTCTCTCAATGAATGTCTACGGATGATAAGATCATATTGAACGTATATACATATCTATACATGTCTATACATGTCAAAATGATTTCAATGAATATTCATCGATTTAATATAGAAAGAAAAAAAAACAGTATCATTGAATGCATTGATATGATGTAACAAAAAGAAAAACTTGATTATTCGTAATTATATGAATATGAATAATGTTTTTGAACGTCAATAGCGACCCAAACAAAAAAAACATTATCATGTGATAAACAAAATAGTTAAGACAAACATATTTAGTATTGAATCATTCATATATTTGTTACATTTCTTTTTTTTTTCTTTGTTTATTGGAGAAAATATTTTTTATAAAAAAACACAGACGAAAGAGGGAGCTACAAGACAATAAG
Source organism: Rotaria sp. Silwood1 (assembly GCA_905250075.1). Lineage (NCBI taxonomy): Eukaryota > Metazoa > Rotifera > Eurotatoria > Philodinida > Philodinidae > Rotaria > Rotaria sp. Silwood1. Next base: position 102,281 of record CAJNOP010000416.1, read on the forward strand.
AAAGAGCTACCTTGTTTTTTTTTTATATCAATACCTATTATTCAAAACTACTTTATTTTTGGATACATTGAAATAACATAATGAATGATTAATTTTATTAGTTATGAGTAATAAGGGAAAAATATCTATAACAGATGCTTATAAATTGTTGATGTGTTAATGATGTAATTCATTATGAAAATGATATGTATGGTTGATTAAACGGGTGAAATATATGACGTAACCCTATCATCTAGTTTTATTGCATATTAATTGAATTTTAATATAGAAAAAAAAAAGTAAATATTTGATTTGATCAGATTTATCATTTGGAATGTATTTAAATGAGATTTTATGTAAAATGCGAACAAAATTTATTAAACGACATATAATAAAATTAGAATATATTGAAATTTTTTCAAGGAACATTAGTTTTAAAATGTCTTTCTTAATTAGTTATTAAATGAATTCTAGACTAAAAATGATTGAGAACATTTAATTGTCGAATTCAAATACTCATTATGACAAATTCATTGATCAATTAGTTGTAGTATCACACGAGATGTTATCATTAAATTTCTTTATAAATGTATGTCTAGATTGAAATCTTCTCTTTTTTTTTGTATATTAGATATCATTATCTATCATGCATTTCAACTTTCATCAATACTCTCTTTTTCTAAACTGTATTCTTTCAAAAGCAATCATATAGAACCTGTCCTGTCTATTGCCCCCAGTAAGCATTTTTTTATTTGTTTATTCAATAAAATAAAGTTTCAATTTGTGTTTTCTTTTTCTAGTCTAAAATAAAAACTTGAATTGAACATAATCATTGCAATAATTTCTGTCCGTTAGAAATTAATTTTTTTTTCTCTCTTGTTAAACCCCTTGTGAATAAGCTGAGCTCAGGTTCTCTACTACGAATATGTCACCAGAGCCTTTGGATACTTTATAGGTTTTTAGTATTTTACTATGAAATGCTGTAGAAACTAGACAGATACCTGTGTACTGACGAGGGAAGTCCTGCAAATGATCAGTTACTTTTTTTTCAGCGGAGACACTACACTTTTCAAGAACATCTGAAAAAAAAAGAATTCCGAATTTTGACTGAAAATTTTACATTGAAGACAGACCTTAATAAGAATAAATTTTTGTGAATATTTTAGATCTTGCCGCTGTTTTCTATAGTAAGATAATAGCTAGTCTTTTATATTGCTCATATGAAACGGTAGATTTTACGTTCTTATTTCAGAATAGAAGCAAATCAAAAGATCTGAACCTACTCTTGTTAATGTCTGTTTTTGTGTAAGGTTTCAAGTCGAAATTCGAAAATCAATTTTTCTCGTATTTCTGAGAAGAACCATGGTATTCGTTTAAAAAAATACTGCAAATGTGTAGCATCTCCGCAGTAATAATCCACAGGCGTAAATTCTTTTCAGCATATTCATAGCTCATTTGTGTCTACAAATATTCATTAGAGGATTTTCTTCATCTGAAAATTCTCCATCAAGTACTCAAACAAGATCTTGTGATATATCAGTAACAGATTGAGGCCTACGCAGAAAAACGGTTTTTTAATTCCGACTTCGAAAACTTTTCTTTCTATAAATTAGTGATAGCGTTTGCATGTTCAAAGATAATCAATCATTAAAAGTCTTTTATATCATGTCCAGTAAATGCTTCAAAGATTTCATTATATCATTAATCTAAAAATCAATTTTTCTCAAATGAAAAAATTTTATTATCTATTTTTTATTTTTACTGAAGTATTAAAAATAAGGCGAAATTATGTAAATATATACATTAGAATACAAAAAACTCTTTTTAGTACTTCAAATATCAATGTATGAAAGAAAAAAAGAAAAGCTATGTTTATTCTCGTGTAAAGTGACTATCGAATGCACTAAGAGCAATACTAAAAGCTTGAATAGCTGAAAGTGGATAACGATAGTCTAACAGAAATGTATCATCTGTAATACGACCAAATTGCATAACGACTTCTTCTTCAACTATATAAATACAAAAAAAAAATATAAATAGATTTACTAGAATATATAAATATCTAACTTACGATTTTCATTGTCTACAACCATTTGAAAATTTTTAACTGATGCTTGAATATTATGATGACTATCAAATTCAAGTACATGACCTTTTCTTCCTTGATGAATTAGATAGAAAAGAAAAATGATGAATTAAACGTTAAAATAAATAAAACAAAAAAAATATTTTATTTTACCATCAATCCGTTGTGGCGTTCGATTTCTTAATTGAATTAAATAAGTAAATCGTCTATCTCGCCATTGATCAAGAATTGTATCTTCATCCTGAGATTTATATGAGAAAATTTCTATTGTATAAAAAATTTTATATAATTTACTTTTGTTGGTCGAATATCATAGTCGATTTGAGGTATAACAGCATTGATTTGTCGTGGACCTTTGAAACCAAGAACATTCGTGCTCTAGAAAACAGAAATTAATTAGTCTTTTGTTATTACAATAGAATTTATAAAGAAACTGATTTAGGTTCTAAACTTAAATGAATAATAGTGTTTCATGTCAATAAAAGCTTCTACATGAAAATAAGTGATGAAGGATAAAAGAGATGCATAGAAATTACTTTGAAATATTATGATATGCACTGAAAATTTTCTAGATAGGATTCTTTTTGCATTATTGGGATAGTGAAGAATTTCTCTTTAGATAGTTAATATTCTTTCATTGCTACTCAAGTCAAAGTAAACATTTCATGCAGAAAACTATAGAGAAAATTTATTGAAGTTATTAAAGTCAGTTTGATTTTGGCGATTACTTTCGGTAAATTTTTATTCTGGCATATGAAAAAAGAATTATATAGCACTTCATATCTGTGCCAAGTCGAAAGTTGAACTTTCTCCTATAAAATATGAGTATATCTCACTTCCCCTTATACATTTATATGGTGCCGGATAGAAATTTACTTTAACTGTATTTTTAAGTTAAGTAGGATTGAAGGCTTCAGCATTAATGTTTGTATGAGGATCTGTGGAAAATCAAGACTTTTAAAACTGGCTTTCTAGTTTTCATTTGAAGCTTTTGAAAAAAAAGCTTTTATTTGATGGATTTGATAATTCTAAGCAGAATGAAACGTCTCAGAACATTTCATGATCCTTCTTCATCGAACTACATTTAATTTTTAGAATACTCCCAAGCGTCAAACATGGTAAAAACATTAAAATTTTTAATTGGAAAATGTGTCTGAGACTTTCTGTAAATTGAATGCAGTTCGATGACAGAAAATCATGAAGACATTGGAGAAGTCTCATTTTGCTCTATTAAATAAAATCTTTTCTCAAAAGCTTCAACGGAACGTCTGGAAGTTGGTTTTAGTTTTGTTGCAGTCATTGAATTTACGTCATTTCATACTTACGTAAATTATAGATATTAATTCACGTCGTAAACCATTTTTATCATTTGAATGTGATTTTTTATATTTACTCGGGCTCATACCATCATCATAGAGTGTATATTCTGTACCCTTCATATTAGTTTCTTGTAATCTTCCAACATATCCATCACCACCTGATTTTTCATGTAGAGTTTCAATTTGAGTTGTAATTATATATTGCGATTGTTGATTTACTTTAGGAACTTTTCGTGCAGCTAAGAGAAAAATCTTAAAAAAAAAAAGATTAACATAATGTGTTGTTTGCCTTCTCAACTTTAAATACAAACTTTTTTGTCATCATCAGGACGTTCCATATGTAAATAATATGTTGGAAAAAATTCTTTTTGTATGCCACTTTTATCACGTCGAAGATAACAATGAATAAATGTTGAATAATCTGGTGGAATATATGTATAAATGAATTTCTTTGAATCTTCTTCGACGCATAATATTGGATCAAAGCTTGGCATTGCAGTTAGAGGAACTAACTAAATATTTAATAAACACAAAGTATGTTCAAAAAAAATATCAAACTATTTATATGAATACAAGGAGTTTTAGAAATATTAATAGTTACCATTTTATTTTGGCCTTTTGATCGTAAGATTGAACGAGATGATGATAATGATGATCGTCTATTTAATAGTCCAGAGAAGAGTGGTTTATGAAATGATGTTGCTTTTTCAAGTAATGGAGCTGTTCTTTTTCCACCTAATTTACCTATGTTTAATACCATACTAATCAATACAATAATAAGACAACTTTTCGATCGTACCTTTAGGTTTGTTTTCATTTACTATCGGATGCCAATCGAGAATTTTCGGTTCACTTCGCCGTGCAAAAGCCTTAAAATTGAATACAAGATGAAACGAAAAAAAATATATATATTTTGAATTTACTATCGGTACTGATGGCTTTGATGAAAACGATGTATTCAAGTTATACTGATTATTAATTTCTTCTTCACTATCGGAACCGTCAATTCTTAAATAAACCAACAAAAACTAATCTTATTTTATTCTATTTTACGTAGAATTAAAGTGAACTTACTGCCAAGGATTTGCGATGATACTACGAGGCATGGTGAAAATTCAAATAAGTTACAATGAAAATGGCGACGATATTTGATTCAGTGGCTATTTCTCACCGTTTATCTACATTAATGAAAAGAAAGAAATAGAAGGAGTATATAATGTATTTTTTTTTTGTAGCATCAGAAATTTAATGTGCGTTATTGATTTCACTTAGTGAAAGTTTTAAACACATATTTTAATGGAAACTCATCATGCAAGGATGAAAAGCAAACAAACTATTACTATTTTTTCCGCCATCATTAAAAAAATCGATATTCAATCTTTTGTTTTGCTCTGGGTACTTTTAAATTTTACGTATTTTTTTTCTTTACCTTTTTCGATTTTGACGGTGTATGCCAAGGACGGCCGCTCAAGTAGTATAATGTTTACACAAACGCACCGTTTTTTTTCATTTAAACGCCTATTGTACTTTTAAATGTTTTTGATTGCGCACATATCGTTGTAAACAACAATATTTGATCAGCAACAAAAAAATGTATTTTATACAAAAAACAATGAAAAGAAAAATTTCTTTTACAATTTTCGATTTTTTTTTCTTTTAACGAAATAGCAATTTTTTTGGTACTAGTACAATTCGTCGCAATCAATTCGTCGCACGATCAATTCGTCGCACGACAATTCGTCGCACGATCAATTCGTCGCACGACAATTCGTCGCGATCAATTCGTCGCAAAACAGTTCGTTGCACATGTATTGTAGAGAATACATTGATTGAATTAAGTGATTTAGTTTAGAATGTTATCTAATTAATCGCCTAAACAAAAATTTTTCTTTAGTCTCTTTGGAGTCTTTTTCAGAATACAATGGTTTTTCAAAAATAGAATAGAGATATCAATTTAAAGCCTATTTTAAAATTTAATATAAAAAAATTAAAATTTGATTTTAAATAAAATTCTATGTAGATAAATGAAAAATACAACTCATTTTTTCCAATTGAAATTTAACTTTTTATTTAAAAAACGCTGAAAATTAAAACAAAAATATTAAATTGAAAACAAATCTTACAAATCTAAATTAAAAAAAATAAAGTTTTTTATTTACTGAAAACATGAATTTTAGGGGTCAAACAAACTAGAAAAATTAAAACTGAATTAACCACGAATTCGTCTTAAAAAGATGATTTAAATCTGAATTAATCAATCACGGTTCTTAATTTAGTTTTAATTTTTCTTGTGTGTTTGACCCCTTAATGAAAGAAAAATGAAATTTATTTTTAATTTGTCTACATATAATTTTATTTAAAATCAAACTTTAATTTTTTTAGATTAAATTTTAAAATAGACTTTAAATTGATATCTCCATTTTATTTTTGAAGAACCATTGTATTCTGAAAAAGACTCCAAAGAGTCTAAAGAAAAATTTTTGTTTAGGCGATTAATTAGATAACATTCTAAACTAAATCACTTAATTCAATCAATGTATTCTCTACAATACATGTGCAACGAATTGTTTTGCAACGAATTGATCGTGCGACGAATTGTACGCGACGAATTGATCGGTCACCATTTTTTTATGTTTGTTTGTTCAAAGTCGAAGAAGATAATGATGAGAATAAATTTAATTTATCTTGAAAAATTTATTCTTTAACTTGAACAGGTTTTCCATCTTTTTTTGAATGACGTCGTTTAGTTTTCAAACCATTTTCTTTTAATTGCTTATTATGATTTTGTTTAACTTTATCGGATGTTAAATGAGGAAGTGGTATTGATTTTGGTAATTTTATTGTTTGTTGATTGGAAATGATGTTATTATTATTTGAAAAATTTTTTGTTGATTGTAGTTGTACGCGAATATTATTTTCATTCTTAGACTTCAGCATTTGACTATAACGCATAATTTCAATTTCATCAACATATTTTTCATTTTTATCTAATGGTCTTTGTGTAATAAATAATTGTTGTTGTTGATTACTATCTGAGCTAAAATAATTCGCCATAACTTTTTCATCTCCAACTATAACATAGATTTCTGATTCATCTTGAGAAACTAATGTAAGTGATAATTGCATACATTTAAGTTCAGCTTTACGAATATCAAATAATGAATGCCATTTATACTCATATGTTGGTAATTTAACTCTAACCGAAAGATCTGGATTAACAAGAAACATGGTATAATCTGTAATACGACACATAGGAACTAAATCACCAATTAAAACGTTTTTTAATAACATGTAACCGTAAGACTCAATTGCTTTTATTGGTATCTTACCTAAATTAACAAAAAAATGATGGTTATTTTTATGTTGGTAACGAATTGATATTATTTCTTTATTACCTCGAAGTAATTTAACAAAAAGAAAAGTATTATTTTGGTGATTTGAGATATAATTAAATAGATTTTGTGTAGAATGAAGACAACGTAATTCTGACGATCCTTCAGAAGCTATTGGATGTATATCACATGGTTTTTGATTGACTTCAAGAAAAAAATGACGTGGATCAGATTCATTTTTTGTTACACAATATAATGAACGTAAAACACGATTTCGAATTAATTTTTCTTCATTATAATTAGTCGCTATAAGTAAGGCAAGAAGTAGACGTGATTTGCTTTTTGGTACCGTTACATAATCTTGTGATGTTCGTTCGCTTTCTGTTGGTGTATACTGAATTTCACCAACGTCACATATTTCAAATTGAATATTTTTTTCGATACGTTTCATTTGTCGAACAATTCGTTGTCCCTCAAAAACAGTTGGATCTTAATAAAATAAATAAGAAAAACAAAATAAATAAGATAATATAACAATACCATTACGATGAAATATAAGATCAAACGCTTCTATCTCTTTTGTACAAATATATGAACGAGGTGTTATACGCTGGTTTTTGATACCTTGTCTATAGATTCTTTCAATATCTTTTGTAGTTAAACGATGTATACGTTCTACTTTTTGTGATGTTACTTTCGATATTACTTTCCATAAACCTAAATGAGGAAAAAAAGCAAATCAATCACTTCCTTGTCTTTCTTATATTATATTTGTCTAATAAAAACCACCTTTATGTTTGCTTGATAAGACAATTTCTTGTTCCATTGGAATAAATCGATCCTTATGTACTTTACATGGTGATGCCATAATAAACTCTCCATTGATTTTCACTCCAACAATAAATGGTTGATCACCACTTTGAACTAGACAAAAAACAAAATGAATAAATAAATCTTTTATCGTTAATTATAAGAATTAGACTTTACCAAGTGTGGGTTTATGTATAGTCGGATCATCTATTAGATTTTGAAATTCAATTGATTTTTCAATCCAATGTATATGTTCCATTTGTATATGTTTATCTTAAAAAGAAAAACAAAATATCTATTTTAATAAAAGAAAACTAAAACTATAAATATCATCTAATTAAGTCATCCATTGTTATAATATATAGGCTACTCGGTATGCATGGTATTTCTTACTTTAACTTTATTTATTTTATCCGCATAAAATAACCATTTGATTATCACTATAATCATCGAACCGTACAATGGGAGAAAACAATCTCTAAACAAAATAATAAATCACGACATAAAAAAAAACTGACATGTGATTAAACATCCATGCGCAGCACTATTATGTATGTCAAATATAGTACATGAAAAAATAAAAAATTACCTGAAACTGATGATAACACAGAAATTCAAAAAGAAAAGGAATATTTCATTGGACATAATGCACAAAAAGAAAGTTCATCATGACAAGCTTGCTTTTGTTTATTAAAAGCTAATATATAATTGCGAACCAAGATTAAGTGACTGTCATTAATCTAAGCGTATGTCAATATATATTAAAAGACAATTATATTGACAATGATGATTAATAGAAGGGATATTCATAATGCATACATCATAAAACACCTTACTAATCGATCAGCGTTCTAGTAAAGGTGCTACAAGTGCAAAAATAAAGATATATATCTATATATACGGTTAAATAGAGTATGACGAGCTTATCAAGAATATTAGTGTCATTTTTTCTTTTGAGATTAGCGTCAAGAAACAGATTCAATTTTTTCTAATGATCTATTTTTCTGACATAGAGGATAATTTGCAATAAATGATAAAATATCAATAGTTTTTCATTGCCTCAAATTTTTAAACTGTTTGTTTCAGATTCAGTGTGAAAAACTGAATCTAGGAATGTTGTTTATAAGTGACTTTTCTAGATACAGTTTGTCATGCTGAACCTGAAACAAACAGTTTTGAAATTTGAACCCATGAAAACCTATTGACATTTTGTCATTTATCAAAAATTGTCCTCGGTGTCAGAAAAGATAGGTCATCAGCAAAAACTGAAGTTTTCCTCCTAAAAACTATGCCTTGATTTTGTATTTCCGACACCCTACATATATAATAAAACTTCATAGATGAATACTTGTTAAAAGTTCTGACAGCGTACATTTGCGAAGAATTTTACTATACAGATTTAATGTTTTGAAACATTCTTTCTTCGCTGGTATGAGAAATGTTTAACAGAAATAATCAATCACGATAATCTAAATAAATGCTGTATGTTTTACTTTCAAATTAAATGATGCAAATCGTCTAGAATTAACTGAATGAAATAGAAATTGTGAATACACGAAAATTTAAATTGAAGCTTCGATGGACAAAGTTTATAGTTTATCCAGCCAATTCAACTTATAACTTATTATGAGAATATTATCTAAATTACGATAACAAAATATTAGTTTAATTATTGATGATATTCAATCAAATTCAATTCGAATTATTCATCAAATAAGGTTCAGTATAGAATAAAAATCATTTGATTCTATAGAACTTAGTAAATTTTGAAATTTCGACCTAATTGATAATATCTTCTGGTGTCGACTAAAAAGACATAACAATAAAGTCTACACTAATCATGTATTGTTCGTCAGTCTTTACCATCAATCTTATCAACAGATGCATCGATTTGATGACATAGATAGAATAGATCAATGAGTTTTCACAAGAGTTATTTTGAAAATATAATAAGACAATAAGCATTGTTCTTTTAATACATATTTTCTTCCGTATAGAAATGTCTAGTAATAATTCACTATGAGCTTTAACAGATGGCAAATTCAACAATACAATTTATATACACAAGATGCTCCAAAAGTCACGTACTAAAAAAGAGTTGCAATAATATTCAAAGCTGTTATTCTTGACTGCAATACAAAAATCAACCTTTTTTTTATCTGATCCACATAAATATTTATGAAAAAGAGTCGCAGATGACTAAAGACTTTTGAGTTTCTATTTTGCTCATTAGTAAACGACTACTTGACTCGAACAAGTTCTGAAGAATTCGTGTTGTTGTTACGTATTAGCGAAGTTATTGAATTTCTATTGAATTTACTTCCATAGAATTTAAGGAGCCACAGGACGAACTTTTTCTGAGTTTCAATGAAAAAGTATTCGAAAAAAAACTATTGGAATCAACAAACTCGTAGTAGAAGTCCAAGTCTGCTGCTTTCTTCAAGAAGCCCTTATATTTTCCATAAAATTTAATTATCAGATTCTGGCCTAAACCTTAACTCGTAAAAAGTTTTTACTTAAATTAGTATGTGTAGAAAATTTCAAGATCTTTGACTACTGTTTTTTTCTGCATGCAGCATTACTCAAAAATAAAAAGATACGAAATTTTTTTGATTTCGTCTTTTTACGTGATCAGTTAGGTCTCATATTCATACAATATATACTAATTAGTTGATATAACATAGTAGAAGATGTAACATGTGATCAATCTTTGGATACAATAATTCGTTCAAAAATGTACTAATCTACCTTACTGTTCGTTCGTTTATATCGATCTGTGACATGAGTCACATTTAATTAATTTTGATCTCTTTTAATCTAAATCAGTATAAAATATAATGAAATCGGGTTCATCTCAGAGATCGGGATATCTAGATAAAACTATGAAACTCGAAAAACATCAAAAACAATCAAAGACAAGCATCAAGTTTTATTTGTACACATTTGAATAAATTATTCTACTCAAATGCAAAGCATATGCTGTATTTTTTACTACGTAATATCATCTAGTATATGTTGTATAAATATGAGGCCTAAGTGACCATGTACGAAGAAGAAATCGAAAAAATTCTGTGTTTCTACACTTTTGGACCAGTCTGTGTATAAGGTTTCACAATTTTCTTGGAAATGAATGATCATAAATATTAATTGTAAACTTACTTCACGAGAATAAAAACTGAAATCTTTCCTTCATCATCAAACAAAAGAATTACTATTTTAGTTAAAGTCAAATAGAAGTATTCAAATTTTTTTAGTAGGCAACTTTTGAAACATTCTATCTATTACATATTTTTCACTTTGATCTTGTTTATTATTGTTAACTTTAACAAGTTTTCTATTAAATATAAATTATAAATCGTACTCAATGTTAAACGAATAGTTACAATTTTCAATAAAGATCTCGATAAACAAACAATCAAAAAGAATCTGTCGATTATCATTTCTATCTTTAATAGTTTTCTAAAACATTTATTGTTCAATTTATTTTCATTATGAGTATAAACAGTTATGCTCAATTATTCTAACATATATTTGATCGAATTTAAATTACAATTATAATGATTTTGACGATATGACGTTATAAATTGCACTGATATGGTAGTTTTTAACAGTAGCATGTCTATATACAATGAACAACATTGTCATGTATATATAAAACGCGTGAAAGTAATGCAAGATGAGAAAAGTAGTCATTATTATTGTTGATATAAAATTATAACACTTTCATTTTATATGTCGATCTGTCTGCCGTCAATAACTTGAGAAAGAAAGAAAAGAATAAGATCGTATCAATGTACATTAGTTGTTGTTAATTGCTCGGTCAATTGAGAAGGAAAATAACGTCTGTGTCTACTCAATGGCATATGTGACACATCTGTTCTTTTACTTTAGATTGTTCAAATTGTATATAGGATCATGAGACATTGATGCAATCTTAAATTATGCATGAATATAGAATTAACAAGATCATAGATGCATAATAACAATAGATATTTTGGCAATTAATAGTAAAAAATGCTGATCATTTTTTATTTGTTATAATATAAAGATAAAAGACTTGTTTTTCACTTATTCATAGATTCATACTGATTAGTGATACTCTCTATGTTTATGAAGAGTGTTATAGAGCTTGACTGAGACAGATAATATTCAGAGGATGTAAAGAGTTTTTTGTTAAGGGAACACAGGGCAAATTTTCGGCTTCGCTGGGAGAAAAACAAAAAGTTTTCTTGATTAGAAGATGACACAGGCTTCCAGGTCGGAACATCCATGATAAGAAAAATGCAATTTATCAAACAAAAAGATCGATGAATATATAATAAAAAAACTATCATTGACATCAACGTCAATTATTAGTATGAAATCATTTGAATGTTATATGCCATATTTTATTTTCCTTGTACTTATTGTTAATTATTAAAAAGTTTCAATCTTTGATTAGCTTGAAAAAAATTTTATAAAAAATTCCTTTTCAATAGACAATTCAAAATTAAAAGAATATTAAAAACATATTCTGGATATTATTAATTGACACTGATGAATATTATCATTCTCATCAAGTGACTAGACATAAATTGATAAACATATCTGAAGTCTGATATTATTTAACCATTTAAATTTGATACAAGTTAATTAAGGTAAGCTAGTAATGATAAACATAGACTTGGATATTTTTATTGACTCATAGAATTTATTTTAGTGATTAGTTTTTCTTTTAATTAAATTCTCAATAAACAGTTCGATATCTTTTTCTGTTCAAGGACGCATTATTTTACTTTATACTTGTGTAGAACTGAAACTGACAAGTGCAAATAAAGAAAGTGCCATTCATCTATTGATGATAAAAATGAAAAACATGTTTTTTATATGACATCTGCTGCCAGAGTAAGACGATTATTAATGTAAGAATGTACTCTGTCACCCATCATTTGAATAATAGTAATCGAATAAACGACAATTATTATGTGCAAGACAATCAAAGAATAAAAATCTTAACCACATCCGTTGTCTGAATGATTAATCATGATAGACAAATTGGACAAAAAGGTCTTTCTTTTTATTTTTAAAACAACTACTACTAATGTATAGAAGTATTCATCTTGATATTTTTCTTTCATTTCGCATCATTCATTTGTTCAAAATGTATTCTTATCGTTTGATGATTAAGCAGACACAGACATAAACTAACGAGATCTATTGCATTAGACTATCTCATCATTATTATCGTCATCGCGTAATCAAGACACTTGGGTGTCTTATTATATCTAGATGTGCACAATCCAACTGATTAATCAATACATTACATATTTTTTTCTTTATGTGTTTTTACATTTGTCTATCTGTCTGCTTACTATTACTTATTGTTAGATGATGAAAGACTAAGAGAAAGAAACTGAATGTGTTAGAAATCATACAAACGTCGTGTGCGATAACATTTTACCGGACAATAAACGTAATCTCTGTCTGTCATGATAAAAGGTTACATTGTTGGGGCACGTCAGCATCATTGTATGAACAAATCACATCGTTCATCATAACAATACAGATATATATATATATATATATATATATATATAAACATTCAAGAGACCATGATATCGGATGTTGACTACTCTCGTTTATGTTTGATTCAGACAGACTGATAAACAAAGGGCAAGGTCCGGTCAAATACAATAATAAAAGAGAAATTTTATTTTCTTATAAATTGTTTGAAGATGATGTGCTACGTGCTGTAGCAGATGTCAATGTCCATGGGCAATGAATACGTGTGAAAGAGAACAAGAATCGGAGACGATGATGACGCGTCTCTCTGACCGCGTCGGCAGCAAATTGAATTAGTGATTATGTATGTCTGGCTGTCTAGCTAGCCTAAGTGAAAGGCGAGCAAACAAAAGAACGAACTAGAGCATTCGGTTGGTCAAGTAGTTTCGCATTATATGCTTGAATAAGATTACGTCTCTTACTCGACGCTCGCTGAAAGCATAGAGAAGAACATGAATGCGGCAACCAACTTTTTTTTCTTTTTTTTCATACGTCATCGTTTTTCTTTTCTATTCTAAATATGCATATGTGTATGCGGACAGAGTCCATTAGCTGGCCTTGAACGATGACGACCGCTTTCTCGTTCTTCTTCTTCTTCTTGTTCTCATCTCATGTATGGTTTTATGTTCAACGACAAGCACGAAAGAAAAAAAGAATATGCGAGAACAGTATCTAGAGAAAAGAAAAGCAAGAGAGAGAGAGAGAGAAAACGCTCAGTTGTTATTTGATGGTCAATCAACAGACGACAACGACTACGCAATCACACTCTCCATAGTATTTTGATCTGACGCGTGTCGTTCCTCATTCTCTCATAGTAAATAGCAAAAACTATTAGTTTTCCTCAAATCTTCTTATCCAATATTTGACGGTAATCCAACTGTCGCCAATAAAATAAATATAGGTGAGTTGATGACGGTTGTGCTTTGAAGAGTCTTTAGTCGTGTGAATCATAATATTTCGTATTACATCGATATTGATAAGTTCTCTTTATTTGATAATTTGTTTTTTCTTGTTATTCGGACTATAGAGAAATATCAAAACTACTATTTCAGCATGCGATAGTAAAGCCAGTAATGTATGAGAAACTAACGATAATAAACAGTATTCTTTACTTTTAATATGAATAACTTTTTTTAATACCAAGACGTCTGAATAATAAAAAATAACTGAATATTACCGCAGATTTTTCATACATTCACCAATCTGAACGAGTATATTTAATTATGTGTTCCTATTGTCGTTACTACTTATTCTTTTGTATTTAATGGAAGAGAAATCTAGAAAATTTATAGACAATTATGTTAAAATGCATGTGTAATCACTAGTCAATGGTGTTTTCTATTTTCATGTCGGTCTGTCTGTCTTTCCGTTTGTCTGTTCAACAATATATCCAGAGGCTAGACGTTGTGTATGTATGTGCTGTAATAGGCTAGTTGTCTTCCAGCAAGACGAGGCGAGAGGAAAGAAAGAGAGTGAACAAGCGAGTGACGACTGGCTAGATAGTCAATTCGACCGATTGAACAGTATAGTACAAGTCATAATTACTGTTTTATTGAACACATCTATTGCTGCTGAGTGTATATGTCTGGCGCTGTTGTCTGGGTCAGTTCTATTTGAATCATTCATTCACCTTGGTCTGGTTCTCTTTCTACCATATGTATACATTGTATATATATATATATATATGTATATATAAACCACATTTGCTTTCCATCCATTATTTCTTGCTCAAGACAATGGCATCTATGTACAGGTGCTATGATTATTGTGTAGGTCGGCGCCGACGACAGGTCAGCCTCGAGTTCACTCTTCTTTCAATGTTGATTGTGATGATGGTAGTAACTTACATCACATATACGGCGCCGTCATTGTCATGTGATGATGAAGAATTGCGTAACAAACTATTTCTCTCGTTTTTTCTCTTACATTCTACCTTCTTCTACATGAGTCTTCCTTGAATGAACGTACTGACCGTGTGTATATATGTGTATTAGGTAAGATACTTGGTCCGAAACAAGCACTCAGTCAGGTAATGCACATAAAATGACATTGAATGATTGAGAACGATGTAAAGATGAGCAAATTTTTTTCATACTATCTTAGTTCGATGCGTGTCGTGTCCCTCGCCTCGCGCCTGTCGTAATCGATGATATTCGATTGATTGTAGAACGAAAAAGTAAAAGTACGTATAGTGAAATGATGAAATTCAATAATTTTAAAGGAGCGAACATACATATATACATATATTCATCATTGAACCTTGACCTCCATCACGTATGAATCGGTTTTTTTTATTTTTAAACTTATTATCAGAGATAAGACGAATTTTTCTTTTTTTTTGTTAATGTCATATTTTGGTCATACTGAAGTTCGAAAAGTTACAAAAAAAAATTCCTGGTTTTTTTTTTGTTTATTTTTAATACTACTAGTTTATCATTATATATTAGTAATTCAAAGACATTGCCTACGATTTTTCTTCCAAATCAGAATAATTTATATATTTTTTTTTCTTTGTGTTTTTGTTTTTGCTTAAAAGAAGACAAGACGAGAAAAGAAAAAAGAAAGAATGTATAGAGTAGCGAGTATTGATTCAAGTAGAACGAAAACACCAAAACATTATCGTCACGATACTAATTATGCAGAGGTTAAGAATCAAACTGTAAGCAGCTGAGTCTCACCTTATGTTTCACAAAAGCAATTCTTTCATTCTTTTTCTTTCTCTTGTCGACGAGTTAATGAAAAACGGTAGATTTTTTTGTTTTTATTTCTTGTCCTCAGACAACAAAACAAGAATAGAAGAAGAATATGAATAGGCTTTTGCGCGTTCGTATTTTGCTTTCTCGAAGTCGACTGCTGTGCGCTACCGCGTGCGTGTCTGTGATGACGCACAAAAACAACAACATCATCATCACTACTAGTGTCTCGCGCGTTATCGCAAGCACGAGGGCAGCTCTTTGACATATAGTTCAAGGTCGTACTCATTTTCTTTCCCTAGCCAACAATATACGCTTTGCATTCGTCCTTGAAAACAAGAGAAAAAAATGGAGAGGAAAAAATGAGAGAGAGAGAGAAAGCTGATTCAAAATAAATAGAAAAACAACATGGAGTGGAGAAGGAGTTCCCGTTTGATGATGATGATGATGATGATGAGGATTGTTGTTGTTGTTGTTGCTTTGAGTTTGCATCCGCTTTTATGAGAATCAAATAATGAGGCATTCTAGTTTTTAATGTATATGAATGTAACTATAAATATTCCTCTTCGATGTTGACTTGATCTATTTTTCGAGGCAACTCATCTAGAGAACTTCAAAAATCATGAACGAGATAGTATCTAGTAAGATAGAGTGTATTCATAAAAAAATTTTTCATAGTAGTTACATTCAATTATATCTCGCATTTTATTCACTCCTCCTGTTAAGTATTCTCTTGCTGACCGCAATAGGTTTTTTTACGTTCACATTTATGATTACATAGCGATGATGGCTAGACAGGAATTAAAGCATCACAAATAATAAAACAAAGGAGAAGAAGAAGAGAAAGAAAAGTGGACAATACGATCGTCATCACCGTATGTGTACAGATCAGATGAACGAGAAGAGAAAGGAGACAACAATAATGCTGTCGTTTATAATATATTATACAACACAAGTTTCATTTTCTTTTACTTGTATGATTCTAGACCAATAAGGTCATACGTTTTACAGTGGACTACTAAAGAAGTCCATTTTATAATCCATGATTCCCGCTACTGCTGTACCACCACATTCAATTACTACACTGGATCGAATTGCTTTTTGTAAGAGTGTTCGCGAAAAACGCAAACAACTTCAACTGAATCATCATAATAATGGTGAGTCAACATATCGTTTTACTTATGCAATATAATATAATAATTTTCTTGTTTTTTTATTTTTCTTTAATTTCGAATTGTAGGAAAGGATAATATAAGTTCTTCAACAGAGAATGCCTTTCTAACTCAAATGCTTCAATCATCTTCTATTTCTGCAACATCTTCATCTGTTTCACCATCATTAAGTATTCCCTCACTTTTACGAAAAGGCAATCTTTCATCATCATCATCGTCATCATCTTCTCATCGAACTGTTACGAGTACACTTACAAACATTTTACCGGCTCTACTCAATGGCACATTACAATCACCACGTGCCATTTCACCATCCGGTATGTCACCTAATATTGCTACTTTAAATTCTCCAACAAGTACAAATACAACAGATACTCTTGTGGACATTAAATGCTCTACATCATTACCGGTCTCGCCCATGACTCATACATTTAATAATAATAATCCATCTGATTCACCAAATCATAATGTTAATATTCCAACAAGTTGTTCACCACCACGTTGTCGATCTTATCCAATGACTGATCTAACTAAACGATCATCTCCATCTATATCTACAATTTCACCATCAGAATCAAAACCTATATCTCAATCATTTCCATCACCAACATCTTCTTTACTTGCTCCAGCTGCATCATGTCCATTACTTACGACTATGAACACAATGACTACAACTGCAACAACAAGTACAATCATTTCATCCACATCGCCATCACCTGATGAGACAACACCGAAAATTGTTCGTTCAGCTTCAGTAAAATCATGTGCATCTGATTCAGGTGTTTCATCATCAAGTCCATTGTCAGATAATAATATTGTCCATGTAAGTATTTGTAAAACTTCATTTCCTTTCCAACATACGCAAAAAAACAATAATTCCTTTCTAAAAAAATTATTTGAGTACATTTTTTTATTCAAGTGTAAAATAAATAATAATTATTTTTGTCTACACAAAGAAAATGTATTTTGCTTTAGGTTTTCCGTACAAATCAAATTGAACCAAACAATCAATCACAAATATCAACTGGTAGTCGAAAACGTAAATCACTTGCTCATTTTTATGATGAACTTAATAAAGATAAAAAATTCTCAAGTGAAACAACTGTTTCATCAGGTTTTTCTATGCCAACATCAACAACAAACAATAATAATAATAATAATAACATTCCATATAGTCAACAAGAAGCTCTTGCTATTGGTTATGCTCAATATGCTCTTATGCATACTTTAACACAACAATTTCGTGTTAATTATCCTGCTGCATTATTACATGCAGCAGCCGCATCAGGTTATTTACCATTACCATCACCAATGATGGCTGCGGCTGCTGCTGCTGTAGCTGCAGCTGCTTCAGCAAATTCAAATACAAATGGAAATAAAACATCAACAACAGAAAAATTTCGTGAACGTCGAAAACTACAACCAGAAAGTGATAATAATAATAATCATATTCAATCAAATGATCAACCATATCGACGAGAAACATATCAAACATTACTTGAAAGTAGTCGTCTATTAGGACAACAACAGCAACAACAACAAAAATTACTTAAACCAGTACCAATTGATTTACGTAAAAATAATGGAACAAATCGAACAAACGATAATAGTAAGTTTGGTTTTATTTGAACTAAATTTTCATTTTCATTTTCTTTTTTTTTTGTTTTTCTTAAGGTCCTGTACCATCAAATATTCGTTATCCATCGTCATCATCATCAACATCTCCACCAAGTTCACCTCTATGTTCAAGTCCATTAAAATCTTTAAATATTGAATCAAATAATGATTATGTTTGTATACCAAAAAAATTAATGCCTGTTATTGGTGCACGTATTAATGATTGGCTAGAACGTAATGTTAATTTTACATTATCACTTTCTGTTATACAAGATAAACTTGATAATAATAAAGATATATATTTACTTCTTTCTCGTATATGGCATCGTTTATTATTAACAAGTATGATTGAACATAGTTTTGAAATTTATGTTACCAAAGATTTACAAATAACAAATGATACATCATCATCATCATCGCCAACAACTATTATACATCCAACTGAAAATGATGTTAAACAAATTGAATCATTAATAAATCGTGGTAAAACATTAGAAATTGATGAAATTGGTTTTAATCTTATACGTGAAATGATTATTTATAAAGAAGGTAAAACATTATTTAATAATTTAACTGGAAATTTATTTGAAAAAGCTGAATGTGAAGCAAAAACAAAATTATTATCATGGTGTTCAACACGTGTTAAATATTCGAAAATTGTTTTCTTTTTATGTAATATATATCAAGTTAAAGAAGATATATTTGAAAGATTATTTTGTGCTGGTTCTATGCATCAAAGTACACCTATTCATACACATATTCAAAGACTTTTAGAAACATCAAATTCAATGGATACTTAAAATATTATATTTGTTTTATACAATATAATTTATGTGTCTTTTAATTTTATTTGAAAATGCAGCAATGAACCGTCAGACGATTTTGTGACTTTAATTATTCGATGCTTCAAGTATCGCTAAAAAAGCAAATAAACAGTCCTCATTATATTTGCTTGAAAAAAAAAGCAAATATTTGTATCTATTTGTGTTTGTTTGTGTGTGTGTTGTGTAGAACAGTTTGTGAAACTTTTTTAGTCTTGCTAATAATTCATTAATGTGTATATCTAACGCGAACGAAAAATTATCGTATGTGAACCAAATAATAAAGAGCACATTGTTTTTATCTGTATTTGACGACGCGATAAACATATGTTGTTTGTCCTTGTGAACCTTGACATATTACGTACGTTTTTTTTTTCTCATGTCAAAAAGAAAGAAAGAAAGTCATAATATTGTTATTTTGTTATTATTGTCCTTATTACTGTGACAGATAGACATATTTTTGTGTCCTTGAATCAAAGGAAAAACAAAATTGACGATTGCTATTTTTCGTCATAATTGCCCTTGAAAGATGTTAAGCATTTAGAAAAACAAGAAAACAAAAGATCAAAGTTCTATTTAGTGATATCTTTTTAATCATTTTATTTATGAAGAAAATATTTAAAAAAATGTGTGCATTGTTACTGATTAAAATGAAATAAAATATATAATTAATAAGTAAAATTATTTATTCATATGTATATAAATTAATAATTTTTGAGTTCTTTGTATATAAACCCTTGAAGTTATTTTTGAAAAAATGTTTCTAACATCTAGAAAAAGAAATTTAATTAAATACTGAAAGCTCTTTTTCTTTTACATACTTTGTTTAATCTTTTATTAATAGTAAATGTCACATTAACTTTGCATTTATATAATTCATATTTTTTATAATAATAGAAAATAAATAGTCTGATTAAAAGTTCCTGCAAATTTGTCGCCTGAATAGAACTAAATCCAATTATATTATTAGAATGAAATGTTTGCTCAATTGGGTAGATTCATTCCAATAAAGACTTTTTTAATCCATGAAGATAATTTAAAAAAATCCAGAGACACATTTAAAGCGACCAATCAAATAATTTATTTCTAATTTTATATGATGTAGAGAAATCTGACGAACTCTTTATACATCAAGTCAATATCAATAATGCTCGTTTTGTTTTTCTTCGATAGCCTTGTGATACTTGAAACAGTTTATTAATGTAATAATATTAATCATCAATCTATATGAATTGTCAAGTACATTATTTGCCTGATTGTAAAATAAAATAAAATCCAATGGAACCTTTTGCAAAACAAAAGTTTTATATAGGAAAGATTGTTACAGTATAATTTTTATAATACTGTTTCGTAAGATTAACAAGATACAAATTCTTGAACAATGAAAACAGATATCTTGAATTTTCAATCTATGATTTTTATCTTTAATTATTTTCTTTTTGGGAGTTGTAACCGTTTATAAAGTTTATTTACATGTTTACTCGAAAATATATTGTGTTATGACTGAAAAACTCTGTAGTAAATATGTATTCATTTGTTCTTTCATGCCAAATAATAAAGCAATCATTTCTTATCAACAGTTTTCTCAATTGTTTTGTTGTATAATGGCTAAAAAATAAAGATGTGTTTAAGTACAATTACTAATTAACAATCCATTAACCAAAAATATCTATCAACAGCTGCTACTCCATGGTTTTCAACCGATGAGGTAAAAAAAAATACCATTTTCTAGTACTGAAACATAAAGACAATTACTATTTAATAGAAAAGATAAGATAATTCAAAATGATTGACAGGACTTACATTTTTTGGATTTTACCATAAATCCTGATATCATTTCACTATCAAGTAGAATAATCGAGACTAGACATCTAGGAGACCGAAATGCAAGACTATCTAATAACCTTAACTCTGTGACGTTTTAGGTGAAGTTTTTCGTACATTATAAACTAATTTATTATTTTCATGCTTATATCTCATAAACGAAAAAAAAAACAATATATGATATATGACGACATAAATCCAAATAAAATCTGTAAATATTAAATCTTAACGAATGAACAAATCTCATTTATATATTTACCTGTATAAAAATAAATAAACAGTTTTATTATTATGAACAATAATATATGATCACATTTGTTCATTGAACATTGCTTCATCATCCTGAGACAATCGTTTGTTTTTCGTCTGTGACTATAACTATGATAAATTCTTTGATAATACACATTTACTTGAAATATGTGACGAAGAAGCTATCTCTTCTGGTTCAATTCACAAAATTATTTTCAGTAAGCTAAATTTTTATGTAAAAACACGATTTTATCCCTTGTTTCAGTAGCTATTGCATCTAAGTAGACATATGTGGAATCTAGATTAAAAGAAACTTACTCCGGCACATGTCTAATTGAGACTCATGACAAGAATCAACTTATTCAGATTATGACTTTTCTCTAGAAAGCTTCAGGTCCTTTGAGATCTCGATCCAGGTCTACAAGAATGTGCATCCGGAGGTCCCTAGTTTTTTCCGATCCAGTAAGTATGTATTATATACCATTGAAGAATGCATTCAATCATCCATTTGTTTGAAAACAAAAACAAAACATACTCATCGATTTCTTTTAGAAATGCGATAATTTAATCTCCGAGTGTTTTCTTATTTCTATGAACGACTTTAATCTCATATTGTTTTCACATAAACAATTGAATCATTTGATATTAATCTTATAGACTCACATACAGATAGAATATGTTTCTCATTTATTCATAATGTCATCTAAACAATAGAGAAAAAGAAATACCGAAAATGATCGTTACACACCAGGAAAAAGAAAACGAAATGAGAAATTTTTTTTTTTTTGATCAAACAAGAAAAAGAAAAATAGCACAATTCACGATTATAAACACATTTATGTATTCAATATATATATATATGTAGAGAAAGAGAGATTTTACGAAACCAATTGTAACGAAGTTCAAACAAAGAAATAAGATTAAAAAAGAGAATTATGTTGTTTTTGGAACAAGACCGATAATTAAGTTCATCTATATACTTATATATGAAAGAGAAACAAAATAGTCGTAATCACATATTAAAGCGAAAGAGTCATGTGGAGCACCACAATCATACTCTCTCGAAACTAGATATGGACAGAATTATTGCAAAAGAAGAAAAACCGATAAATTAAGGATGAATACACAAAACTCTACTGTTTTTTTTTCTTATTTTTCCATTGTTTCTCTACGAAGACACAGAGAACATTATGGAATGTAGGTTTTTTTTATTAATAAGCACCAAATTGAAAATTTCATATATTTGCTTATATATTCATTGCACCATTCAAAATTATTAAATAAAAAAAGGGTTAAAATTAATTAGAAGATAAATTTTCTATACACCATCTGTTAGTTGTCGCTGTTGTTGTTGTTGTTGTTGTTCCATTGATGATGAAAATTCAGATTCATCATCACTTGTATTATTATCATCTTCATGGTAAACTTTTTTTCTTAATAAATGAAGACTATCTGAATGGCGAAGTTTTTGACTATCACTATCATCATCATTATCGTCAGGATTATCTTCAGTATGATTAGGTATTGAAAGTGAATCAGCTAATGTTGAATTTTCATCAATGTTATTTGTCTGCAATTCTGCTTGATTTTCACCATTGAATTGAGATCTGAAAAAAAATCTGTTAGAACAATCTCGGTAGAATTAAAATGCGAAACACGATACGGCTGTCATTATTAATTGTGAGAGATTGTTTTATGCTATCTATTTTGGGGTTTTTTTTTCGTCACTATCCGTTACTTAATACTTCAGAAATGCAATAAAGAAGAAGTTTATATATTATAATAAGACATTATTGATATACGGTCTTTGATCGTATACTAACAATGTCTGTCATAGTAGTGATGCGAAGGAAGAATTGTTGCTAAAGTGTCTATCACGATCTGAGATGTTTCAATAATTATATCTGTTATTGTATGATGAGTTATTTATAATGTATCTGCCAATTCTTTCTGTCATGGTCTGGAAAGACTTTTTACATTAGACACTTTGACGTTGCTTTAATATCGTGTTTGACAAAAAAAAACATTTGAATCAAACATAGTCATTCTTATTTCAATGTTTCTTTTTCTTAACTTTGGCACATACACCTGATAGATGCAAAATATTAAATGAAATTGCTCATTTTTCCGATATGCTCTAGAAAAGACTAGGACAGTACGCTAATAATATCTGTCAGTTATGTCCAACTATTAAATATGTAAGTAGACTATTCTGAAGTACATGTAAACGCTTGTTGACTACCTGGACTTCGCCCGAACTCTAATGAGATTCATTATTATATTATACATTCATAATATTTAATCGAATCACGTCCTTTTACTTATGCCTCGGAAATACTTAGTACAGTACATTGATAATATGGATCAGTCATAAGCTAATATTTTCCTTATGTAGAGCAGTTCAAAGTAAATGATGGGCTATAATGAATCAGACTAATTGAAAATACAATTTGAAATTATTTACTATTCATATAAGATATTGGCTTATACATCAAAATATGAAAAATTCCAAACTGTACAAAACTGCCAACTTCACTTTTACAAAAATTGTTTGTTTTTTAATTTTCAAGAAACTAACACATTCAGGTACTCTATATATCTCTACTACTGAACTAGAAGCAAACGAAAAGTGTAACATCATCGCTACTGTGAAAGCTTTCATACTTTTTCAAAGCATATGCAACGATGCGTTGCAATAAAAATACGCAGGATATATAAATATTTGTATTGTTGTGCAAAGGCAAAGTATTCCTTTTTAAAAATGAAATACTTAGTTGTGTAAACTTTGCAATTTTCATGATAGGTTCACTCGTTATAAATGAATACGAAATTGTAATGCATGATTTCAAAAGCTTCGAAAATAAAGAGTAATAAGACTATGAAAACAGACTAGAAAGGAATAGTTCAGAATGACTACTTTTTCTATCTATTCTTCTTGTAATTCAATCTGCATATATTCGTGATAAACTATTGTCTTATTCAAAAAGCTATGGGTCTCACTGTTTTTTGAATAACTTTTAATCAGAATACTATAGAAACTTCAAGTTTTCGCCCATTAAAGAGAGAAGATTCAGGGCTATCTAAGTATCCTAAAACTTGACTGATCAATTGTTGACTAATCATATTTTGGTATATATATATATATATCACCTAGGATCTTCTCTCTTAAATAGTGAAAATTCGAGGTTTATGTTTTGCTCCTATCAAAAGCTATTCAAAAAATAGTTAAGCCTTTGTTTTTTTTGAAAACGACATTAGCAACAGCTTCATGTATTATTTTTGTATCAATTGTAGACAGCACAAACTCAAGGTCGACAGTAAATGGTAGTCTCAAAACTCATCATGTTAAGTTTCACACTGATCAGGCCTTAGGACAGAATTAGAGAGACCAATTTGTAATCAATATCGTATTTATTTCTATATATAACCACAATCGTTTAAGTGTAATTTCTTTCATTTCTTATTCAAGTTTTCCTCTATCTTCGAGAGTATTAGATTTTAGTTTTTTTTGTTCTTGAAGTTATACATAAATACATTGCAAATTGAAATAGAAATTCAGTTAACATTGAAGAATAACTTACTCGACAGGATTATCCGTTATATGTGCAACTTCATTATTATCATGAGTGTGAGTGTTTATAAGTTCTACAACGATATCATTATTATTTACTGAAGTATCTTTTGATCTAGATAAAAAAATAAAACAAGCATTCGATTGAGTAATTGAGTATTGAAATATGTAAATAATTTACTGTAAAATCTCATTTGTTGATACTGATGTATCTTCACTTTGATCTTCAATAGAAAATGTTGGATACTGATTATTTGTCGATAATGAAGGAATATTGTCATTGGATGAAATTTCATCTGTAATATTTTCTTCTAAAATAATATCATTTGATGTCGAATTTGATGATTCTTGTTGATCAATTCCATTAGTTATAGGTTTTTCTTTAAAAGAAAAAACGATAAATATAAATTTGAATAAAAATAAAATTTTATACTCTACCGTTATTATTCATTATTTGTCCATTTTGTTGTTGTTGTTGTTGTTGTTTTTCTGCTTCTTCTTCTTGTTGTCGACGTAATTGATCTTCATAAAGAAGTAAATTTCTTTGACAAATACATTCAATATCATTCATCCATTTAAGTTTTTGTTCAAATAATTCACGTGTAGCAGGATTCCCTGTTCCATTTGAATTATTTGATGTATTATTTGTTAAATTACCAAAACCAATTGTCATGCGTCGAAGATTTGATAATGAAAGAAGACTACTTGTATTTGTTGTTGATCGATCAATATTTTGATTATTTGATTGTAAATTTGAATTTGTTGATGTTGAAATCATTTGATCAATATCAAGTCTTAATAATGATTTATTATTTTTTATTGCTATTGCCATACCACATATACCACTTGCTTGAATATTATTTTCTCGTAAATCAATATATTGTATTGTTGATGATTCAGCTATATATTCTGCTAAAGCAATAGCAGCTTGATCTGTTAAACGACAATTTCTTAATATTAATTCATTTATTGTACGATTTGTTAATAATGTATCACGTAATAAAAATAAACCTTCATTTGTTATTGAATTATGACTTAAATTTAATGAACGTATAGTACGATTATGTAATAATGATTTAGCTAAAAAACTAACACCTTGAGATGTTAATTGATTTGATTGAAAACTTATTTTATATATAGAATTTTGATGTGTATGATGTTCATCATATTGACTTAATTGTGAAGCTATATGAGATATACCATTATCTTGTAATGAATTTGAACGAAGATCAAGTAAATGAAGATATTGACCACAAGAACGAATTAGATCATTTATGAGTAAAGAATCTTGCACTTGAAGACCTAATTAAAAAAAAAGATAATATTATTCTATTATTTGTTTTTATTTAGATATATAGTCATAATGAATTATTCAACAGAATTTATTTTCAATTTTTTCAAACTCTATGGCACGTAAATATAATTTTGTTTAGACTATTGAGAACAATAGAGTAAACTATTTCCTAGAAAATAAGACATCGGTAAGTTTTTTGCGACGTTGTTAAACTGAAACACAATAATTTGATTGAAGGTGAAAACAAAGTTTTTTCTATAAAACATTAAAAAAGTTGACGTTAGGACTTTTTATAACTTTACTGTATCTCAGCTAAAAACGTTACATTTTGTAGATAATTGTTTACTCTATCTTTCTATGTGGTCTAAATAAAATTGTTTTTACCCATTCTAGGTGCTGTAAAACTAGCCTTTTGATTTTCTGGAGTCTCTATCTTTGGACATCAGATAGTAATTTTTATTTTCTTATATTTCTTTTTTGAAAACATTTTTCTCTACTTTCTAGCTCTTACAGTTCAGTTTTTAGAAGACTCTGTAAAAACATCACAAAATGAAATTTATCATCATGAACCGCATATTTTTCTTTTTTATGATGTTTAAAACTTTTTGTGGAAAGGTCGTCGGAATGCGATAACTCATCAGTGTATTCAGAATTTCATGTTTCTTAAGATGATAATTTTAAAAACTTATTTTCACAGTTTTTTAAGATCTAAAAACTACTGAGTTTGAATTTTTTGACTGTTTTGTCATAGTCCATCTATGAAATTTCAATATCAAATATATTGAATAGAGAACTTGATTAACTACTCAAACCAGTTTTCGTACGAGTCAAAGGCTTGGCGTTGTAGAAAAAGAAAAAACATAATACGATGGTCTTATATTTTTGACCACTAGGCTTTTTTTAGCTTTGAAAATAAAATATTAATTTGGTAAACAACTTCGAAATTAAAATAAAGTTATTGATTCAAATAAACTCATAAAAATGAATAGAAAAGTCTAAACAATTTCTTTTTGTTGTGTATGTTGCTTTTGATTTGTAACTTTATAGAAAATATCATTCATCAAAACTTTCTTTTCAGATGTTTGTTAAGTTTGTAGTATCATCTGGTATAGTATAAACTAATTAACTAAAATAACTCTTATCGAAGTGCGTCTGCACTATTAAACATCAAACAAATCAAGTTGATAAGATGTTTTGCTCTTGAAAAACCAGTTGTAACCTTTGTGTAAAGGCTTTTTTTTAATCGAATGACATTGTTTTAAGAATCAACAAACAAAAAAAAAGAGAAAATAACACAACTCTTGATAGCATTCAAAATATTCAATGAACTAGCTTATCAATGCAGAAAAATTAATCAAACTTTTTATTGAAAGCATGTTATAGAATCTATTTCAAGATAAATGTCATCATTCCATAGAATGTATTGGAAAAATATAACTGCAAATAATAAGGTGTCTAATTAATCAAGTTTCGCTTTTATTATATGTGATACATAACGTCATAGAATGGTGTACTTTGTCCTGCTCTACATTTTTCAAAACACTATCAATTAACTATCCTGTTTTGCAGAACGCAGGGTAACTCAGGGCATCAAAAATTTCTTCCTGATAGGAGAAAAGACAAATATTATAGATGTAATATTTATATGAAAACCATTTATAATACAATCGTGTTAATAAACCTTATCGCATGTTTTTCAGCAGTAAAAAAATGAATAATAAAACCAAAATACTTGACATTCATGAAGTAAACAAAACAAACATAAAAATATGGAATTCAAAATGTAATTAATATAAACAGATGAAAGATAAAAAAAAAGGTTATGTTTTATTTTATGACTTTTTCATGAATTTCTTATAGAAACGAACAAAATAATAAATAGATTAATTTGACCTAGTGATAAACATGTTCGTCTTTTAGTAAAATATTAATTCAATCGATGGAAGAAGTTTTCTAGAAATCAAATCATTTTTTAACCGAGATGATGTTCATTTGATAAGTAATGAAAAAGTCTTACATGAAAAACTGACATTCGAACTTCGACTTCAAACTCTGCATGAACAAAGTTCTCAATGAGATTAGTTTATTGTACAACGCATAACTTTTCTAGTACCTTCTATTCTGAGATATTCAAATACTCGAAATGCTCTCTCATGTGTCAACTCAAATTTTGTTCACATATTTATATCTTTCCTAGAAAAACTATAATTGTCACAATAAACTAATCTCCTTAACACATTCGCGGCGATATGAATATTGGTTTTTCATAATTCGTAAAAAGTTGAATTTCTTTATTTATGGCAAATGTTATACTTCAAAACAGTCTTTATCAACGTTTCTCTTATGAATATGAGCTATGAACATACCTTTATCAGTGGTAAAAGAATCAGCCCCTTTTGTCAAAGTGTGGCAGAGATATTCAAGTTTTTTTCCGGTAAATGAGCTTTTGGGTCAGCTTATAGGGGGTCCCACCGGTGGGACCCATCGCCTCGAATGTGTTAAAAATTTCATTCATGTAATATATTTAGTTGAAAGTCTACGTAACCACAACTTTTTGTTAACAATCCTAGTAAAATTTCGATATCTCATGAACAAAAATACGCAGCAGCAAATCAATTTAGATTTCTCTATTTCTCATCCAATGAATAAAGTCTCGATCGAAAAGCAATGTAACACTTAGAGAGATTTTGTCGTGAGATTAATAATCTTTTCATCAAAACATTCGTCGCTAGACTCTTCTGGCTACTACTGATGATAATGAAAAATGACGATGTGCTTCACTACTACGCAAGAACTTCATTGAATCATGAACAATCAAGTGACATGAGTGTCATGTGACGTTTTCTCATATGTGATTCATCTCGAAAGAATATGAAATTAATATCATTGAGAACGATCAAACTCTTACTGAAATAATATATGTTTAAAGAATCGATAATATTCATTTTACCAAACTTTAACTATTTTATTCTTTTGAATAGTAAAAAATGTTCTAATATATTTCAAAATTCTTTTCATAGAAAATATTTCTTATATTTGAAATGTATTTAATCCAAAACAAAAAAATAATTCAAACTTAATACATACGATTATCACAAAGGTAAAGTTCACGTAAACAAGGACATAAACGTAAATTTTGTATACATTTTTGTAAAATTTTTCCATTTAATTGACATGATTCTAAATGTAATTCATATAATGTTGATGCTAAACGTAATGCACGTCCAAAACCTAATATACTCATATCATCAAAACGCATTGAATTCATGTCAAGTCTTTCTAAATAATGTGTTTTTCTTAAATATCTTGTTAATGCTTGATAACCTTGTACACTCATTGAACGATTATTTGATAGATTTAAATGTATACATGATTCATAATATTCAATAACATCAAACAATTGTGCAAGTGTTAAATCATCGGTAAATGATGATTCTAAATCTAATGTATGAAAACGACAACGTGATAAAATTTCTTCAATAGCATCAACATGTTTTATATCTAATCTTTCATTTGCTATTTTTAAACAATTAAGACGATCATTAAATGATTTTCTATTATCATCTAATGTGCTCAATTGATCTAATAAACAATTTAATGGACGTATTTGTAAACGTTGACATGCACCACGATAACGTTGTAATATAACACCAAGTGAATATAATGGTTGATTTGATAATGGTTCAGGTGCAACTGATATCATACGTAATTGTGATTCATCACTTGGAAAACGTACACGACGTTTATGACTAGCTGTTGTTATAGGACTATTATCTTCATTTGATAATATAGTGTCATCCTCATTTTGAGAAGACATAATAAAATATATTACAAGAAAATAAATAAGTGATTGTTTTCGGACTTTTTTTTCAATTACATATCTGAAACCAAAAAATGAGTTTATATTTGACTTTTGCAATGAGAAAAACAAGAAACAAGAAACAAAAAACGAAATATGAATATTTTTATTCAGTCCATCGATGAAGACAATGTTGATTTCGACATACATAATAAAGTGTCATACGATCCTTAAAATAATAATAGTGAAATAAATTAAGAAAAAAAGAATATTATATTTAACAATACAAACTTCGCCTCGTGCTGATTGTGCTTGGAAAAAAACAGCATCATTACCTCGACATTTTGGACCTAAGAATTAAAACAAAATGGAATTTCTTTAAAACTTTATCGAATTAACTTACAAGGATGATCAGCAGTGCGTGGTAATGTTGGATCCGAAATAACATCAGTAACAATTTGTGTTAATTCACTTCAAATAAAAATTCAATGAATAGATTTTCATAGATCGTCAATAATAATAATAATAATAATATAGAATACAGAGATTTCCGATATAGACAATGTTAATTTTACTAACAAATGATTTCCGTTTATAGCTATATAAATATTCAATCAACGAGAAATACTCATTCATAAAATAGCACTATATCATTAATCATGGTCGTAAAGGCATTTGCTTATTCAATAATATACTATACGTAAAGTAATAGCTCTCAAAGTGTCAATATTTATATCACATAGATGAAAACGTGTTGGATAAGAAGAATCTTTTTATCAACTTATAGCAAACCTTCTAATTTCTAACTTAACTATGTTCTATATTTATCACGAATACTTAAATAAAGAAACACAAGAAGAAAGAAAAATACTCACAAAATAAAAATTTAGTTTTTATATGAACTAAAGAAAAAAAAACATTGACAAATTCTTTATGAATTGATCAAAACAATCATATAAAGCTATCGTAAATAGTAATCGAATGTCATTTAATAAAACCTTGTTTACTAAAAAAAATAGCTCAATTATTATGCAAGTGCTTTGTTTTGTTTTACATTAATTTATACATGTATGATAAAAATAAATTATATATATAGTTCAAAAGAGTAAAAAATTTTCCTTCCAGATCATTTATACTAAAACAATATATAGAACAACATTTTATGTTATTAGTTTTCGTATTCTATTTCATAATAAAATCATCGAATGAAAGCTTTTTTTTCAAAATGAATTTTGTTAATATTGAAAGCATGTATGAAAATTAATACTTACTCTATTTCATGTGTAATCTTATTGACATAAATACAAGGATTGTCTGCTGCCTGTTGATGCTGACAACGACGGCACTAAATAAATAGACTGTTAGGAATCGATGAAAGAAATGGATTACATACTGCATAAAGTAAAATTCGATTTTCTTTATCTTCTTTTGGATATAACATATTATTACTAAAAAATATATTTAAAAAAAAACAACAAAATAGAATAAATAGAAAATTTCCTTTTTTTTTTTTTGCGAACCATTCTTGACAAAATTTTATACCAACAAAACCATAATTAACTGAACTACTGCCAGTTGTATCCATAAATTTTATATCTAGAACGAGAAAAAGCATTTTTTCATATCTCTCGGACATATTATTATCTTAGAAGAGAAAAATATAATTAGGATCAATTGATTTCGAGTGTCTTTCACCGGAAATGTTTACTTGTAGATGATGGAAACAAAAAAAAGAAGGAACGAAATCTCAATCTATACACGCATAGAATAGAATGGTGAAAATGTCAAGAAGTAATGACTCATGTTTTTTTTTTTTCACAGCAAATGTGAAAGTTATTGATGCACTTCGATTATAGATTTATAGCAATGAATTTTTTTAAATGTTCTATCAAAAGATTTCAATCTTTATTTATTCGAGTTTTATACGAATTTTGTATAAACAGTTTTTAATCGAATTACTTTTTTGATGTTACTGCCCTCTATGTCTTTTGTTTATTATTGATTCTCGCTGCCATCTTCCTCTCGCAACCAACTCTTGATTAATCTACACAAGTGTTTTTTAATAGCAGGTGTCATAAGCAGCAACAAAATATAAAGAACATCTGCTAGTTTGCTTATACATATTGTTTTATATTTTGCATAGAATAGCAGAATGTATGAAGTACACTTGGCTAAGTAATATAACATATTGTTGTCAAGTGGATTACATATGTATCGTTTATTAATGGAAAAATACTCAAGTTGATTTATTCTAGACTTTTTAGAAAATATTTCTTTTTTCATAAAACTTTGTCATTATATATTTTGATATTTGCTGCTTATAAGGAGGATATGTATAAGAATACTTTACTAATATTCACGCCCGAATTAAATAGAGGTAGGTGTAAGGTCTATAACTGGACATTAACAATAACAGCTTGTGACTTGTAATCTTTAGTAATCGAAAGAGGACAACTCCGAACGTCTTTTTATCTGATACTATATTAAACAAAAATATTAAATTGGAACGATACATCATTTTCATGTATTGTTCTTGTGAAAATGATAGATTTAAAAATAATTTTGTATTAGACAATAAATTAGTCGGAGTTCTTCGCTTTTGATTGCTGATATCTGCAAGTTACTAGCTGTTGCTGTCTCCGAGTTATTGAGTTTACACTTAACTCTCTTCAATTTTAACACAGAAAGTAGCATCAATAAAATGTAAAAAAAAATGTTTTTGTTCTCGTTTTCCATTAGAAACCCTTATGTTAGTATCTTTAATGATAAGTATCTGAGCAACAGCAGCAAAAGTCTTCTGTTAAAAATGAACTTGCAGTTATTTTGAATTAAATCAATATGCATATTTACCTTTTATTTAAATCCATCGATCAGAATGTGTCGAAAGTGTTTAATTCTTATCAGCCATATAATTGTCTCGTAAATTTGTATTTTTTGTTTAAAACAAACCAATATATATTTATTAAACATGAAAGAAATATTATCTAGTAGTACACAAAAAAAAACAAAGTTAAATAAATTTCATTTGTTATCAAATATGATTTAGAATATTGTAATTCATTACTCAATTTCCTATTGAAGAGCAGTAGGAAGAAATCACTCATTAGTCGATCTTGGCCATATTCTCTAGTAGTATAACATTGTTTTCAATGATGCGTATTCTAACGAAAAATATTGTTTGATTTACAGAAGTATATCCTTGATTCGTGTCTTACTATTTTTTTTCTAATAAATAAAAAATTAATAGTTTTATTTAATTTATTTTGTTGCTTGTAATTTACCTGTAAATGTTAACAGTCTGAAGTGTATCAATTATCAATTCGAAGAAAGAAACGCCCTTTAACTGTGAACAATATATTATAAAATCGATAACTAAACCTTAATAGACGAAAGAAAAGAAGATTAAGCAATATGATTGGTGTTTATGTTAATTAATTGATTTATATATATTTGCATGTTTTTATTGGTTAGCATTTACTACGAACTGTAATGTGTATAGATAGAGGTAAAAAAATGTTTCAGTTTGAAGAATATTTCTCTCGTATGTGCTATAAAAATACTTACTGATTCTAAGCTAGTAGTCTGATTAAAATATAAAATGATGATAAATAGCATAATCCATTTGTCATTGATCTGTTATAAATATTGATACAAATCATTGGACGATTTCAATTCAAGGTTTTTCAATGCATGGACGTGAGTGGTAATTCTATAAGCTTATAATTTTAGTGTTACCGACATTAAAGCCATCCATTGGATTACAGTTATGAAACGTTTTAATCATATTCATACGTTATGAAACCTAATTACAGCATGCTCTCATGTATTCTCTATCCACATAAAAACATAGATGTACGTATCTAAATCTTGAAACCTATGTCTTTCATTATAAAACACTCTCATGGTTTGCATATACTGTCACTACTATATGGATTAGGTCAAAAAACCTATAACTCAAGAATTAATATTATATATTGTCAGATACTGATACAGATCTATTCTCATTGTTATATGTATGGAGATCAGGGATCTAAATATCAGAGCTCGTATCATGCATGGCCCTATTATTGAATGTTATGATAAAGGATATGAGGTATGCCATATTTGTTTTCCATTTATGCATGTCGTTGTATTAATAATATGATGACAAGATAAAAATATGTCTTATGAATGAATAATGTAGTTCTGTATGTATACTAATCAAACAAACTCAAATGAATTCGCTCGTACTGAGATGAAATAAGATTTAATATCGAACTTTGGCAAGCCTTGTTTTGAAGTTTAGTGTAAAAATTCTTGTGTTTCTAGTGAACAGAAAAAAATTGGATTTGGAATACTAAGACTCTGATCAACTTCAATCAAATCTTAAGTCCATTCATCTAAATTCACATTAGAATTGACTGGACTCCAGCAGAGCTTTGAAGCCGATTTTTTGTGAGCATAGAAAGTGATCACGTCTATTTTAAACAGTTTCATATGCATTACAATGCTAGTATAATATGACCATTATAACTTGTCTCCGACACATTTTCATTCATCAATCTTTAGATTTCGATGAATCACTGAGAATTCTTACGTATCTTACTGAAAATTCGATATAGTCTATGAATCCTGAGATTGAATAAAATTGATAAGATTTTTATATTTATGCGTCTTTTTAATTTTTTCAATAACAGATTTCATAAAAAATAGATATAAAGAATTAACTGCAAATTAAAACTGTACATAGTGGAAAGGACAATAGGTTATGTGATACACATTACAATCAATGGTTGTATCGTTCAAGATCCAGTCATGAATTACGGTATTCATAGAGAAAGTGACCATAGAAAAATGTAAATAGAACATACAAATCTGGCACCATAAGTGAAAGATGCACATCGTTTCACTATTACTCATTCGAATCACACTTATATTTGTGTTGTAGTTAACCGAAACGAAAAGATATCTTTTCTTTATTCAAGAAATCCTCATGGAAGAAGATCATACTTGAATTGTTACCTGATGGTACTACATGAGCAGGTCTAACTAAAATGAAAAAGGCGTCGAAAGGTATAGAAAACTATAATACATTTAGTGGTAGATGCGTATTTAGGCGAGAACAGAAGGCAGGATGAAAACATGTATCCAAATGATAAATTAGTCTTGGTCTTCTGTATTCTAACGAAATGTATTAAAGTAAATAAGATGATAGATTGTCGTTTGCTTTCTATCGTTTGTTTTAGAGAAAGACTTGGCTTGCCCTGAGAAACAGAATTCATTACTATATTTGATGTAGGTCAAATCTAGTACTAAAAACTATTCAGCAAAGTACTAACAGATATTACTAATATCTAGAACAAACAATAAGACATTAAATTCAATCTAGATGGTTGCGATTTCTATTTATTATCTTTGGTTTTCTGATAAGACAAATACTAAGCAATACTATCATCGATTGCATTGATGCTATCATCTAGAATGACTGATCATTGTTATCTTCTTTTTTTACAACTATTAAATGTACAATCATAAATATAAAATATTCGATTAATTGACATTATTTTTTGTCGGTGGTTGTAATGACGCTTCAAATGATACAGGACATACAAAAAAATTATTATTATTGTTTTTTCTATAGTTTATTTCAATGATGAAGATATGTATAGATTGCTATTGTATGCAATAAAAGCAATTAAACTGTTAATTTTTTTGTGTTCACTGGAATGTATATTTTTGTTGTGTTGCTTTTCAATGGGGACATGGACATAGTGAATGATTAGTAAGATTGCAGTTATTATAGTAAATAGGCTAGGTTTTGTGCAATTGACACATGCAAAAGGATTCGAAACAAGTGTTTATTTGAATTGTTATTAATCGAAATTGATTGAATTGCTTCAATATGTAACAATTTATTTGTCATGCACGATGAGAAATACAAAAAAAAATGATTGAATTTTTTATATTAAGTTGCTCAATACAAGATTACGTTTTAGCAGCAGTAGTAGAGGTGCAGAATCTTCCTCGTGCGCGCCCGTCGGGGGGGAGGAAGAGAATTTTTTGAAAAATTGCTTTACTCAGGGAAATTTTGGAAAAACTATTAGAAGGGAAAACCTTGTTCTCGTCATAATTAACTGTTACAGGATATAATTCATTCTTTTGAGTTTTTTGCTTTACTTGTATGCTCTGTTCTTGATCTTGCCAAGAACACACACATTGCTGTCGAAGTATAACATCTTGGCAATTCGTTTTCCACAGATTTCTGTGCACACTTTTCTCGCTTGCTAAACTATATCGTGGTCGAAGGAAGGAATGTTAAGGATTTGTCCAACATGGATAATTCCATTATATGCTAGTTCTTTTCCTATATGTTGTGTTGGTTTTTTAGTCCTACCTCAAACACTACTTCTTTCAACTGAAGGACAAACACTGGATTTTCTTCAAAAAAACAGAACTACATCGTCTATTCAAATTAGTTTCACCTGGTTCAGTTGTTTTGAACCGCTTGAGAAAAGAAAAAGTAGCAAGAATTCCTATGGTGTACGAACAGAAACAAACAGAACCAAATATTGCCATGTTTTTTTTTACTTATATTTTGTGACAAATAAAGTTGGTCTGTGAGCGGCGAAGAAAAAACAGCTTGGGGAAACTTTTTAGAGAAAATCTTCGCGAGGGAGGGGGGGATTTTTTATTTTTTGGAAGATTCTGCACCTCTGAGCAGTAGGTCTGGGATTTTTGAAAGAGAAGAGAGCACAATATGCATCTAGACGCACATTTAGCTAAAAATGAAAATCACATTGTTTCAAGAACTAATCATAGGGAAATGTACTTCGACATATAATCTATTTAATGGTATAAATAACTTTCTTACAATCCTCACAGAAACTGGAAAACCATAGCCCATAAATTAGTTTGAAAATTGTGATGTCATTGGAAAAATTCATATCTGACAATTGAACTGCCCGACAGACAAATCCGGAACATTTTCTGAATGTTCTAGTCGAACTCTATACAATGGTAAAAAGTATTTTTTTTTTCATCTGCACGTTTAACTTCTGAGAAAAACAATAATATTTTTTTCTAGGATGTTGTCCGAACGGCTAGTTCCTTGAAATGAACAATTCACAGAAAGTTTATGTTAAATGAATTCCTTTGTTTTTAAACCAATCATTAAATGTAAAAAAAAGTATCAACAAAGAGTGGTAACGCTGGTTACTCGTTTCTATTCCTTGTTTTGCTCTCATGAAACTTATACAAGGCTGAAAAACTTTTCTCTTTCTCTTTCTGACTTTCCCAACATTATCGTCGTCATCATCCATTGTTGATCTATTTTCTATATCAAAATTTGAATTTCGAAAAGTTTCGTGGAAATATCAAACATAGAAGTTATAGCAGACCGAACTGATTTTTATCTCCATATAGTTCGTTTATTAACAAAAGAAAAGTGATTCTTTTCAACAAAAAAGCCGATTGCATCAACATTTGTGTCATACGTAAATTGATTTAATAATTATTTTCCCGGTGGTGCAGAGTTTTTAATCAACACACAGATAAACGTTTCAATGAAATACTTTTAGTTGCAAGAATAAATAGAGGAGTCAGATATTCTATGAATATTACTTGAACAAAATACAGGTTAAAATATCAACAATGGGCTAAACAGGCACATATTGTTGATAAGTGCCCTTGAATATATTGTTGAGTTATTAGTTCATGAGGTTGGTTTAGGACAGAGTGGATCTGATAGAGAAATCTTTGTTCGCCTACAATTTGTTTCGATTGCTGAATTAATCAAATGATGCCAAACAAAAAGTAAATTTGCTATTCTTTTATTTGTTAAATATTATCTAATAATATTGTGATGATTTTAGATAGAAGAAGTGTTAGCGCTGATGAAACTACGCTTTATTATGTTTCTTCATATCCATAACCGCATTGTTTACATACAAATCATACGCTTATATACTCGACCATCAGAGAGGAGAAAACGATATAGAAGAGAAGGATAATAAAGAAAGAAGGGAAGAGTACTAAGATAGGGACAAAGTACAAAATGATGTACAAAGTAAAGACAAGTAGATAAGTACAATATGTAAGATGAGAAGAAATAGTAAGGAAAGGATAAACATCATGTATACAATGCACTCGAACAGAAGTTTTACACTGTCAGATGGAATTTGGACGTTCTCCGTAAAGAACATCATAAATATATGTGCTTGAACGAAATCAACTGCAATAGACTTTGATATTGTCACGTCGATCACATCAAGAAAAACATGAAAGAGTTCTCAAATCAATTATAACAAAAAGAACACTTAGCAGAAACAGCTAATGATAACAAAAAACAGGCCATCATCGACGAAGTTGATAAAATATTCAGCGATAGACAAAAAGAAAACACACCTTAGGAAATTCAACAAGGGATTCCAACTTTATAACCATCTGCAAACTCTTTAGCAGTTTTCCGAAAATCCTGGAAACTCTACAGACGTCAATTATAATGGGTAATGGGTTGCTAGTTTCAAAAATTGATTTAGACTTTCTGAGATCAACGAAACCCTAGGAGAGTTATTTACAGTGAAGAACCTAAAATCAACTCAAAAGATGCAAGAATCTGACAAAGACACTATTGAAAATCAATCGAAATTTTTCTCAAATATCGATTTCAGAAAAGTTCAATGCGAAGAGCTTGAATATAGAAAGAAATTATGTGTAATTTTTAAAACCCCTTTACCATTTCGTTGGCTCTTAAATCTGAACCTAAATATAGAGGAAATAATTTAGTTTTTCTTTGTAATACCACTCAGTACAGACGCATTTTTTTTGTCTAGAAAATTGAAATTTTGTTGACTAATTTGAAACCTGCAGATCCATCGATGTGGTCAATCGGATGATACATTCAACGTTCTTGCAGTAATCTCTATTAATCATTGTCCTCTGACTACGGTGTAGCTTTTATTTCTATTAGGTACATAACAGATCTAGTCGTTAACTAGTACAATGGTGCTCAGATCACTGAGAATGTTGTATAAGTAATTAGTAGCGATCCAGTGACAACTTGATGACACAGAAGATGAACAAAAATCAGCAAAATTAATTTTTAATATTTCGATTCAGAGCTGGACAAGTGCAGACTTTCTCAAGTACAAGTACAGCGAATATTATACTGGAGAACGAAAATGCTGAATACAATTAATTGTAAACATGTGTTCAACGTCGTAACAGCATTAATTGTCGAATATCAATGAATGAAATTTTAGATAAGATCGAGGTCGACATAAAGTAGCTGTTTGCTTCCATATCTAACCGTAGAAATAATATTTTAGTTTTTCTGTGATCAAAACAATCTAGTGATAATACCCGATAACATTGTAAAGCTTTATTTCACAATACTGTCCGATGAATTATTCACGTGAGACTCATACTACTTTACGAGTTCAAGAAAAACGTGACCGTCGTTCAAGAAGGAATAAGTGTAACTTGAATAATCATCGACAGACGTTACGAAATCAATCGTCACAATGGTATTAGGAGTCAACTCTGATAAGATTGCAATGCAACAAGCCTGAAATATTCTGGGGATGGGAAAACGGCCTTAACAGACCTCAACTTATAGAGTGCATGCCACTTAAATACGTGTACGAACATCAATCTCTCGAGTACGAATAGTTCGAGTATTCTGCCCACCTCTACTTCGACTGGGAGTAGTACTCAATAATTATTTGGAGTTTCCCTTTAATATAACGTGTTTCAATTGCTTTCATTTTGAGAGTTGAAATAATCTTAAAAAACTTCTTTTCAGTTTGCGCAGATTTTTTTGCGATCTTCATAGCTGCATCGAAAGTTATTTTCTGTCTGTTATTTTACTGTTTTGCTACATATTTATACATGAAAAGGAGAAAGAGGACGTTTACAAAGGATCTTAGATACCATTACAGCCTTAGATTGTGATGATTCATTGAGACTGATTCAACAACTTGTTGAGTGAACACAATTCAAGCTTATAGTATCAAATATATGCCTTATCATCAGTATATGTTTAGTATAAGCGTTTGAACTCTCGAAGTAAATTAATATCAAATCAAGGAACAGCAGTATCCATCATGCAGAAATTGAAAATCTACTAGTAATTGAGCCAGAATTCAAGAAACTCTATGACGAAGAGATTTGAAACATTGTCATTCACAACACTATCGGTGAGGCTGCCAAAGACTGATACATATAGTCCCATGTCGGTATTCAGCACACCGAATCTCTTTCCTTCAATAGTGTCTTGTATTATTTAAGTCTGTTTTGAAATAAATTCATGCACATTTTTAATAATCAAATATTCATAAATTCAAAATCATACATCAAAAAAGAAAAAAAGCTGCATCAGATATAATAAACAAAAAAATTGAGATAGAGTCACTACAAAATAATTAAGCAGAAAAGCAAATCACTGAAAGATAGATTGACAGGTCCATCGGAAAGGCTACTCTTTTGCTAAATCCGAGAGTATTTCTCAGTTAGTATTTTCTTTGTCTCGATCGTATTTGTTCTATAGGAAAGTATTATGATGAAACCTTCAAGGACGATACAATCGAAGATTAATAGGTTGTTTTCGTGCACAAACTTTGTCTGCTGTCATCAACAAAAGACACACCTTTTTGTTTTCTTATCGTACACATAGATTCCACAGTGCTCGAATGAACTACAAAATTTATCATTTTTAAAATAAATACTGACGAAATATTTAAATTATATTAGCCATGGACATTTTTTCATTTAAGATTAATAGAATTAATCATAGATAGAAAATTCATTTTATAGAAACCACTTGAACTACTTTAGAAGACAAAATTAGTGTTTGAATTTACATAATAGCAATATTAAAGGTTGAATAAGAGTATATGAAAAAGTGAAAGTTCTATAGTAACATGGGCATTTATGAATAACTGTAAGTATGAAAATGATAATAGTTCATATGAAAGAATAGAAAAAGCACACACACACACATAAAATAACACGATATATATGAAATATCAAGAAATTACAACATAATTGTTATCATGCATGAATTAGTCAGAAAGATTGTTGTACTTGAGAGAAATTATTATTTCGATGCTGAAAACAATAAAAAAAAATATATAATAATAAAATGATTTAATTTTATTTCATTTCGAAAACTTACGTTAAGAAAATATTCCATAACAATACTATTACCATTTTTAACTTTTTTTATTTCATCATAAAATTGACGAAATTCATGTCCAGCTGTTTCACGTAAAGCACTCTCTTCTGATGTATTTGCATCAACAAAAATATAATCACCACGATTATTTAAAGTACAGCCAAAAAGTGGTAATATATTCAATGTTCCTGGCTGAAATACATCAATGACATGATGTCATACTATGTAATGAAAAAATAAAAAGCAAAATTTCACAAACTTTATCTGTTAATTGTTGAATAATAGTTGGATCAAGAAAAGGTGGTTTAGGTACACCTGATTTAGTGAGATATACTATCGGAGTAAGTGCATGAATCATAGAATCAAGATCTTCTTTTATCTATACACAAAAACAAACATGTCAAAATATAAGATTGAGTAATGGTCATAGAAACAATAAATACATACAGTTTCGGCGCGAACATTGTCTCTAATGATTTTTTCAGCCGGTACTATATGATAGGATGAGAATGGTACGGTTGTTATGACCTATGATAAAATATACAATTGACATAAGCGGTAAGATTTTTGTTTCTAAGGATTTACTGTATGAGAATTTTCTACTGAACCAATATCCCTATCTTTAGTTTTTTTTAATTCATCATAAAATTGACGAAATTCATTTGCTACTTGTTCACGTTGATGTGTTTCTTCTGGTGAATTGGCGTCGACAAATATATAATCACCTCGATGATTTGGATGCCAACCAAGAAGTTGTAATAAGTTTAATGTACCTGGCTATAATAGATAAACTATATGAATTATAAACAATGGAAAAACAAGACAAACTTTATCTGTCAGATGTTGTATAACGCCTGGATCAAGAAAAGGCGGTTTAGGTACACCTGATTTTGTAATGAATAATATAGGAGTCAGTGCATGTATTAAAGCATCAATATCTTCTTTTACCTGTATATAAAATAAAGAATTAAATTTATAACTAAGAAAAACAATCAATACATACATGACCAAAACGAATATTTTCTTGAACAATAGTTTGACTTGGTAAAACCTTGTATGTCAAAAATGGTAAAACTGTCATGATCTAGAGACAAT
The DNA here is from genome assembly GCA_905250075.1 of Rotaria sp. Silwood1. Taxonomy (NCBI): domain Eukaryota; kingdom Metazoa; phylum Rotifera; class Eurotatoria; order Philodinida; family Philodinidae; genus Rotaria; species Rotaria sp. Silwood1. Next base: position 144,635 of record CAJNOP010000416.1, read on the forward strand.
CAAAATGAAAAAGTATAAAAGCAGCTGTTTAATAAATAATATAAATGTTTAGAATCTACATGATTGCTTTCTGTATTTTGGATGAAATATTGTAACTGTTTTCTTGTTTTTGTGTTATCTTTATAATATGATGTGAGATAAAGAGACAAAGAGGGTATTTTCCTGCTATATATACACTTCTTTTTTTCTCTCTTCGTTATTTTCTTACATTACTATATCGCATTTATTAATAATGGAAACAGTAATTTAATACAGAAAACTTCAATTATCTTGGCACAACAGAAGAATATATCCATAGTATGTTTTTGATGTACTTCGAGCTATTTATCGTTCGTTACTATGATCGACTGTATTAAATATCCAAAAGTCAAAAACAACGTTTAGACTATTGACTATGGTATCAACTGTGTTGAAATATGTGGGAATGTCCTCAAGAAAAATACTTAACAATTATCAAAACAGGTCGAGAATGTGACAAAATAATGTCCGTTATGAAGTTTACGTTGACACATGTCATAATTCCTTTATGAAGATATCTATACAAATCTGAAACATTCACACAATATATTGAGTCATTTTAGATTATAGAAAGTCAAGTATGATATGACGACAGGAAAATCAAGGGTCGTTAGTAATTATTTAATATATTTTATCGTTTTTGTTTTTGCTAATTGTACGAGTGAGAGGAAGATGATGACAGTATACTCAGTTAATCTTCGTTAGTAAGGCATGGTTATCTATAGAAAAAATTGCTTCGTTCTAGAATATTGGTGATAGATTAGGAAAAACGAGAAGGTCGGAAAGCAACAGGCACTTTGATATAAACTACAAACTATGTATCATATTAAAAAAATGCAGACGATTCTAAGAAATATTATATACATCAACAACAATATCATAAACAGAAATTTAATCTTTATTGTTGATTTTTAAGATCAAAAATGTACCTTTTTAGGATTATAAATGATTTTGAATCTTTGCTTTTGGTTAATATTAACTTGTTCTCAATATATTTTGTCGAGAAGAAAACAGACGAAGACAATGTTTATTCTTTTGTTTCTTTTAAATATCTTACAATTGGGATGTATAGTTGTTTCTAGTAAAAAAATTTATCTTTACCTATTTCGTACTCAATAATAATGAGCATTAATTACATACAGAAATAAAAGAATATGTGCTACTGATATCAACAATATTAGTTGAGTTATTTGCGTCGAAATTAATGTCATATACCATTATTACTTGAATATTATTGTATTGATATGACGTAGAATCAATAATCGCATCGATATCGAAGCGTATCAAAACTTGTCTCTATTCTTTAGGAGCATTAGAAATTTTTATGCGTTGGATTGTTTGTAAAAAACTATATGAAAGATTGTATCAAAATGAAATCAATTATTTTAATGAATCTTGGAGACAGGCAAATATCGTACTGTTTTGATAATATTATTCTACTAAAATAAGAGTAAAATTGAATCAGATCCATAAATTATTAGTTTAATTTTAACGAGCTTTATCTTTTTTTATAAAGTTTGATTTCAATCAATTGTAAGGGTCATTTAAATGTTTATATTCATTATACACAAAAATTACTTGCATATATTGTCAATCAACCAACAAATAAAACCATTACTATGCAGTTCTAACCACTTTTTTTTTGTACACTTAGTTAGACAAAGTACGTTATGTCAAGATTTGATACAGCTGATGAATACAGTTTATTTGAAAAACAAATGCCTTCATCACAAATTTCTTAGGGTTAGTCAAGCTATATTGGTGATAGACTTAGATTTGGAACTGTTGATTTTGAGAATTGAATATTAATAGTTGAATGTTATCTTATTGTGACAATAATTGTAAGAACTCATATATATTTTTGTAGATGATAAAGTAATAGTTTTTGTCGAACTAATTATAGAATAGTATTTTATTTTTCTAATATCAAATTTCTTTGACTGAATATAATTCAAAAAGAAAATAGTTTGAAAATTCTGTTTCTTGAATAGAAAATAGACTTTTTTAAATGTTTCTTTTTATTTATTTAAATAAATCTTATTTCATATTGCATATCATTGTTTGAATTCTGCCGTGAAAATAGTCTTGATTTATATGTCCAAGTAACATACATGAAAATCATAAGAATCTTCACTGAATGCAAAATGATCATGCAACAATCATTAAAAGTGTTATACTCAAATATTTAAATTTAATGTGAAAAGAGGTTGAAGATAGAATTATATATGATTTAGCTAATCATTGAAAATCAAATAACTAAATGTTAAAAAAAAACCATCATCCAGATCGTATCAGGCTGGGTTATGTATTACATTCACTAAAATGAATGAATTTAATAAAGAATTAAGCCTTAGTCATGCATATAGGGAGATAAAACACTTCTTCGTTTACTTTCCTAATTTTATTCGTAATTAAGTTTTTGTGATTTAGCTGATGATGAACCATCAAATGATATTTAACGACACATAATATATAAGCAAATCTTTTTCGCCCAGTTTTATGTTGGTCATGGATGAATGATTATATTTTGTGATGTTGCATACTTGTACAAAAGATTGTTTTGGTTATTTTTTTGTATTGATGTTGATCGCTGATATTTTTTTGCAAAAAAGTTATTGTGTTAAATGAACTAAAAACTTGTAGTAAATTATGATGATGATAATCAAAGTCAAGAAATAAAGATCGAAAACATTTCGGAAAGAATACAATATTAAAAGAGAAATTTGGGAACAATAATATTAATAAGAATTAAATCAAATATAGAAAACTTTTCAATATTCGACAAATTTTTGATTGAATAGAAATTATCTAAAATAGAGATCGGAATGACTGATATATTTTTTTGACGGCAACAGCTTCGTGAAAGCAATCTCAACAACTCATACTTTCCCTCTATGCTTGGCTTGAGAAAAGTATGAACTGTAGTTAATGTCACAAAGATATATTTGAGAAGTTTCTATTGTTAGTTATTTAAAACTGACTTCAAATGAAATAACTTGAAGAAATGATTAAAAAGTTTTGGAAAAACATGATTTCTTTTTTTTTAAACATGCAGCTCGAAATTGACCACGTTATTTTGATTCTATAATACTCGTAAACTTTCGCTTCATTTTATAGTCGATCTGCATGTAAACTCTAAAATTAGATATAGTGAAAACATCCATGGCGTATGAACCAGTAATCATAAATATATTTGAGATTTGTTTTTTTTTTGTTCTATAGAATTTTCATCTACTCAGCTTTCTTTAGAACATCTATTGAAAATATTGTTCGTATAATGCAATAGAGTTTCTATAGAAATAAAAAAAGTTGTTTTTTTTAGACTTTTTCGAAAGTAGTACAAAGATAAGGAAAAAACAAGACGGTTCACTTCTGTTCAAAAAGAAATTTCAAAGACAGAAGAAATCAAAAAACAATTTTGCAGTTCTAAAACTTCAGTCATAAAGAAAAAAAGAAAATAATACACTTATTGATTTTCACTTTTTTCAATCATCTTCATTGTTGAACGAATTTATATATCGATTTTTGAATTAGAACTTATCTTAATATTACTTTTCAAAAAATAGTATTAAAACGAGCAACATACAACATCAATATTGATATCATACAAAATGATTATGTTTTTTTCTCTCACGTTAAATAATTAATGGATAGGCATAATCATCTTCATACGAATAAACAACTCAATCAACTGTGAATTTGTTTTCCAAAAACAACAAAACTCATATTCTCCTATCATATATCGGAACGTGATTTTCAATCTATTCAACTCCTATTCTCTTCTCGCATCGATTAAATTCACAGATATTCAACTATAGATAAAAATAACTCATTCAATCGATGAGCATTCTTTTCTTTATGCAATCGATTGTTGTTTTATTGAAGTAGAAGAAATAAATCATTGCATGAACTAGCGAGTTTCTTTTTGCTTTCGGTTTGTGTATGAGTCTGTCAAACGGCTCTATATTCGCTATAGAGAACATTGCTTCATTGAAGCATAAACTATACCAAATAGGTTTTTTATTTATAGTACATATCCATCATTGTGGCTTATACTAGTTACCGTACCAGTGAACATGGTCTCACTGTGTTTGCAATAAGACACAAATTCACTGTAAGTCCACCCATGCGCATCTCTTCAAATAAAAACAAGAAGAAAAAAATACTCTCTTCTTCTCATTAGATTTTTTTCTTTGAATCGAACAGAAAACAGTGACATTGTCTTTTTTTTACGATTCGAGTTTCTTCTGCCGAGTTAGTAGATTAGCATGATTGTGAGGTACTGAACATTCCGAAATACTAACTTAACGTACATAAAATCGAAGTGCTTTCAGATGGTCACCTATGTGGACGTACATTGAACCAAATTTTTTTTAACAAGCAGCCATATTAGGGTGTTTTGAAGGACGAAAGTTTTGCTTGATTTTCATTACTTTTTCGTTACATGAAAGTGCATGCGAATAGCCATCCATCTTGTCACATAAGAACGCAATGTTGTTATAAGACGCACACAAATCAACATGACTTGAAGGGAGAGATTTTTGGTTAATTTCCAGTGCTTTCTAGTGAGATGAGAGTGAATTCAAATAATCACCCTTCTTGTCATAGACAGAATCAAGACTCCTGTAAGGAGTAGCTAATTTAGGATAGATTGAGGAAAGATTTGCTTGTAGAATTTCTAGAGCATTTTTGGTGAGATGAAAATGCAATAGGATAATCACTCACGTGATCATACACATCACCAATATTGTGGTAAGAAATAGCTAGTTGAAGATGATTTAGAGACAGAGTTGCTTGGTAAATTTCGTGCGCTTTTTGATGAGATGAAAGTGCCCTAGGTTAGTCACCCATGTTGTCATGCAGGATAGCAATGATATTATAGCAATCTACCACATTCATATGTTGTGATAAAAGATATTCTTGCTGAACTGTTAGTGATATTTCAAAAAATGTGAGTGCACCTGCATAGTTTCTTTTGTAAGACTCGATCACTCCGAGCCAATAAAATATATTTCCTCTGTCATGATCATTACAGTTTCTTTGAGCAAGCAATTTTTCGTATTAATCTTCAGCTCAGTAAATTGAACTAATTTTACCATCGATTTCTCTAGTCGAAGCCGTGGTGTCGATCCTTTAGTTCATGCAAATCTGGATTATATACATTGGGCAACGTTAAGTCGGCTTGCCAGAGACAATTATTTCTATCGATTTGCTCCACTGACCCAATGTAAAAATGGAATGCATGGAGAAGAGAATTTCTTTTTCTCCTTGGAAACAACCGACATCAAGAACGTTAGCAAACGGTGCTGACGCGATCTATGGATCAATTCTGATGAAGAATAAAATATCCGCAAGATCGAACTTTTCCATAGCATCACGAGCAAAATTGAAGGCTACTTGACGGTTTATACGAGTCGATAAAAAATTATTAAATGATAAAAGTCCACCTTTGCTTCTGATTAGTTGATCAAGGTCAACCTTTGACATTCTTTGATCACGATAAACAGTAAACGGATTTTGAAGTTGATTGTCTGGCAAATTGCTGAGCATAAAGGTCTGCAATTTGGTTGTGAAGATCGAGAATAAAAATATCCGTTTTAATAATGTGATTGGCTTCCATCATTCGTAATAATCGGTTGAGCATCGAAGAAAGAAAACAATCATAGGTATATCCACCAAATAGACTGATACGCTTGGTACTCTTGTTCAAGTTTCTTCACATTTTGTAGTTCTTTTTTATTTGTAGCGAGTAATTGACGACAGTCAGAGATAAATTTCTTAATGTGTTACTGGTTGAAATCGATGATTAATAAAATTTCTTTCATTATTTGAGTGTACATGAATGATGAATCCAATCCATCAAGGTTTTGCTTAGTAGCTCCACTACTGGTTGTGACAAAACTGATGGAGATTATGTTTTGATCACATTCTCGTCCTGCTTTTTGTAGGACTTTACATATCACAGCAATGTCTGTAAAGACTTTTTTAATTTTGACCACAGTTTGGCCCACTGTTTATGTTGAACTTGGTTCCCACGAAAAACATAAATTGTATTCACTTGAAGCGTGTCATGTATGATGAAAGGTATGGTTTGCCCCAATGCATCAGAAACGATTATAAATATTTGATCTTGTTTAAGATTACTGATAAATTTGATACATTCGTCGACCTCTGTGAATGTATTTACCGTCTATGTCATATTTTACTTTTTCTTATGATATCCGGAAGTGTTTTTCTCTCCTTCTCCTTATATATACTTGAACCTTATTTGAAGAAGTTTTTTTGGATGTATAAGAAGTAACTGTTTAATCATATTAAATTCCTATATAATTCTGCCAATAACATTATTTGTTGTCTCTGCTTAGGAGCATCATAGAAATCCATTCGATAACAACAAACCTGACTACTCTGATGTTATTTCTATTTTATATTTGTTTTGGTCTAGACCTACTGACTGTCGAGTGAAAGCGTTAGCGGTGACTCACCATCATGCTTCCATCGATGCCATTGTACCTGTTTTTTTTCTTTCTTTTTCTACTGTTACTGATATTGTTGTATCTCTTTCCTCTCTTCTCTATCTCTTATGTTATATATATGTACTCCGATGTAAGGACAGTCAGATTTGGATAATATAAGAAGAAATAAAGCTGGTCGAAACGAGCTGATAGAAAGTATGCCTAGTTTTATTCTCTTTTTTTTATTCTTCTACCGCATGTTTTTATCATAGGTTGCTATATTTTGTGCGCATTTTTCTATTTATCATTTGAATTTTAACATTTAAAATAGAAATACACAGATAATACGTTCTTCCTTAAACATAAATTATTATTATTATACCATCAAACATGGTTACAGTTAATTATTGGGCAATTGCAACATGTACAATGATGAATATGATTCTTGGAATGTTATGGTATTCTCCACTACTTTTTGGAACAACATGGTGTAGATTGATGAAATTAGATTATAATAAAATGAAAAATGATCCAATTATACAAAAAAATGCTCAAAAAGGTTATATGATATCTTCAATTTGTCATTTAGTAATGGCTATTATGATGGCACATTTTATTGAATATACGCATGCATCAGGATCATGGTTTGATGGATTAAAAATAGGTTTTTGTTGTTGGCTTGGTTTTACATTAACAACAATGTTACCAAATCAAATATTTTCAAAAGATAATTTCTCATGGATACTAGCTGCCATTAATATTGCTTATCCAATGGTTGGATTATCAACAGCTGGTGCTATACTTGCTGCTTGGCATTAATAAAGACATATTGATACTAGTTATGCGTCTTCTTTTTAAAACTCTTGCTCAAGATAGAAAATATACCATAATAGAGTTTATGAAATAGATGTTTGAAAAACAACAAAAAGTCAACGATTTTTTTCTCTTCGAAATAAATAGAGAATGAGAGTATTTCGGTTAAATATGTAATCTATAATCACATAAGTATCAATCATTGCTCCGACTACAGATTTCGAATTCATCGATGCATTTTGGATGAAACTCATCGTTAAAAGCTTATTATTTTTTCATGATATTTCCTCTATCTCAGATGATAGTTCTTCACGTATCAAATCTTTTTGATGAATCTTAATACTGGATTTTACCTCGCAACATTTCGTAGAAGTTACTCACACGGAAGTCACTATATTTTATTTCAGGATAAGCGTACACTAATGGTTTGAAACTACTCAGGTGGTCGTAGTGTGGCAAAATCTTCCGCATGAAACTCATTTTAAACAAAAACAAAATATATAATTTTGTAGAGCACTTGAAATATATTATTTCTATTATTCTGTTTTTTTTATGTAACGATGTGAACTAAGTTTCGCCATCAGTAGTACATCATGTAGTTAATTGGTGGTTCTAATTACCTTTTTTTCATTAGATAGCATAATAATGGTGGAACCAATTGAGATTATTCATTCTTTCTTCTTGTTCGAATCTGAAATAGTGTGCTGTCTCTAAGAAAAAAGTTGTTTCCTTCAACCCATCAACAGCAGATGCACTTCTCACTATTAATATCTATAGATAAAAGTCGAAAAATGAAAAAATAAAAAGAATTCTAATGTATTCTGAATTGTTATAAGATAGGCAACAACTTATGACTTATCTTATTTGAGACAAATGCTTTTTTTCTGTTAATATTCACCTTTGAGAAGGATTTTCCTTCAATAACAGAAGTAACTAGAGTGAAATAATGGAAAATGATCTGATGTTTTGCAACGGGTAACAGATATAGCTTAAGCATGCTCTCGTTAAAAAGAATGAATACATTGTAGCCAGATGTTTCACATGTCATTGAGTATTTGATTCTTGTTTTCACGCTCTTATATATGATACAATAAAAGGCTTTTTTATTTTTTTGATACATCAGAGAAATATTTTAGTTACATTCATTCAATCAATTCATGTGTTTTATTTCAAATGGAAGTCAAAGTAAGACCATCACATTTAAAATATATGATCAAAGTAAAACACATTAATCCGAGTGAAAATTATGTTAAATGATAAGACTATATGTGTTTATCGAAAATAGATGTCTCGATAAGATTGTGCTACATTTTATCATTATTCGTATCGTCAAAAAATGCAAAAGTTTTCTTCCGAATAATTTCGATTCATTTTTGATTAAAAAATGTATTCATGCATTAACCACACATGTTAAAAGTGATTTTAAAGAAATATAATTTTAACATAAAAATATCTATTGATCGATACTAATTGCATATTCTAACACAAAAGACACATCTAAATTTAAAAATAACTGGTTAATTCAGAAAAGTACAAGGACCAATATCTTACGAAATATAACTGATATTCTATGTGATGAAAGAATATTTTCACTTTGAACAATTTCAAGCAACAAATAATTCATAGTGATTAATGATAATAATCATTTAAATATAAAAATATATAATTTAATACAGTTCTAAGTTGTCAAGTGGTAAAGTGAAGTCAAATTGTCAAGATTAAATTTCTATTCAAACAGTGCCATTATTGTCTATATCGATAGTACGAAAAAAATAGAGATGTCAGTACAATCGAAAAGTATTTTGCTTCGATCACATTTCTTGATAGCTTGTCATAAACCAAAGACAATACATCTGAATCAGAATAAAATTCTAAATTGTTTGATATATTATTGTCTCAAATTACTCATTTCCCAAACTTTTGAATCAAAGTGCATCAGTAACTTCAACATCTGTTATAGCAAGCGTGATTCATTGGTCCCAGGCATCATACCAAAACGCAATAGAAAAATAAGGAATATTCGTATTTATATGTAAAAGAAAATAATTGAAAAATATTGTTTTCTATTATTTTATTTTTATTAGATAATGACAGTGGATACAGCTGCAGTACCAGAAAATAAGAAAACTAATCCTTCCATCGTTCGTAGCTAAAAAAAAAATTTCATTTTTTTTATTATTTTTGTTGATTTGTAATATTTTTATTTTAATTAGACGAAACGCGATCGACGTGATGTTATACGACAGGTCCGTGAAATTACTGGTCTTGATGATAATTTTATAAATCAAACAATCGAAGCATGTAAAGACAGTACTGGTCGTTATTCATTAGAACAAGTTATTAATTTATTATTTGATGATAATGTTTGTGTTCTTTAAAATAATGAAAGACTTTTTTTTATGTCTCTTTTTTGTCTCTAAATTAGCTTCGAAATAATCTTCAACAATCAACTCATAATAATCAGAATCAGAATCAATCTCATCCTAATCCAAATGCATCTGTTCAAGCAACAGCTACACCATTATCACCCCCAACATCTGATAGAAATCATGGTGATACAATTACAGATGATGTTATTGAAATTTCACCAGAAAATGATAATCAACAAACAATTGATGATGATTTAGAACGGTTAGAATAAAACTAAAAAGAAACTTTTGATAAGCCGAAAATTACTCATTTGATTAATTAGTAAAAGATCATTGTGCAAAAAAAAAAGGAGATTTTGTAATGAATGATTTTTGTTTTTGAATCATAAGATATTTGTTCACATTTGATCCACAATAAGTTATTTTCGATGAGTTAGGTCCAGAATTTTGTGCTTGTTTCAAATGCAGACTTAGAAATTTTGTCTGAATTTTTATGCTCGAGTGTAGTAAAATAATCTTTGAAAAACCCAAAAATATAGTTTGGATGGAAAATTTTTATAATTTTCGGTATTGAAATTCGAAACTAAAAAATCTCGAATCTTTATTTATATATCAGTTTGTAGATTGGAAGCTACCCTACAAAATACACTTGTTGAACCTTTTCTTGTCCTTCAATAAGGTCTCTTAATATTGTTTTTTTCCATGTACTCATTTTTGAAAACTCGATAATCGTTTATGTTCGAAGAAGCTTTTGAAAAATATTCTTGGTTAAAAGCAATAGTTTAGTTCAATATTATATTTTTGGTAGTGCAGTATCTGTTCTACAAAACGATCGACTTCGACAATTTTTGATATGTTCGAACAGGAGCTTGTAGACTGAACAAAAAAAATGATTCGTTCACTACTCTTAAATTAAAGCAAACATAACATTTGTGAGATCATATTCGATAAGAATACAAAAATCATAGCTTTCAATTAATCGAAAATACTTTCTAGCGGATTTCGAAGTATACAAACATCTTTTCAATCATTCTTTATATCTAGCAAAAAAATGCATAACATTTTGCAATGTCAACTTGAGAAATATAATATATTCACAAAAATTTTACAATATAAGAATTGAAGTTATCTTTTTTCCAAAGATATCAATAGATAGATATGTTTCGATAAATTTTTTTATTGGAAATAATTATTTATTAAGTGCTCTACAATTATCACGTGAAACAGTGGAACAAATAATTGATGAATCAGATATAGCTGAAAGAAAATCATGCGATGAACCAGTTGGTTTAAAAAATATTGGAAATACTTGTTGGTTTAATTCTATTGTTCAAGCACTATATACATTACCTTATTTTCGTCAACTTATATTAAATTTTCCACGTTCAGTGATTAATCGTGAATTAACTGATAGTGTATGTTGGTTGTTTTGTTTTTGTTTTTATTTTTATTTTAAAATAAATTTAGGAAAAACAAGCAATTTGTTTTACAGAAGAATTACGTAATTTATGTTTTTTAATGTTAAAATCACCACGTCGTTCAATAAATCCTGATCGTGCAATAAAAAAATTTAAAAATACACGAAAATTATGTGGAGTTGATTTTTCACATGAAGTATTTTATTTTAAAATATCAATAATAAAAATTTAAATTACAAAAATTTTTAGGATTGTTCAGAATTTGCTACACATCTAATTGATCTTGTTGAACTTGCATATGAAACAGTTGGAAAAAAGTTCGGAGTTTTTGTTTTTTTAACTATTAGTTCAGTAACACATAAAAATTCAATTTATTATTTATTATAGTTTAATGAATATTGATAATACAACAATATCAACAAATTTTATTAATCCTATTAATACATTTGTTACAGGAGAAGTTATTGTTGAAAGAAATGAAAATAATTCAAGTAAATTTTGTTGTTTACAGTTTCGGAAGAATATTCTGTTTGAAATTTAGTTCGTGAAGCATTAAGACAAATAAATATTCAAATGATTGATTCAAGTAATCTTTATGATGGTCTTGAAGCTCTTTGGCTTGGTTCAGCAGATGAAAGTCTTTCTAGTCAACAAGTATATTTCATATTTATTTATTCACTTACTCTTGCAAATAGAATTTAAATAGTAAACCAGAGAACGTCATAGAACATAGGACAGTATCAAAAAAATAAAGATAGACATCCATAATGTGAACATAAGCATAAGTGAAGAAACATTAGTGTACTGAATTCTACTACTTGCAGGATACGAATTCTGTGGCGTTTCCTATAGTTCTTTCTAAATAATTAATCAATTTAACTTTGAGTTATTTTAACAGAATATAATAAATCGAGCTTTAGCTCTTTTGAAGAGAGCAATAGTAGTTTTATTTATTTATACGAGAGATGTGCAGAGCTAGCCTTCCGTACTCTATAGTATAACGTAAGAGTTAGAAAATATTTGTTAGTTAGGTTATAGAGTATGAAAAAAAGCTTATCCTGCATATTTCTATCTCTAATCTATACATTAAATGATATTGTAGAAGACAATCATTAAACTCATATTTACTTCATATTTATATTAGGCTATTGTTGAACAACGATGGCTTACACGTTTACCGCCTGTTTTATTTATCTGTCTTAATCGTTATCGATTTTCACAAACAACAAAACAAGCATCTAAAATAATTGCACCGTTCGAATTTTATCCAGAACTTTATCTTGATCGTTATATGTTAACTAATAAAAATCTTATTCTAAATAAACGAAATATTGCTCGAACACTTTATGCTCAATTACATGAGTTAGAGAAAACATTAGACAGGTATTGAACGAAAAACAAAACGAAAAAGATTATAATGTATATAATTTTGTTGTAGTTATTTAAAATATCCATGTAATAATGAATCATTTTCACTTGCAAATGCTATTCGAGTTGTTTATGAATATGCAACAGGTTGTCGACTTAATCCAACATTACCTAAAAGGTTATTTTTCTGCATTAGAAAAATTTTTTTTTCTTTAGAAATTTTTATTCAACTAATTTTTTTTTCTAGAAATGATTCAGTATCATTTGATCAAGCAACATCACCGCGTTCTCGACAACATTCTGTTATGCCAATACAAAGATCACATTTATCAAATGAAGAATTTCAATTTATTCAAAATACGCTACCAACATGGTTGACAGAAATCGAAGCTAAATGTGCCAGTAAGTAGAAAATAAAAATGAAAAAATTATTTGAAAAGTAAAAAATAAATTTTGGTAGATATTCGTGAAGAAATTCGACGTTTAAAAAACGAATTAAAACAATTATACAACGAGTCTCAATTAAAACAAGTTTGACAAATTCAATTCATTAGTTATAAAATAAATAGAAAAATTTCATTTTAGGTTCTATATACATTGCATGCTGTTTGTGTTCATGAAGGAAGTGCAACACTTGGTCATTTTTGGACTTATGTTTATCATACAGATCGACAAAAATGGTATCGATATAATGATAATGAAGGTAAATATTTATCAACAAAAAATACAGTATTTATTATCATCTTTACGTTAACGATCTTACTATTTAAAGTATACAAATATTTCCCAACTTTAAAAATACGTTTCAATTTAGACTTTGGGTATAAGTTAGACTCACATAAGACGTTAAAACCTTCAAAAGGATAAGAACTTTTAGGCCTTCCATACAATATCATAGTGATTTTGCTTAACTTTTAACTTATAAGTAAACCTACTTGTAACTAGAATGTTTCGGAAATTTCAGCTGAAAAGAATAGTCACTTCATGAGATATTAAATTTCCAAAAATAATTGATACTTCAAGAAAGATTCGAGAATCGCATATTTTTCGGGAATTCAATAGAGCATGAAGCGGATATTCTTTTCAGATAAAATTTTCAGGACATTCTTGTTACAAATACTACTATCTATAAGCTAGAACTTTATTAAAACAGCTCTAACTTTTCAGTGAAAATTTAGAGACTTTTGTCCGTTGTTTGGAGTTTTTAATATCTCATTGAAATCTAGCTTATCCATACAATCCAAATTCAAAAGGAATTTTCAAGTAGGAAAGGCTTTTCATAAGATAGAACAAGAAAGAGATTCATTCATGAAAAGCTCTAATAATTCGAAAACAAATAAATTTTTCTCTATATACCTTTAGAAAATCAACTTCAGAATCACATATCATCTTTGAGAAAAAAAGAAATATTTTATTTTATTTTATTCGTAGTAACTGAAAGTAAATGGGCCGATGTATTGGAAGCTGCTATTGGTGGTCAACGAACATGTAATGATCGTGAAGTACCACGTGTACCTAGTGCCTATTTATTAGTTTATATAAATGCTGAACAAAAATCATTATCTAATGGTTTGTCTACTTTAAATTATTAGTATTATTGCTTATTGTATATAAATATTTATTTAGATGTATATTATGAATTGACGGGTGATCTTCAGCGTGTTTTACATGATGATTTAATTTTATTACAAGAACAAAGAGAAACTATTAAGCTCGAACAACTATATAATGATGTTAAAACAATATGGGAACGTATTGAAAAATCTCAACCAATACATAAAGTTTTAAGTCTTCCATTTTTTGCTGGACCAAATGCTCCTTTTGGTATATTCTATCATACATATAGATTGATAAGACACTAGAAAAATTTTTTTTCGCCCAAATTTCTCAGAAGTTATAACTTGAGTACAAACATTTTATTATAATACTTAGGAATATTTAGAATTATGTTCAAAACTTCATTTCTTTAGATCTCATTTATCATTATATTTTGAGATTAATAGAGAATGTCATATGAGTTTCAATCGTCATGAGTTACACTCATACTCACATCCTGTATAACAAAAATATCTGATTAGTTGGAAGTATAGTACAAAGTAGCCATCTTAAATGGTTATTCTGATGTGTCAGAAATATATTTCAACACGTGATTATACAAGTGCATGCAAACAAACGCATGTACAAATTTATGTCATATCGTATGGCTTTTCTTTCTGTCGAGATAATAAAGAAAAAGTTAAATTCTCTTATCCGTTCGTACATTCGAAGAAAGTGAAAAAGAGTAATCAATTTACTTGAACACACAAAAACATAATATAAACAACTATTCTTTATTAATCATTCATTAATAGAAACAATTTTCATTTTGAAAAAGTAATACACTGTATAGTCAAATAAAAGAAGAAACTATTTCGATACTTTCTATCATTAAATAAATCACAGAAACTTTGTAAGAGTCTTATGCTCTTGTTACCATGAGAGAAACATTGCTTTATTCGATTACCCCAATGAAAACCTTTTTTTTTTCTACTACCAAGCGTTTTAAAAAGTTTCTCCAAACTTGAAATATCTCCCTTGAGATGCGTTGATGCACACCGATAGATCATTTCCGTTTGCTGCGAAATTATTCAGATGAGTTTCTAATTCATATCAAAAATAATGTGAGACAGATAAAAAATACAACGATGTACAACACTTCAACGGCTCTAATTTTGTACATAAATATGTTGAAGTATTAAAAGAGAATACTTATACTCAAATTATGATTTTTAGAAGAGTTGGACGAAAAAAAAAATTTTTTCTAGGTGTCCAATGTATATAGTAACTTTTTTTTCTATATAATAATTTGTTTAGATTCCGAAATAGTTAGACCAGTTGTTGATTCCACAATACGTGTTTTAAAAACTTATGAAACAAAAATTCTTTCAATTGAACTTAATCATTTACTTCAAGAAGTAAATAAATTTCAATGAAATTTTATTTAAATAAATTTATTCGTTTATTAGATAATTGATAAAGAAATAAAAACTTATTCACCAACAGCTAATATTATAGCATCAGCATTACCACATAATGATTATCGTTTACAACATGTTCTTTCATATTTTTCAGCAAATCGTATTGATATAATTTATCGACAACGTATTATGTATGATATTATACGTCTTTTACCTATTTCTAATGATGATATTCGGTAATGAAGTGATATTTAATTTTATTATTAGAAAAATTAAAATTATATATTTTTGTTTTAGATTAAGATTATTTAAATTACAAGCAACAATTATTTGTAATGAAATGAAAATGTCAAATGACGAGGTTCAAGAATATCAAGTAAATTTTATAATTCTTTTTAAAAGTTTTTAGAAGATTTAAAAATAATATTTTATAGAAAATATTAAGTGATTATAAAGATTTTCGATCTGTTATTGCTGCTTATCTTGTTGGTTATCAATTAATGCATGAAAATAAGTATGTAAAAATTCAATGAAAAAATTTCTCTTTGTGGAACTCACATGATGTTTTTCAAAAAAAAAGAGATCTAGGGGGTATAAGTCGAAGTTTTGCCGCGGCTCCTTTCGTAGTAAAGAGCTGGCAGAGAGAAAGGTTCACGGAAAGAAGAAGAAGAAAGAATATCTCTGCTTGTGAACTACCTTTGCAGAATGGGCTGCTGTCTAATAGAGTTCTCGTGCTTGATCACTTGAGCTCCACGTCACACAAACTCATCGAAGAGCAAATGTATGTCATAAACATAGTCAGCATGCTATTGGATAGGTAATTCGAGACAAATAGTCGTTCGTGACTTGATAAAGGTCATTACATGACTGCATAGGCGGCGGAACGTTTTGAATCTAGGGTAGGCTCAAAATTTTTTATAAGACCCCTACCGACAGGTCAGAAATAGAGCGGATAATTTTTTTCTGCTATACTACTCAAATAAACGCAATTAATACTGTTTATTTCTAACTCAATTTTTTAATTCGCAGTATTAGTTCAAATCAGAGATGAGTTTGCAACTTATGGCAAAGAACTTGTATTCAAATAGCCACCTAAAATTTTGTCTTGATTGAATATTGACTTTCTAACATAGTCCATTGGATGCAAAAAATTTTGTATCGGAATCTGGATTGTTAGTCTTCGTACTCTCAATGGAATTCTTTTACTTCAGATTTGAAAATTATTTCGAAGATGCTGCAGTTGTTTTGATTAATTTTTCAGTGACTAGCACATCTTACATATTTTTCAAACACTCTTGATGGTAATATTGTAATAACAAAATTATAACTGACTCTTGCATGCAGCTAGCTCCCATCAGATCTGTATTCGAGAACTTGTGCCTGGACTCAGAGCTGACTCTGGACAACAGTAATATTTCAGACTCAGACTCAAAACTAGGGTCGATTACATTCTGAACTTATTTGGTGAG
This sequence comes from Rotaria sp. Silwood1, assembly GCA_905250075.1. Taxonomy (NCBI): domain Eukaryota; kingdom Metazoa; phylum Rotifera; class Eurotatoria; order Philodinida; family Philodinidae; genus Rotaria; species Rotaria sp. Silwood1. Next base: position 161,502 of record CAJNOP010000416.1, read on the forward strand.
CTGCTTTCAACAAAGAGCTTTTGATTTGTACTACTGGAAATTAGGATTCTTACGACGCAGTAGTGCTCCTAGAAAAGGAATTCCATTGTGGATTAGTTCAGTGTGTTGAAAATGCGTGATTGGCATCTGAGATTGACTGCTGAGAGAAGAGAAACTTTTCGGCATTATCCAGTAGCTATGACTGCAAGATCCTGTGAAGGTATTCTTCACTCGTAACAAAACAGTGATGTGAACTCATTCCTAATGTATACCAGGACACCTAATCATACGAAACTCACAAGAGAACATTCACAGGTGCCAGAGCGCTTTTCAGACGGGGTTTCATGCATCTTGTAGGCCATAGTGAGCTGTGTCTATGGTTTAAAAAGTTCGGGTTTCTGACTTGTTTCTGAGGAGATATCTAGCTTCTAGTGAATTTTCTCTCTAGTATGCCCACATTGGCAGTAAAGCTATAGTTTCGAATTTTGATCTGAAACTTTGCCTACATAAAGGCCTCAGCTTGACTAGTTTGCATAAAAAATTTCAGAAGTTTGAAATGAAGTCTCTCTAAGATATGAAACTATCAAGGTACAGTCCCTTTTTCATAAATAATATATATAATATGCATTTTTTTCAAAGCTTCGTATCTTGAAGAGGCTTTGTCCAAAACTTCTGAAATTTTTTATGCAAACCAGTCAAGCTGAGGCCTTTATGCAGGCAAAGTTTCAGATCAAAATTCGAAACTATAGCTTTACTGCCAATGTGGGCATACTAGAGAGAAAATTCACTAGAAGCTAGATATCTCCTCAGAAACAAGTCAGAAACCCGAACTTTTTCAACCATAGACACAGCTCACTATAGGCTACAAGATGCGTGAAACCCCGTCTGAAAAGCGCTCTGGCACCTGGGAATGTTCTTTTGTCAGTTTTTTTCCTAGAAGTGTCAGTAGTTACCGGTGATGACAGCAAAAACTTTCAAGCACTAACCAAGTTTGTTAATCTGATAGAATGAGAAACAACTGTTCGAGTCTCTCTTAGGCTATGAAACTTCAAATTTGATGAACTTCAGCCTACTGAGGCCTTGCGGCTCCGCCGTCTATGGAAGTGTACTGTCCTTTATTGCTTAAAATTCAAAAGTTATTTTGAACAGAAGTTTATAACAAAAGTCAAATTATCTTATGTTGGAAATAAAGAATTTGACGTAGATATAGATGTCCACGAAAACCAATCAGTATGCCTCTGTACACGAGTTTGTAATAGAGAAAATGCAGACTGACCTTGTAATAACGTGCCATCTGTCAGAAGAACATGCAAATTAACTAATATTAGAAAATTTATACGTTAAATCGAGCCTATCCAAGCCTTTATATGTACTAGTTCGAGCCTACCCAAGCCTTTATCCGAGCCTACCCAGGCCTTTATCTGAGCCTACCCAAGCCTTTACCTCTTCAACATAGGGTAGGCTTGTGCCTACCCAGGCCTCGTGGCTCCGCCGCCTATGCATGACTGGTAGTGCTTAGGTTTGTTCACAGTATCTTGTAGATATGTATCAAACAGCCCAGTCATTCAGTCATGGTGACTGACCAACGGTCACCAATCACGTTTTCATATCAACCGAGGACAAAGAACGTCACTCTGTTTTTCACAGTTTCTCAGCAATAGAGAAAGTGTTGAACGGTATTAGCAACAAAAATTTGACTGCTCTAGAACGTTGGAAAGTCTTCTTCGAAGTTTGAATGTCTTAAATAGTGCAGTTTTTTTCTGGCTCAAACTTAATATTCAAGATGTCAAGGGCGATGATTAGTAATGCATTGATTTGCCTATATGATTAACGTGAAAAACTATAAATTAATTAATTGATCACTTTGAAAAATAAGGATTATCAGAGCTTTTGATCTTGTCGAGATATATATTAGTGCATTAAGACCTCGCAGTCCAGCACAAAACTTTCAAAACTTCGTGTATTTGTAGAAAGTTTTCAAAAAATCTCATTTCCTTCCATTCCAATACACCCGCATTGGAAAACCAAGGTGTTATCTGTGTGTAATTGCAGAATGGTTAGAACTTTACTAAATAATGCATGTTAATGTAAAAAGTTTGTATTTACGACAATTATTACCAAACCAATTCTGCATTGATATGTAAATTTCAGTTATTTTGTAATGTTCATGCAAGAGTTAAGTGTTTTCTTCAACCTAAATCTGTTATTTTTCGTAAAATGAAATGGATCTTCAATAAATTCAAACTATATTAATTCAATAAATCTTATTCATTATTTTAAAATTTTTCACAGTTCCTAACATTCATGTACACACGTACCTATTCAGCCTATAAAAAGATACATGTTCGAACCTTGACTACTATGTGTTCATGCATGATTGCTACGTATGCTTCGGTTGTTAATCATTTTAGAATTTTTTTTCATATACATGCGATAGTTCGTTAATAAAACACTTGTATGTTCTCGCATGCGGTAAGAAAATGCAGGCACATGCACAAACTTCCATTGTATGTATACACAGCACTCTGTGTATAGTTATAAGTGTTTTTTAAGCTTTCGTTTTTGATTGGGCTGCTTTATATATATAATGGATATGTGCAACAGACTTATTTGTCTAGTTAAATCAATGATAAGGAGAAGCATAATAATAATAATGTAAAATTAAGCAACATTGAATATGACATTGAAAAAGAACGAACGAATAGCAACAAGGACAACAAAAAGTAAAACGCCAGTAGTATAAGCAAAAAAAATCTGTTTAAAATACAGAAATAAATAAGAGAGATGATTTTATTTGCCATCGACTAACCTTGAAAGACAACTATAGTTTGCTAGAGAATTTTCACTTGATGTATTTGGTTTTAATGCTCATTTTGCAAAAAAAAGTGATTGGTGAGTACTTTTGGAATAACTTTTGATAGAAATAAGATAGAGCGCTGTGATTTTTTGCCTTTAGAAAGAGTAGATCAAATTGTATCGAATCATAGACTGTACGTTCTCTTCAGATGTTTTTGGAGTTTTCTTCATTAAGTTTATAAAAAAAAAAGTGAAAATGTAATTTTTTTTTTCACAACAATTGCTTCAAAAATTGGTCGAGAGTTTCGACCAGAATACCTGTTACTCCTGAATAACTAAACCTAAACTTTGAGGCTTGTCTAGTTTTTCAGATCTTTCATTAGCAGTTCGGATGCAGATCTGATAATTGAAAATTTATTATAATCACCTCATAGGTCAAGAAAACTTGTAGTACACGATTCAATGCGTTATCATTTTTGCCTTTTTAAATGTGAAGACCCTAAGTCTCCAGCATGTTTCTACCAAGAGGTATTAAAAAAGTTCCTATCCATCTTTTTTTTTTTGAAATGGATGTTATTATAATGAAACTTAAGAACACATGTGAGTTCCATATTTAAGCCTCAAAAGGACTGTACTAACACAAGTTTTTTCAATTATTTAGATTTGATGAAGCCATAACATACTTTTGTGTTGCTTGTGAATATAATTTACGCCTTTCAAAACAATGCATGTTACCAATGAGAGCTATGGACAGTTATCTATTATTTAAAACAAGACGATTATGTTTTGAAGTAAGATTTTATTTTTTTAATTTTAATTTATCAATTTTTATACTTTCGATTTAATAGAAATGGAATGATGTTGTATTAAATCGTTTTAAAACTACACCTGATTATCGTCTTGATATAATGATACATCAATTTCTTCCATGTTTAATGCAACTTAAACTTAGTTCAGAAGATGATCAAGCATATATAACAGAAATTCAACGTATTTGGTGTTTATTACTCGATAAACTTGAACGTATGTATTTAAACAAATGAATTAATTTGAAGGAAAAACTAATCTTAATTTAAATCATATTTAGCTAATGAACATTCAATTTTACTTGAAGAATTTCTTCAACGTTTACTTGAACAACCAGTTGGTCAACATTATCATTCTGTATCAATAAATAAACACCAATTAATTGAACGATATGAAGAAACTGTTCGAGATTTAATTCATCGACATCCATCATTTTTTACTCATAAAAATGAACAACCATCTCCTATGCGATCAAATCGTACAACAAATGTAATTGGATCTGTTCAAATTCCTGTTGTTATACATCATCATCAACAACCACCACAACAACAACATCATCAACAACCATTACAACAACAACAACATCATCAACAACCATTACAACAACAACAACAACAACAGCAACCATTACAACAACAACAAAGACCTATTCAGCAATATCGATCTAATCAACGTGGATCATCACCAATGCAACAAGGTGATGATGAACAAGAACCATTACCTCCATCTTCATAAAACAAATAAATTGCTTTATAATCTATTCGGTGCTATAATCAGTAACATACATATGTTCGAATGTAGCTATAATAAGCCCGGTCTCAGTTTTTTTCCTCACTCTTTCTCATAAATCGTGCACATGCATGTTGTTACTTATTGTACCATATCTGTTTTTTTTTCTCTCTATTTCTCACATCTTTCTTATACATTATACATATTTTTTTTTGTGTTACCCTTTTTGATTCCTTTTTTTTGCTTGTCAAACACAAACACATAAATTTAGTTTTTCTTTTTGTATAGCATTTAAATTTTTGCAATTTGTTTTGGATTACTTGTTGTCGTCTTGTAATATGTGTGATGATTATGTGTGTATGTGTGTGTTTTGTTTGTTCTCATGCTTAAGGTGATCTGATTATTGTTTGACTTTTACTTTAGAATGATAATGAAGACAACAATAACATAAAAACAAAATAGTGTGAATATCAATATGAATTCTTAATGATCTTTTAATTCAATAAAATTTTTTCTTTCTATGAAATTTTAGATTAGGAACGATAATAACGTTCAAAATTGATGTTTTTAAGTTTACTATTGAAATATGGATAAATCACGGCGAAACGAATATATAATGTATTGAAATTAACCATTTACAGTAAAAATGAAGAAATAATAGAAATCTTAGTTATGCATCATAGAAGCTAGAGACTAGTTTCGAAATCAAATCTTGTATCAAATGTAATGGTAGGTTGGTTTACAAGAAATATCGTTCGACTGATGATTAGTTAGAAATATATGCATCATCTAGATTATAATGGAATATGAATATCTCTAAAAGTGTTCGGACTCATGGCTTCTTGTTGTTGACATATTGCATTTTTAAGATATTTTTCAATACAATACTGTGGTCTCCCTCAGGAACACCAAAAAAAAACTAATTTCCAAATTTCGACTTGAAAATTTGCATACAAAAAAGAAATATTGACAAGAATAGTTTATTTTGAAAGTTTCAGATATCTTCGTTATTTCTATTCCAATACGTAGCCATGATAAAAACGAGCCTTTTACATCACATACATAAAACTTCAGATTCGATGTTCGTCTTTCATAACAGGAGCAAATTGCATTACATGATACGTTTACGATGAATTATTTTCATCAAAGCTTGTTTCTATGCAAAGTTTCACGTTGAATTTCGAAAATCAGTTTTTCTAATATTACTGAGGGATTATTTAAGATCTGCAACCTGTTATATATACTCGTTTTTGATAATGTAGCTGATAGTCATCATCATAGAAAGTATGCTCAACGATAGTCTTTCTTATGACTAGGGCTGTACAGCTCACGCTCATGAGCGCTCATATGAGCGTGAGCGTTTTTTCGCTGACGCTGACGCTGACGCTCACGTGAGGAGTGGTTGCTCACGCTCATATGAGCGCACATGAGCGTGAGCGGTACAGCCCTACGCTCATGCTCAGGTGAGGGGTGGTCGCTCACGCTCATATGACTAGGGCTGTACCGCTCACGCTTATGTGCGCTGATATGAGCGTGAGCGACCACCCCTCACGTGCGCATGTGCGTCAACGAAAAATCGCTCACGCTCATATGAGCGCTCATGAGCGTGAGCGGTACAGCCCTACTTATGACAAACATACACTACAGACTATTCATGTGCTGCAAATCTACAACATAAAAATCAATCATTATGCAGTTTGCTGAAGCTAGCCTAAAAAAATTCATAGTAAAAAGTTATGAATATATGTGATAATATGTCGACGATTTGAAATGTTGTATATTAATGGAATTCTGATAAATATAAACTAAAAAATATATAAATAGACATAAGATGCGAATAAGGATCATTAAAACGAAGGTGAGTAATGTGATCAAGTAATCAATTAATATAGATCAAGAAACATTTTACAATGTTATTCAATAAATATTAATTTCAAATTGTTTAAATATTGATGTTTGTGAAAAATTTTTATTTGTTTCATAAACTTTCATCTATTACTGTTCCTTTATAAATACTACTTTCACAGCATTAACTATAAGATATTTAGATTTTATTTTGAAATTATTGGTTTTCATTTAGATTTGTCGAAACATCGATGAATAATTCAATTGGAAAAAAATATATAAACGAATTTGATTCATGGAACTTATAACTTTAAGTTTCACATTAAATCTATAAAAATGTGTTCAATACACGTCTTCGTAACCATAGTCAGTCTTTAATATAACAGACACATAAATCAATTGTTATCACTTCACAATCTAATCTTTGAATCTCATACTAGAAATTCTCTGATTGTCTGTTAGTTTCTATTATCAGACAAAAAGACTCGGTGAAAGCTTTCTTTCTTAACCTTAGATTAGATTTAACTTTGTTATAAATAATTTGTACATCAAGTAGCATTGTAATCGATAGATCCTGATAATAAATATTATCGATCTACTAAAGTCTAATCAATAAATTATTTTCAAGCTCTCTTTTCGAAATGAAATTCCTTCGTTTAGAGCTTCTACATTAATCAGTTTTTTAGATAAATTGACTAAATATGTTTTGTCTATCGAGAATATTAACATCGAATATACGACCATTATTTATATTAAAAGTAATTATATACATATAATTGTTATTATAATTATAGTTTTATTGTGCTTGTTTTCATTTTTGCTTTAAAGAACATATCATCCATGGCAACACTTTCATCGCCAACAACAACTTATTCCGGTCTTGTTTCAGATACATTAATACGTATTTATAATAAATATCATTATAAAAATGATATTAAATTCGCTAAAACAGCATGTCAAGCAGCTAAATTTCTTGACGAATATTTATCACGTCATGAACAAGCAAAAAATAATGAAAATTCAGTATTTTTGTGTCATATATATCATATGTTTGTTGAATTTATATTTAATACACTTGAAATTGTAGAAAAAGATTATTATACAACAAATACACATGATCTTGAGGTTTGATTTATTGTTTAAATAAAAAAAAAAACAAGATAATTTGATTCTCGTTTCCTATATTTATATACAGAATATACATTATAATATTTTTACAAATACACATTTTAATAAACATTGTGGCTCAGAAAAAGGTCCTCATGGTGAAACTTCATTATTTATGATATCATATATAGCACAAAAAATAAAATTTGATTATAATATTACATTGTAAGATTTACTTTATTAAAGAAATTGAATTCTTTTACTTTGATTATTTCAGTGAAGAATTTAAACGACATGCTTGTCATGTTGATGCCTATATTGAAAAAATGATGACATATCTCAGAGAAAAACATTTGACAGATGGTAAATAAATAAAAAAGCTTTTTTTTTTTCTTTGTAAATTATTATTTATTTATTTTTTTTTTATTCTAGATCAACAAAAAAATGGAGTGAAATCTCATATTGACGAAACACCTTCTATAATTTAATACATTTGCTTTTTCTATGTTTCTTTCATACTGATTTATTTTTTAGTCTTTTTTTTCCGCATTAAACAGATTGATCTCATATAACAGTAATAAAATTTTTTATTGGTCATTATTCTCATCTTCATAAAATGAAACTGATGGTTTGACTGCTTCAAAAATACACCAACGACGTTGGCCTGAGTTTGTTAAAGAATATTTTAATTTCCATTGTCGAACACATTCATCTCGCTCTTGACGAGTTAATTTCTAAATGAATAGAACAACAAAAGAATAATTTATATATATAGAACATAAATATATAATATTTACAGAATTCGGATTCATTCGATTTTTTTCAGCAATTTCAATTTCATTTTGACAATATTGTTGATATAAATCAGAACGATCTTCTACATGTACTTCAATAAAACCACATTTTTCAAAAAGCTTTAAAAAAACAAAAAGAATAAAAACAATTCAAAAATTTTCATCGTTTTTTTCTTGCTGTATTACTTCAGCATATTCTTGTATGGGTGTTATAGTATACATGCCAGAACGTGCATAATCAATAAGATCTTGTGAAAATGGTGTATTACCACAACAGAAATCAGTAATTAATAAACGACCACCATGTTTAAGCCATGTATAAAAATTATTAAGTAATGCTGTTTTATCCGAAACATGAAACATGACATCACGACTTAAAAAAATTCAATATTTAGAATTGTTTTCTAGAAACAAAAATCAAAGTTTCTTTTTATTACCTATAAATAGCATCAAATTTTGATGGTGCAAATCTCATTTTTGTACCATCACCAACTTCAAAACGAATTCGATGTCCTTTATACGATAAAGCGCGATCCCATGCTAAAATTAAACCATATGAATAACTTTCAAAATCAAACCAACATCTTGTTTTACTTAGTACCAATGCCGATCATGTTAGCTGAAATATCTACACCGACAATTTCACAACCATAATCCTATAAGAGTAAAAAAGAAACTCAATTTTTTGAAAGAAATAATTTCTTTTTTTTTTTAATTATAAACTTGAGAAATTTGAAATGAACTTCCACCAGTTGCACTACCAAAATTTAATAAACGTTGTGATGATGTTAAATTAAGTCGTTTTATAAGTTGTCCTGTTAATTCAGCACCACCAATAGTAACATAACCTTCTCCACGTACAGATTCATATTTTTGTATACTTTTAAGAGCATATTCAGAGTGATCAAGAAAATCTTGTAATGTTTTATAACCATGAAGATTTTGTAAATTTGTTTTTAAAAATAGAAAGCAAACCTAAATAAATAAATAAATGTTTCTTTTTTCTTTTAATTCTTCTCTTTTACTTGATTATTATTATTTTTTATTTCATAATATGATTCCAATGCTTTAGCAAAAATAAGTTCATAAACTTGATCATGTGGATGTTCAGGTGTACCATTTAATAAGCGTGATTGACATATATCAATATATTGTCGTGGTGAACGATAATATGTTGGATTTTCATCAGGTTTGATATTTCCTATAAAAATAAAAAGAATTATATCAATTCATTCGATAATAAAGGTCAAACATAGTACTGGAGCCAGAAAAATTCTGGAGGAGGGAGCTGAGCCTCCATCTAAAGCTGAAAATAAGTATACCCTTCCAATTTTAATTAAACATCGTTCAAATGGAAGAAGAACTATAGGGAGTCCGAGAGTACCAGCCTGATTTTCGAAGAGATGCCGACTTCTAGGATTCTACACTAGATGAAAAGCTGAATCCTGAAAGAGCTCAAAGATTCCTGTAGGGACTCAGTCATCAATCGAAAAACATCAGAAATAACACAAAATGTGTACATAGAGCTGTTAGCCGATCATTTGATTGGCGGCGGCGGCGGCGGCGACAACGACAAAATTTTTCCTATGTTAGTTTACAGGATCTTTCGTAGGTCCCTACCATTAAGATAAATATTAGACGTTCTGTTCTCATAGAATTATAACGCTTTTTTCTCTTAGCACACTCATGTCTTTTTATGCAAACATTTTTCCACTAGATGTAACTTTATTTTCATTAATTCAAAAAATTTACACTGTCCCATCATACAATAACTTCAAATCACACAACAATAACTCATCATATAAGCCAAAATAGCAATAGTGTGACTATTCATCTAAAATACAAATTAAATTTAAGCATGATAGCTTGGAACTGGCACTTTATCTTTACTTTACCAAATAAAGTAAAGTATTAGAACTTTACTTTACCTGGTAAAGGAAAGGAAAGTGAAAAACATGAAGTTGTATGTTTTAATTTTTTTGGCAATGTCTTAGTTCAGGATCATGTATAAGTAATCTTAGAACGTATCAAAGTTTATTCAGTATCGTTTCGTCTTAAAATTAGTGTGAAAAAAAAATAAGTAAAGACGAAAAATGTCGATTTTTTATGAATACAATGAAAACTATTGGTCGGTTAACTTTATCCCACTTTATTTGCTACATCCAAACTATAGTATTTTATTTTACTCTACTTTACTTTACTTTTTCCAAGTAAAATAAAGATAATATGTGATACCTCGATGGCAGCTCGAATTGGATCATAAGTGAAACTAACATTAAAATTTGAATTTGAATTCAAATTCAAATTCAAACTAAATATTTTGCTTGTTTTCTAAACTGGCAGGAAAATGTCGATTGAAATTCGAATTGCAATGTTAGTTACATTTATATTCGAACTCAAACTAGACAGTTAGTCAAAATTGCATACTCAATAAGTCAAAAATCGCGAGACGGAGAAAATAATAGCGATGAATCCATTGCGCACAAAGGAACAAGGCAAATGAGAACCTAATAAATATGGTAGCGTCACAAAATCACACGAAGACATATTTGCTTATCAGCTCGGCTTTCAGACCATATGTCATCCAAGAAGAAATATACTAATTCCTATTTTTTAAAAGTTCGGTTGGTTTCCGCAATCTTTAATTGTCACATAGATCAAACTTGAGATGTTACTGATTATTATCAACAAGTGATAATTTAGAAAAAGAGGAAGCTTGATCTGTGATTTTTCACTTGATCGACGGTGGCGGTGGAAAAGTCCTTGCCAAGACCTTCTATTCAGCGGCGGCGGATGAAAATTTTATCGGCGGCGCCGGTGAAAAAACGGCGGCTAGCACCTCTATGTGTACATATATGATTATTGAACTATTTCAAATCGAATAACAATACTCATAATATAGTAAACATCTTTGATATGTTATTCTTGATGAAACTATAAATTTGAATATAAAGTTTAATAAACCTGAAGAATGAAAGCAGGATTCACGAAAAAACAATGTTCCGCCTGGTGTAAGCCATGAAAGACTTTTTTGTAAAAGTTGTTCAGTTTCTTCATCCGAAAGATACATGAAAAGCCAATTGCTAAAGACAATATCAAAGCTACAAAAAAAAAGTAAACAAAACAATAAATTATTCCTTATTCGCTATCGTAAATACCTATTTGGTTCAAATGATAATTGTGTTGCATCTTTATGTAAAAATTCCACTGTACCATAATGACTATTTTCTTCTCTATTTTTTTCTAAAAAACTTTCCATAAAATCAACAGCAACAACAGATTTAGCTAATTGAGCAAATCGTTTTGTAAAACGTCTAAAATGTAATTATAAAAAAAAAAACAATAAGATCACTATTTGTTTTACTTATACTACAAATACAAACCCAATACCAGCTCCCAATTCAAGTATACGTTTACCATCAAGATCAGGTAAACATTCGAGTATTTCAGGATATTCAAATTGATTAATTTTATCAGCATTTGTATCAAGCATCATACTTTGAAGATTTGGGTTTGAATTACGTTTCCAATATGTAACCATTGTTGCACGATTTTCAGATGCTAGAAAATAATTTATAGAATTAAAAAAGAATTTTATTTTATAATATATATATTTTCTCTTTTACCTGAACTACTTGACCGTCCTTGTTTACCCATTTCATCTTCACTAGTCGAAAGTGGACATTCACTGGTTTCTGGCATTGTTTATAATTTCTTTCAATTGAATTACACTTCTAACAACAACAAAAAAAGAGAAAAGACATGTATCTATTCAGGGTATGAATCAATGATCTGAATATTAAGATTCAAACTAGTCCATTTATGTAAGTTATAATTTTTTCTCTCTTCTTTCTTTTTGTTCTTCTTCATTTTCTGTACTGTGTATATATCTTATCAGTTAGTATATGATGTGAATATAGACAAGCGATGCATATGACTTTTCAAAGTACAAAAGACAACCAACATAACAAATAGAAAGAAAAATAAATACCCCTGGGTATAAGGTACTTAAAAATATTGTGACATCACTGACTAATAATAAGATACGAACAATTTGTCTTCAGCAAAACCAATTATTTCGATTTATTTTTATTCGTTAAAATTCTCAAGTATAAAGTTCATGATAATTCAATATTCAGTTCGTTTTGTGTTTGAAATAGAATAAGACGAGAATACTAATCCATTGAGATAACATTATTTTTATTTTTGAATTCTAGATTTGTATTCTTGCCATGTATGAATAAATACATGACATATCCATTTAAATCTAGGTAATATCTTGTTTTTTTTTGATACGAGAACAGAGTTAAAGACAATCTTTAATTACATTACAAAAAGCTACTTCAGTTGTTTTGACTTCGACTGATAGTTTTTCTACGAACATTTTTCTATCTCGCACAGTATCTTTCGGTCTTTTGACGTAACTAATATGGGAACACTCCAGCTGTGATCGAAAACAGCTGTATTCTCGAAGAATAAATCATCACTCTTAAATTATCTTTAATTTGTATTTTTCAATTTAAAAATCTGATTAAATCGTTGGTGATATCATATATTTTTCGAATGATACTCAATAAGATAAATCTTTATTGAGAAAGAATCACAGCCATTGTTCGTCCATTTTCTACGCATATTCTTTTAATAAGATAGTTAATAAACATCTAATGGTCACCATTATTGTCCTTACTTTTATCAAGTTCTTGCGTTATATTCTTAGAAATAGAATCGATTCATGTTTTTTGGAACCGAACTCAACTGATCTAGATTTTTTTAGAAAATTCGAGTTGAACTGATTCCATCTCTGTTATGTATTGTATTGTTTTAGAACTTTGTTTTTCAAAAATATATTTGATACCATACTGATTAAGATATTGATGAATAAACAGATTTCTATGATGGAAATATACATATGTTTCTTTTTTTTTCAAATACTACACGATTACGATCAGCTTTATTTTTAATGTGCTTTCTTAAAATTATGGACAATAATCAAAGAATTAAGAAAAAAAAAAGATATTTTCGTTCAATAGAAGAATGTTAAATTAAGATTTAAGTTTTTCTTCTTCAGGACAATCAGATTGACGATTTGGATGTGCTTCTTTGAATGCAGGAAGTTCATTTAATCTTTCTTCAATAGCTGTCATAATAGGATATGGAGTTAAATCAACTTTAAATCTAAATATAAAATAGTTATAAAGATAAGTAGATAAATAAGAAATGAATATATATAATTATATACCGTCGTGCATTATAAATTTGAGGTACAAGACAACAATCAGCTATTGAAATTTGATCACCTACGCAATATTGCCCTGCTGATTCTTCAAGAGCTTTTTCTACCGCTAAATAAAAGTTAAATTATATGTAAAATTCTAGTTGAATATAAATTAGTTAATTCATTTACCATCGAGTCCTACTTTAATAAAATGATGTGCCCATTCACCTTTTTTTTCGTCACCAACACGTTTAAGAACAGTTAAATTTTGCAACGGCTTTATATTAAAAAAGCAAAATGAGAAATAACCGATAGAGTGAATAAACAAAATAAAAAAAAAAAAGGAAATAAAAATTACCTGAATACCAGATGCAATGATTTCACTAATCAAACGAGCCTAAATCAAAGAAAAATTTAAATGATCAAATTAGAAAATTGATTTTATTTCTCTTGTAATTTCATTCTGTATAACCTGGTAACGTTGATAAGGATCTTCCGGTAAAAGTCGAGGTTTAACTTGATGTGTTTCATCAATATATTCAATTATAGGAAGCTGAATAAAAACAAAAACAAACATAGAAACACTAATGCAGTTTTACTTAGGTCGACATACTGATTGTAGAAATGTTTTTCCACCAATAATAAGTACCTAAACGGTAAAGATTGTATTAATTTGTAGATTAATTCAAAAGATTTTTTTCTTACGATACACTTTGAAAAAAATGACTCTATTTACTTACTGGAACTTCACATTTTGGATTGAGCTTTTTATGTTCATCCGTTGACTAAAAAGGATAACTCGAATAACACAAATTATTTTTAATAAATAAACAATAACATACTGTTTCCCCTTTAAGAAGATTAACCGGATGAATTATATAAGGAATATTTTTCAAATTCAATGCTAATAGAAAAAAAAACAAATAAACATTGTGTTTTGTTTTCGAAACAGACTTACCAATTCGAACCCGATATGAACATGAACTGCGATAATATGAATATAAAATTGGCTAATGCACAAAAAAAAAAATAAATTGCCTTTTTTTTTTTTAATTAACGCATTCTCTAACCTTTATATTAGAGCTTGCCATATTTATTAAATCTAGAGAACAATAATAAAAGAAAAAAAAACACCTGTTTCTTTCTCTTTTTCATTTCTTATCTTTAACTCCTCTATATAACTTTTATTTGACGATAATAAAATCACGTATATATACAATATAATAACACACTACACATAAAGATAAAAAGATAGAAAATTTCTCAAAAGACTCATATGTGTTGATTCGAATCAAAGTAAAACAAAAAGACATTATGAATGAAGTCATCATGTGATATCTTATTCAAAAAATTAAATTTCCATTTTCATATTTGATATAGATACTAATATGTTGAAATAAAACTTAGTTGACTCAATAAATATTCATATTATTTATCTGAAGATCGATGATGGTATTTTACAATATCATTGCTACGAATGTATCAAGTATAATTTGCTACAAGTAAGACATAATAGAGAAGATGTTAGTCAAAATGAATGAGTTAGTTGAAATTCATTTTGAACTTTTAAAATATGTGTACTTAAGGGATGAAAAAAGTTTTTAGCGTTTTGCAACTTTCAAGTTGACTCATCTACAAATGAATATTTCTTTTTAATCTCCTCTCAATCAGTTGATTTATCATTTGATTCTGGCTTTGCTCTCGAATTAAAAATTTTGTAGACAAACTTTTTAAACTTATAATGCATGGAGGAAAAAGAAAAGTAAAGTGCCATCCATTGTCATTTTCCTTGTAATCAAGCAATAAAAGCGCCGCAATATCAACAACCTACATTCTAGGTGAAGTATGTATGTACAAATTTTCAAACCTTCAGTACTTATAATGGTCGAGACGTCTGGAACGATTATTCTTGCCAGTTACTATACATAAATAATCATAAATTTATTATTTTATATGAAAAAAAATAAAAACTATTCAAAAGAAGTTTATCTTCGATAGAGTATTTTTCAATTCAAACTTGATAATATTTGTGGTTTAGTTGTATGAAAATCTTATTCAAGAAAACAAGATACATTAAATAAATATAGAAAAATGAAAGAATTCTTCATTTTATTTAAATTTATATACATAGAACTATATACAATTGACAAAAAAAAAGATAATTACTAAAAAAAAAACTATTTCTAATTAATTATTATTATTATTATTAAATATAGGAGATGAAATATGAATATCATCTTGTATTTCGTTTGATTCAAGTATAAATTGATATCGTACAGAATTATTAAGTAAAGCAGCAAAACAAATTCCAATATCAGATGATGATATTTGTTGATTATCATCTTGATGTATAGTTGAATAAACTTCACTAAAAAATATATTTTTATTTGTTTCAAAATGTTTAAATATAATTTGTTTCATATTTGTTTGTAAATGACGAAAATCAATTGCACGTTGTCGTTTTAATATTAACGATGAATTTGATATGATTAAATCATTTAAATTATTATTTGATGAATTTGGTAAAATAAAATCATTGATATTATTTGTTAAATCATTTGTATTATCAAATGGTAAAAATTCATATTCAGGTGATGGTGGTCGTAATAATAAATTATGTTTTAATAATTGTTCACGTAATTTTTTTGGTATCATTCGTTGTTTTTTAGCTTGTTCAACAAGAAATGGAAATGGATATTCAATACTTAAACGTCGTTTACGTATTAATTTTGATGGTGATATAATAATATCATCAAGTTTAGTATTATTATTATTATTAATTTCATTTATAAATGCATTTACTTTAGTTGAATCAAGATATGAATATTCATTTGGTGCATCGGTAAGAAGATTAGCAGCATTCGCGAGAATACTTGAATTACTTGTTATACTATTTGTACGTGATCGTATTGGTGTATTAGCATGATTTATTGTAGATGATGATGATATAAGACTAGTTGGAGTTAATAATTGACTAGATTGAGTTGTTGTATTTACATCCGTTGATAAAGAAAGATCATTATCGTCTATAGAATGAAAAATCAAATTACAATGAATATTCTAAAAATTTCGAAATCATTAGTATGGTACAAATATGTTTTATGATTTTGTATTGTGACGTCTATGTAAATTATTTTCAATGAATATCATTAGGACTGGACAAGGCTGCTCATTAATAGGAGGGTTTTGAATTTCTTTTTTGCAACTTATAATTCTTTGTTAGCTATTAACACAAATATCACAAGACACAACATCTAGCACTATTGCTGTTGTCTCATATTGACTTTGTTTTTCTTTGAAATATTTATAATTAGTTCATTGCCTTTCTCTATGCTCTCCATGATTGTTTATCCTAACCTAATATGCATAATATGATTTTTTTTTCTCGTTTTGCACATAAGAGATAATGTCGAAAATCTGAGAAGACTGGAGTCAGTATAACATTTAGACCTCTTAAAATCGTTGTTGGTTTACTGAAAAATCTTTTGTTTAGCGATATAACTTCGATTCAAGATACTAACTTCAATGTATTGAACCTTTGTTAAGATTTCAGGTAAACAAAATCATCTCTTGATTTTTTATATTCAATTTTCAACAGCATTATATATATAAAATAGGTTTTTGCAATAAGCTAATTAGCAAGAGTAATTATAAGTGGTTAAAACCATTATTCTATGTAACGTAGAATAACTTATTTTTTAATAAATAATTGAATTCTGAAGAAAATAATTGCTCAGTTCTTTTTTTTCGAGAAGCTTTAAGTGATACGCAGGAAAAAAAAAGGATTTTCAACAACTCATAAAATTCTACAAATGTTTCTAGTATTCAATGTGAAAGGATATTTTTTTAATATTTATCAGCATAAATTGAAGAAAAACTTTTATTGGTAGAAATAAATATAATATTTTTCTAACATACTTGATATTATTGATAAATTTGTTGTATCAATAGATAATGAATCACAAATAAACTCATTTGAAAGAAGACTTGATGATAATAATTCATGACGCTCTTGTTTAACATTTTTTCATATGATCATTAGCAAACCTTGTTGCTTCAAATATAGCAGGTAAATAATCAATAAGTACAATATCAAATGCATTTTTGGTCCAATTTTCTCTGAACGAAACATTTGTAGTATTGATTCATGAAATTTTGTTAATTCTGCATCATTCATCGGTTGACTATCAACAAATGAATCTATATCTGTTGTTGATGTTAATGTATTATTATCCATTTTTGAAAACAGAAAAACAAGCAACTTGTATTATTATGTTATTCTATACTAGTAATTGTCATGTTTGAAATTGAAAGAGGTTCATTTATTCAGTATTTATTTACTTGTATGGCATTCATTTATTCTTAGGAACTAATGGAAAATAATATTTGAAAGATGTCACTATATGTCGATGATCTCATGATGAGTGGACGAACGACTCCAAAACTGTGAAAAACAATTTCCGTTCTAATAATTGTTTACGTTCCAAAGGAAACGGTCATTATTGTGACCGCTGGTTTTATTCCGTTTGAAAGTTGTTTTCATATGGAGTAGAAAAAGTATCTCATGATATGAAACGGATAAGTCTCAATTATCTTTTCAGCGTTTTTTAGTTAGATCAATTTTTAATGTTCTATGGAATTGTTTTTTTAGTTTTCTTTTTCTTAAAGTTTGTTTCATTTTCTTAATATCAAATCTCAATTAACGGTTTTGAACTAGTTACAACATCGATAGATAAATTTTGTTGAGATCTATTCGACGAAGAATATTTGCTTGTTTAGTCCATTGTTAATATTTACGTTCACACTATTCAAGTTATACTATTGGGATATCTACATAAGATTTTCTTTGTGCCACTTAAATCCTTTCATTGAAATATTTATCAAGTAACGCACCTAATGTATCATGTTCCATGAAACATTCTGCTGAACGAATTGGAACAGTATTTTGTATCAGAGATGAGCGAGCCGCGGTGTAAAACCGCCCCGTCCCGCCCCGCCCCGCCGGCGGGGAGGTGCTAGAACTTGACGGGGCGGGGCGGTGACGGTGCATGACGGAATTTCGCGGTTTCCCCGCCTTTGTTTAACCTTGATTTTTTAAATATACTCAGACCTTTAGAGACATCTTTTTAAAATTTTAAAATCTTTTCACAAAACTAATCAGTAAAAAAAGACTTGTTAGCGCAGCTCGAGAGGAGCTAAAATGTGGAACTCACATATATTTTTTTAATTTTTTGTCCTGATGCCTTATTTTTAAATTGTAAAATACCTTTTTTCCGAATACGTATGAAATCATTGATATATTATATAAAAACTAGAGCCTTTTATGCGCTGCTGAGGTCTGTAATGGTGGGGTCAGGGTTACCAGATCGAAAATTAAAAAATCAGAAAAATTTTTCTAAAAATTGGGAAAGTCGGAATTTTTGTTCTCGAAATCGGAAGAAAATCAGAAAGTATTTTTCCATGCTTAAATAACTAGTCTATATATTTTCGATAGCTTCAATATCCTTTATCTTGCTTCTGTTCATCTTTTCGAAGCAATATCAGAAATGATATTTCATAAAGAATTAAAGAAAATATCGATTACACAATTTATTCATGATTGAGAAATCTACATAAGTAATTTGAACAGGATTACATTATTTTTATGAAAAATGCTATAACCAACTTGACGAAACAATAGAATCAGTATTGTAAATTCATACACACACATGCATTTCACAAAACTTATGCAAAACAAAACTAAGACTTATTCTGTATAATGTTCGTTTTTGTTCATACTTTTTTATTAGCTCGAATACTCTTCAAAATATCAGGTTGAGGTAACAGATATTCATAAAAATGTCCACAAGTATAAACAGAACTCATTCCGATTTTCAATTCTGCAACAGCTAAATTAGTACCCATACGATTATGATTAGTTTTATGATATCTGTGATGAAACAAAAAAAGCTCAGAAACGAAAATATCCTTAATTAACACTATAGTAAACGAACAGAGAAAGTTAGTTCATCGTGATAGAAAGCTGGATCTTAATTGTCTGTAAAACATCATAGTTTTATTGGAGGATATGCTTTCAAATCACTGCAGTGTGGTTTGTTGAGTTCATGACGCTTCACTACCCGATAACTATGGTGAAATAGATCGCTATATATGTGTGGTGTCGTGTCATGGTTAAACTATTCTAGAATGTCCTAAGAACTTGAATTCCCAAATAAGACTTCGAAAACCGGAGAAAAATTAGGAAATCTGAAGGCGATCGGAAAAATATGTTAAAATCGGAAAAATCGGAGCGTCGGAAAGTCGTTGGAGAAACTTTTAAAAAATCGCAATTTTTCCTGCCGTATCGGAAGATCTGGCAACCCTGAGTGGAGTGTCTGTAATGGAGTGGGGGAAGGGAGAGAGCCGCCAAACCTCGAACTTAAAACTTACAATCACTATTTTATTCGAAAATATACGTGAGTTCCACAAAATGAGTGACTGTATTATAATTGCCTTTCATTTTCATATATTTATTTTTTTCTATTTCGGAACGATGTTTATGCATTTAAAATATGCCTCTTCATCTCATGAAATGAAATAGCCATTATGAAAATTTAATGAAAAATTTGTCAATAAATAGTTTTTTAAAACATATTTTTGACGGGGCGGGGCGGGGCGGTGGCGGTTTCAATGCTAAACAGGCGGGGCGGTGGCGGTGCGGAACTTTATCGGCGGTGCGGGACGGGGCGGTGACGGTGCGACTTTTTTGCTGACTCGCTCATCTCTGATATGGTACTTTTGTATTTTGTTCTATCTGTATTTTTTTCTATGTGTGTTATTGGAAAGTAATTTATTATGTTTATTTGTTTGTATTTATTGAGTTACGTTTTCTTCAAGAATGATATTGTGATGCTTGAATAAATAATAAAATAGATTGGTTATAAGATGGCTGAAACGTTTAGTATACGCTTCACTTAATCGAAAATTAAAGATGTTGTGTTTGTCCTGCTTAGTGTCCTGTCCTGTCCTGCCGCACAGGACAGGATGGCAAGTCATTTTTCGTTCTGTCCTGCCGCTCAACAGGACGAGGCTGACCGCAGGACAGGACAGGGCAGGAGGAGAAAATTATTTTTCGTTCTGTCCTGCCGCTCACCAGGACGAGGTTGATTGCAGGACAGGACAGGACAGGATAGAAAAAGTCGTCCTGTGCTCATCTCTGATTCGTCCATCATCATTAATAATATATTGTTTAAAATATAATCAATCTAGTCAAATAAATATTTCTTTTAAATGTTCAGTAAATGTAAATCAATTACATGAACACTCTAAACATCATCCATAACCAACGTATAAGGTAAATTTTATTGAATTTTACAAAAGAAAAAAACATTTTTGTTTAAAAAAGTTAAATGATATTCCATTGGATGATAATTGTATAAGTGAATTTTTATCAAATGATGAAATAAATTTAATTGAAATGATTGAATCATGTGGATTAGGAAATTGAAATGATATTGCTTTAAAAATGTTATAAAATCCAAATGATTGTCAAAATCATTTTGAAGATATTTATTTATCACGTCAAACAAGTCATATTATATTTATTTTTCAATCATTTAAAAATAATAAACAATTACATGGTGAAAATCATATTAATGGAAATAATATTCAATTAAAATATTTAATTTATCCACCTATGTTAATTGATAGTAAACAACAAAAATTATTAACATATATGCCTTGTAGAGATGAATATCAAAGAGAATATTTAAATCAACCTGAAAATCGTTTACCAATTTTAAATAATGATCAATAATTAAATCATGATGAACGACAACAAACAGAACAACAAAAACAAGATAATAATTCAACAACATTATTACATAATGCTAAATTATCATTATTACGTTCATATGGACAAATTTTAAGAAGAAGATTATAATTAAAAGATTTTATTAGAGATTATGCTATTGGATTTAATTATTCATCTGATCAAGAGTTTGATTTTATCTTTCATTGTGTTTTTTCTAAATATAATTGTTATTATTATGTTAGAATGAATCTTCATCAAATAAGTCGTTTTCTTTCTGCTGATCAATATGAAAGACTTACTTTTAATTAACGACGTTAGTTAAACATACTTTAGTATTATTATACTTAGATCTGACC